>JAPEIP010000007.1:16359480-16418729 GCA_026120095.1 Capsicum chinense | reverse complement strand
TTTAGGCCAACTTTTAACAACCAATCTACCATCCTTTCACCTACCAATCTCTATTATTTTGGCCTAATTTTATTACTCAATCAAAAATACTATGATGGGAGTATACAACTCTTTTTATTTGGCATCAATTTCTTGGTACGCACCCCTATGATAGCCACCCTCAGCTTAGGCTATTTGCCTTAGTTGAGGTGCACAATGTCCAAGAAAGGACCAGGGCCAAAACAGGTTTATTGTAATATGTTTGGCTACAAATATATCACTTTTAATGTAGAACCTTGCCACTCCCAATCACAATATTTTCTTGTACCAAAAACTAAACTTTGGGGCATCACTTTCACCTTTTTTTCTCTCTCTTATTTTACCAAAATCTTAACTCAACTTGATTCTACAATTTAAAGCGCTTAGGAGCTTTTGGATCAAATTATGCTCTTCAAAAAAATGGATTAGGCTATATATGAGGTTGCCAAAGAAAATAGCTAAAGGATCAATGGGTATTCAACTAGGACAATGTACAAAGGTAGGTAAAAAGAAGATAAAAATAAGGGCTGCCAAAGAAATGGCTAAATCATCTCCTAAACCAACAATCTTTATTTCGCTTCACACACACACTAGGCAAGTTCTAGCATCAATCCCAACAAAGAATATACACTAACCTTACACACACATGGGACATGGTCAACTTAATTAAGAGCATTATAGATTTTTGACCCAATAGATAAATGAATTAAACCACAACCAATTATTACAGCACGAGTCACAACTTAAAGCCTAAATGTTGCAATAGTAGTGATTGTGCACAAACTCATTTTATAATGCCAATGCATCAACAAGAACAATTTCATGCAACAATATGACTAATTCTCTCTTAAGACGGTCGTCATCCATCCATCATTTAGAAAAGTGACTAATCACGACTAACTAACTACGACTAAAACAACTGTAGCAGACAAACAATTCGTGCAAGTAGTAGGCAATAAAGCAGAAAAGCTAATCAAGGCGTGCTTGTACCCACACCCCACACTAAGAAAGAACACACTGCCCTCAGTGTAAATAAGTAAGCAAAAACCTAGTTAGTCGGACTCTTTCTCTACATTCGGGGTAATACCCCCAGCATCAGAATCATCATCGGAGTCTTCATCACCAGAGTTCTCCTGCATATCAGTCTAGCAGTCGATGATCATCGTCTATCAACACATCATCATTTATAGGTTCTTCAAAATTTACCCTCACTCCATACATGGCCTGAGCATGATCATTAAGCAGGTAGTTGTAGTCAAGCTACTGAATCTCTGCATCAGTAGGAACCCGACCCCTATTCATTATAGTGAACCTAGTCATGCCATACAGATGGCGGAAAAAACTCTCATCTCAAGCATGTTTTTTAGTAGTGGTAACGTTGATGCCTTGATTAGTTTCTGGATCTTTAATTTTTGTGAGATCCACCTTCTTTGGGTTTTCTGGCAACTTATGGTCTGGTGGCTCCTCCTTTATGTGCTCTTTCCTTAATATTGCAGTCAACGAGTTGCCAAAAATAAAGTGGGACTTACTGTGCACCCTTGCTTTGCGTACTTTCACGTGTATAACCGTACCAATGTTGATCGGCACATTCGTCATTAGAGCATATACCAAGCAAACCCAATCACGCATGACCTTAGTGTATTGTGTCCCAGGAATCAAGCAGGAATTGACTATTCTTAACCATATGCGAGCTTCTTTGTTCAAGCAAGCAGATGGGTAAGCATTGTGACAACCATTATCCTTATGATGAGTCCACCGGGTCATGGACCTTGATCCTCACAACATATGTCTGATGGCTCTGTAGGGAGGTTTTCTGTAGAGCTCCTTGAGTGCTGACTGATCCACACTTGGAGTACCTAGGAAAGAGTTGAAGAAACCAACATTTAATTACAAGACCTGCCCTCAAATCTTTAATTCATTTCTCATAGTCCTTGGGGATCAGTTGGCATAAAACTCTTACATTCAAATGTAGATTACAGTCGCCCAGGTCTAAGAAGATGAAGTCAAGCTTTAGTGCCATAATCTTTCCCAGAATACGAGGGCAGTTCTTTGTTAAACTTTCCTTCTGCATCACTTCCACATGTACATATTTGTTAACTTTATTGTTCTGTACCATTCCTTCCCTTCCTCCTCTAGAAAATATTTGATCCCAAAAGTGTGTCGAGGCACTTGAAGAGAGGAGGAATTAGCCTAGTCCTTTTTTGCCCTTTTTTTGACCTTTTTGCCTTATGGATGCTTTGTCCTTTCCCTATCATCCTTTTGGAGTCATGTTACCTGAAATCATAATAGGGTCATACTAGTCTTAGTTCGTAAACTTCACTATAATCGAAGAAGAAAATAGTGATGGCACCACCCCACACTTAATTTATTTACACAAACTAATTAAGTGAGTGTTGTCGAGTACTCAGACTTCATCGACATACATTTACATGGTATGTGACAACAACATTATTAGTGCAGTAACACTTTTGACCCCTCACTTTACATAACAATTTGTCAGTTTGATATACAAAAGCAGCACACAATGATTCTATAATCTTGACTATCATATCCAATGTCATTTCATTTCAGCAATACAATCTTTGAACAAGACTACCACATAGACATCTCATCATTCCATAGTATAGAAACAACTTCACATTCTTATGCTTTTAGTTAACCATGCTCAATACATCGATAAATGAGTCACTCACATAATCAAGCTTACAACTCCCAGAATAATGTATTAAACTTCAATAGTTCAACTTCATAAAAAAATATTTAGAGTGAATACCAATCAATACATTCCGGAGTGAAATCAAGACTATCCACGAAAATCCTTTCACTCAATGAGATGTGTTTTCCCAAATCATAGCAAACTAACCATAATCTTATCACCAAGATTTATGAGCCTAGCAATGAAACAACTAAGGGACATGAAAGAACAATTTACTTGATGATAAATGCTTGATGAAATATGAAGGTGAGCTTGCAAGATAAGATTAGAAAAGAGAAGGGCTTGGAGAGGGAAAAACTATTTAGGCAGCGCTTAGGTAAAAGAAAAAAATTGGAGTGGGATTAAAGAGTAGAGAATATGCTTTAAAATGTAAGACATGGGTCGGTTTGATCCATTCAAAAATAGATTATTAGGAAAAACATGCACTGATAGGCGGTACCTATGAAATCGCCTAAGAACAAGTAGGCAGCGCCTAACGTATTTCCTAAGTGAGAAAGTGAGCATAGGCAATAGTATTGGCGGCGCATAACCTATCACCTATGTTTACATAGGTGGTGCCTAATGTATCGCCTAAGTGTGACAGTGAGCAGAGGCAATGGTATAGGCAGCTCCTAACCTATCGCCTATGTTAACATTGGCGGCGCCTAAATTATCGCCTAAGGGAGGCAGTAATCATAGGCGATGGTATAGACGGCGCCTATATGCGCCTATGTGATGCCTTGAAGTCGAAATGCACCCATACTAGTTGCTACATGCCTTCTTTCCTAATTTCCAAGTGAAATCGAATGCTACACTCAGAAATATGTACGTCATCAATAGACTTACCACCTTTGATGTAGTTGATTTTCTTACCAAGTTTAAAACCAATTGTCTTCTTAATGGATGTAGTACCTGCACTTCTTTATAACAAACAAATAAGATGATTAGAGGGATGGGATGTCTCCCACCAAGCACCTTAGTTTCGGTCGTGGCTCGACTCTTCTTTTTGAATTTTTATTTACCAAAAACAAAATCCTAGCAAAATCATGTGTTGCCTCCCATGTAGCGCTTGATTTATTGTCATGGCACGACACAGTTATCTTGATTACTCAGACTTCATCTAGATATACGGTGGCTATACATTTTATCGAGTCGGTTGTACCGATATATAGCTTCACTCTTTGTCCATTCACCTTAAAGACACTAGAATCATCATTTTCTAACTCTACTACTCCAGATGAGTATACTTTGCTAATTTCGAATACACCAGACCATTTAGACTTTAACTTACATAGAAACAACTTCAGTCTAGAGTTGAAAAGGAGTACCAAATTTTCTTTCTGAAAGTTCCGTTGGATATTCCTCCGATCATGGTACTTTTTCATTCTTTCCTTCTAAAGATCTGCTCTTTCATATGCATTGAGATGGAATTCATCCATCTTGTTCAGCTGTCCTAATCTCATATTTATTGCATCATCCCAGTTCAGGTTAAGCTTCTTCAGTGCCCACATTGCTTTATATTCTTGCTCAATTGGCAAGTGACAAGCTTTGCCATAAACTAGTTGGTATGGTGACATGCCAATTGGTGTCTTGAACGCGGTCCCATATGCCCATAAGGCATCATCCAGCTTCCTAGACCAATCTTTCTTGTTGGCATTCACAATCTTACCAAGGATTAGCTTGATTTACCATTTTGAGATCTCCACCTGCCCACTTGTTTATGGGTGGTACGGTGTAGCTACCTTATATTGCTTAACCCCATACTTTGCTAATACGGCTCTGAATAGTTTGTTGCAGAAATATGATCCTCCATCACTTATGATGGTACGGGGTACCCCAAAATGAGAGAAGATATTTCTCTTTAAAAATGCCACAACACACTTACCTTCACTATCAGCTAGAGCGACTACTTGAACCCATTTGGATAAGTAATACATAGCAACTAAGATATATTTTATCCCAAATGAGCTCACAAATGGGCCCATGAAGTGAATACCCTAGACATCGGATAACTCTACTTCAAGCATTTTGGACATGAGCCTCTAATGGTGCTTTGAGATAGAACCGTGTCTCTAGTACTGATCACATCTTCTTTCAAAATCGTAGGCATCCTAGAATAATGAAGGCCAATAGTAGCCACTTTGTAGTACTTTCTTGGCCGTCTGATAACCTGCATGGTGACCTCCAACTTGGGAAGAATGGCTTACGTCTAATATGCTAGACACCTATACTTCTGGGATACATCGCCTAATAATACCATCAACACATCGTCGAAAAAGATACGGCTCATCCCAGAAGTAATGCTTCACATCATGCATGAACTTTTTCCTTTGATGAAAGGAGAGATTTACAGGAATCACTTTGCTTACCAAGTAGTTAGCGAAATCTGCATACCATGTTATGTTTTCCACCTCAGTTGCTAGAATCTCTTCGTCGGGGAATGCATCATAAATATCCGTGTGGTTCTGCACTGCATGCTCACTCTCAAGTCTGGGTAGATGATCAGCTACTTGATTTTCACAACCTTTTCTATCCTTAACCTCAAAATCAAATTCTTGAAGCAGTAGCACCCACCTGATTAGCCTTGGCTTGGCATCCTTCTTTGCAATTAGATATCTCAGAGCCACATGATCTGTATGAACCACTACCTTGGTTCCCAACAAGTAAGCATGGAATTGCTCAAAAGAATAAACAACCACAAGAAGCTCCTGTTCAGCGATGGTATAGTTCTTCTGTGCTCCATTCAAGGCCTTGCTCGTGTAGTAGATTGGATGAAAGAGATTTTCTCCTTTCTGACCAAGTATAGTACCCAAGTCTGCACCACTTGCATCATACATAATTTCGAATGGTAGAGACCAATCAGGTGCTATAATAATAGGAGCTTCAACTAGCTTCCTTTTGAGTCATTGAAACGCCTTCAAGCAATCTTTACCAAAGTAAAACATCGCCTCCTACTCTAAAAGTTTGCATAATGGGTTTACGATCTTGGAGAAGTCTTTAATAAACCTCCGATAAAAACCAGTATGACCGAGAAAACTACAAACCCCCTTAACAGAAATTGGAGGTGGTAGTCTCTCGATAACTTCAATTTTAAAGAATTTTATGCCCGAGAACAATGCCTTTCTTAACCATAAAATGGCACTTCTCCCGATTTAGCACAAGATTAAATTCCATAATCGCTACAAATCCATACTCAGATTTACCAAGAATGAGTTAAATGACTCACCTACAATCGAAAAGTTATCCATACATACCTCCAAGGTGTCTTTAACCATATCTGAGAAAGTGGATATCATGCACCGTCGAAAAATAGCAGGTGCATTACATAGCCCAAATGACATTCGTTTGAACGCAAAAGTACCATATGGGCATGTAAAAGTGGTCTTCTCCTGATCTACAAGAGCAATGCAAATCAGGTTATATCCGGAATAACAATCTAAGAAATAGTACCATCCCTTTCTTGCCAATCGATCAAGCATTTGATCCATGAATGGAATTAGAAAATGGTCTTTCAGTATCCACGAGTTTAGCTTCCGGTAATCAATACACAACCTCTACCTTATGACATGCCTGAGTGGAATTAGCTCATTCTTCTTGTTCTCTACAAATTTCATGCCCTCTTTCTTGGGAACACATTGTACAGAACTCACCCATTAACTATCTGATATTGGGTACACCACCCCTGCATCTAGCCACTTAATGATTTCGTTCTTACCACCTCTTGCATAGGTGTATTCAGACGACATCGATGCTCAATAGTGGGTACACAATCTTCCACTAGCTGAATCTTATGCATACATATGCTAGGAGGGATACCAATGATATCTGCAATAGTCCAACCAATAGCTCTTTTATATCTCTTAAGAACAGAGATGAGAGCCTCTACCTACTATTTACTTAAATTAGCAGCAATAATAACCGATAGTGTATTTCCATTACCCAAGAACACATACCAAAAATGAGTGGGTAGCTCTTTCAAGTCTAACACCAGTGGCTCTTAAATGGATGGCTTCTCCGGTGGTGAAGATCGACTTTTAAGGTTAAGATCCATCTTCTTGGGGGCATAAGAATACGACCCATTCCTGTCAAAGCACAGACAGTTTCTTCGCACTCATCAATATCCTCACGATCAAAGTTCATAAGCATAGAAACCAATGGCTTAACAGTAAGCTGCTCCTCCAAAGATAATTCTTACTCATCCTCATAATAAACGTCAACTATAGAGAACACATTCATATCCTTGGGCTGCTATATTGATGTGCATACATCGAAATATACCACTTCGTCATTCATCTGAAACAAAAGCCCACTTGCTCACAAATCTATAAGCACACTATCGGTTGGGAGAAAAGGTCGACCCAAGGTTATGGGCACCTCTCAATCCACCTCTCAATCCAAAATAACAAAATTTTCAGGAAAAATAAAGTTATCCACCTTTACTAATACATCGTACAGAATCCCAACAGGTCATTTTACCGATCTATCTACCATTACAAGCCACATGTTGGTTGGTGTAGGATATCCCCACCCCAACTATTTAAAAATGGATAGTAGCATCAAATTAATGCTAGCCCCCAAATCACACAAAGCTTTATCAAAATCTAAAGATCCAACCGTGTAAGGAATAGTGAAAGCACTCGGATTTGCCTACTTCTGTACTAAGGACCTTGTGGCAATCGCAATGCAATGATGGAAATTATCTACCGGTTTATATCTTGCTTCCTTTTTCTTTGTCAAAACGTCCTTCATGAATTCGGCATACCCTAGCATCTGCTCCAGTGCCTCCACCAAAGGCATATTTATAGTCAGCTGCTTTAGCATGGTCATAAATTTACTGAACTTAGTATCATCGGCCTTCCTCTTCAGTCTCTGAGGAAAAGGGGGTGGTAGTTTTGGAAGAGATTTCTCCACCACTTCCTTTTCATTATGCTTCCCACTATCAATTTTTTTAGACTGGTGATAGCTAGGTGTAGTATTATGAATGACCATATCCAGATTTTTCAACTTCTACAGAATTATCATAATTTGCTTCATCAACATTCTCCACCATACTATCAACCACAGACTTACCGTTGGATCGATTTTTCAACACCTTACCAGTCCTAGTAGTAATGGCCAAACATGATCCATCTTTCTTTGGATTTTGTACAGTGTCACTTGGTAAAGTGCTAGCTTTCCTTTGATTGAATATCGCTGATAGTTGACTCATTTGCTGTTTCAACTATTTTATTGAAGTGGAATACGAGTCAACTAATTGATTCATTAAGGATAAATCATTTTTTACCTCTACTACTCCGGTGTTGTTTGCCTCCAACCCTTTCAATAGCTTGGTGATTATGTCCTCCATGGACATTTTCCCAGAGCTAGATGCAGCAGCTTCATGATTTCCAGGAGGGATATATAAATCACTCCTGTCATTCTTATTCTTTCAATTTCCTTGGTCTTGGTCATTGTCTCCATATTTTTCATAATAGTTTCGGCCTTGGTTTCCTTGGCCACTGCCTCGGAAACCCCCTTGATTATTCAAGTAATTTGCTTCCTCCTCAGAATCAGAGTCACCTCTTCCCTATGATACAATACCTGTGACCTTTTTTTTTCCCCCGATAATAAATTCTCAGTAAGAAGGTCCATCTGCATTTTTATGCGAGCCATATCCTGGTCACGTTCCTTTTTCCTTTGCCTCTGTTCTACCGTCATGCCAATATATAAAATAGAGCTTGCTACCTCAGAGACCCTGCTATGCAAAATTCTATTCTGCTTGGTTATATGATCTAGTATGTCAGATGACTCAAGAAAAGTAAGGTCCAAAAATGACCCACCCACAGCATTATCTACCATAGGCTTAGTCACCGAGTTCAAAGCCCTATATAATATCTCCATCAAGTGGACATTGGTCATCTGATTATTTGGGCACCACATAAGCTTCTTCTTGAACCACTTCTAAGTCTCGTGGAGAGCTTTAGTTTGAAGCTGTCTGAAATTGCTTGTCTCATCTCTCAATTGTGCCCTCTTGGACGGCGAAAAGAATATCTCTAGGAAAGTGTCTTTCAGTTGCCTCCAATTAGTAATTGAGTTAGGAGTTAGCTTATTTAACTATAGAGTTGCCTCTCCAAATAGTGACAATGGAAATAAGTGTAGTCGGATCACATTTTTTCCAACCCCTGGATAGTCAAACAATTTTCATATTGAGATAAAATTAATCAGATGCATATTTGGATTGTCGCCTGCAAGTCCACCAAATAGCCTTTTGAGTTGCAATAGCTGGATGATAGTTCTAGTGATATTGAACTTAGCTCTGGGTGCTAAAGGAAGAGGAATAATAGTCCCCATGGCACCAGCCCTATCCAAATCATCATCATCATCATTAAAAGCAAACTACACAACGTTTGGGTCTTATTTTAGCATGGCTATCTCTGTTGACATTCCTATTCACAGGTAAAACCAAATGGTCTGCACGCCTTAGATTTAATAGCTCATCATCACCCAGGTCTTCATCATCCGGATTTGGAATCCGACCTGGGTTATCAGTATTCTGCTTATTTACTTGTGTTGTTGCCAAAGCAGCTAATCTACCCTGCTCTTGTTGAGTAGTTATCCTTTCCGAGTCTCGTTGTGCATCCATTCTGCCAATGAGATGTGGTTCAGGATTTATAGGTAATAATGGTTGACCTAATATCCGCGTATTTGGCATGCAATCCACTCAACTTGAATAAAACAAAAACAACAAACAAAAAGTGAAAATTTTGGAATCTTTGACCAAAAGGTCGAGTAACAAACACAACCTTAGTTGACAACCGTACTCCCCAGCAATGGCGCAAAAATTTGATATGTCCAAATTACACCTCTTCTTACGAGAGAGTAAGCGGTCGCTGTCAAATATAGAACCCAACTAGGTTGGATGTCAAATCCCATAAAGAATATTGTGTTACTAAGTATTGTAGTTGTTACTGGACTGTTAGTCAGAGGTTCCTGAATAGGGGGTTTTGGTTTTGATCTGAAGTGATAGTTACAATATAACAATGAAGCAATATGTGTATTAATATTTGATTATAGAGAATGACAAGTTAGGGTTATGTCTACCTTGTATCTTTTACTTCTCTATTGACTATGAGTATTAAGGATTTATACATACATTCACTTATAAAGAGATGTATTCGGATTCTAAATCCAAGTGTTTCTCAACCATCAAGGATTAATTCACTTTAGTTTTCTTGAATTCAAAGTGTACAACCTATCATATGAACTCTCCAAATCATCAATCCAATGAAGGTATTAACATGCAAAATAGAGGTTGGAAACCCTATTTTCTTGTCACTACTCTCTTTTCCAAACATTAACTTTTCTATCGAACAAGTTATTTCTATAATAGCACATTCCCTATGTTTGCAACCATGAGAATTCAATCATAACAAATAGAGTAACGATATAAGTGGATCAACACATTATAAATTCAAAAACTCATTGCAATAGAGAGTATACTACAAGGTTTCCATAACCCTAACAAATAAGCTTAGCTACTCATGAACCAAAAGGAAATAACCATATGAATGTTCATCATACATAAGATTAGAGGATGATCTTCGTGTCCACAAAATAGAGAAACCAAGAGGAGAAAAACAATTTTCACTCTCACCCTTAGCTAAGCCGCCTTTTCTTGTTTCAAAATAATACGATAATGCCATAAAATTTCAGCCATAAGGCTTTTAATAACATTTTTCTCTAATAAATGGCTATTGAGTCCTCAACTATTTAAAAATATCAAGTTTTCCCAGGAAAAATTTCCCATCTATCACAGTCAGTCCAAAACCTGCTTTTCTTTTATGTGAAGTTTCCTCTACTATCCATAGGTCCCCAAAGTGCCGTAATCTTCCTCATTAGTACCTGAAAAACATGCTAATCATATAGGTCAGCTCACATAACTAAAAATAGACTAAAAGTGCAAGAATTATGAATTTTATCCTCAAAACTTAGCTAAAACATAGGTAAGTTATGGTGCTTAGACGTATAAATACGCCCAACATCAATGATTGGGTCTCCGTATTTTGCTAAGGCCTTGTGTGATTTAGAAGCCAGCATCAATCTGATGCCGCTAGGTGTTTATAAGAAGTTCGGTTTGGGAGTCCCCACACCCATAAACATGCGACTTGTAATGAAGGATCAATCGGTGAAAAAGCCAGTTGGGATTCTACATGATGTATTTCTAAAGGTGGCTGATTTTTATATTTTCTGCTGACTTTTTAATTCTTGATTGGGAAGTAGACTTTGAAGTACCCATAATTTTGTGTAGGGCTTTCTTTGCCACTGGGATAGTGTTTGTTGACCAGGAGTTGAATGAGCTGAAATTTAGGCTCAATGAGAAAGAGGTTAGTTTTGAATTGTGTAAATCCATGAAACAACTAAAAGAGATAAGTGTTTTCTCAATCGTTATTGTATTCGATGAGGATGAGGTACAAATGGTATCATCGATGTATTTTGATGATGCCTGAGTAGTCAAGATAATCAAAGTTGTGCTGCAATGTTAAATTAGGCACTTCATGGGAGGCAACCCATAATTTTATTCTCATTTTATCATGTGAAATAAAAATTAAGAAATAAGAGTAGAGCCACGACCAAAACTACGATGCTTGGTGGGAGATAACCCATCCATCTAATCATTTTTAGTTTTTTCTTGATTAAGCGTAGGTGCATAAAGTACTAAGGAGGTGATTGGTACCAAATTCTATTTGGAATTGATCCATACCAAAGGTGGTAAGTTTAGGAGTAAAGGGAATATTACAGGTAAGTTGGAGTAGTCAATTGTTAAGGCTCGAGTCACGATTCGTATTAGAGTTGTGCCTAGAATTATGTTAATCCGACCCCAAAATTTTTTTGGTGCAATATAATTTTTTTGATTTTCAATAAGGTCTATGGTGCTACCAGATGGATCGGGCTTATAGGCCAAATCTCAGAGCCCACCACTGACCTCAATGGGGGTGCGGGGGCGAAGCCCCCTTCGTACGGACCTTCCCTACTTCCTCAAGTTGGATTTTCCATATGGGTCACTCAAATCCTATGTTGACATTCCTTGTGTTATGTCCAAGACTAATTAGGGAATGCATTATGCACTGCCCAACATTTAGCAGAAGCCCACTGCCTTATTTAGGCATTACATTAGGCGGTTCCTAAATATAGTTATGCGATTAGACATGTGCACTTAGAGATGCTCTTTGTGATGCAGACTTATGATTAGCCAATAAATTTTGCAGTGCCCAACACACCATATACCCTCACTGATTCACCTAGGCAACATATTAGGCGACGTCTAAGTCCCCTTTTGCGATACTTTGTGAGGTGCCTACCCTAGTTTAGGTGATAGCTTATGAGTCGCATAACTAAATGCTTAACCTCATTGTTTCAATTTATCAACTACCTATGTGGCTTCTGAGTCTACTTGTGCGATACTTTAGGCAATACACACTTATGGAAAGGCGATGAGCTATGCAACACTTAACATAAAGCATACATACACTGGTTCCTTACGTGCTAATCTTTGCACCGCAAACTTAAGAATTGGTTATCCACTAGGCAATGCAAAATACTCCAACTAAATCCCCAAATTCTCTCTTATTCACTATAAAACTGTGCCTTTAACAAACTCTCTGTCCCAAAAGTTTCTTCAAAACTTTTAAAACCCAGAAACCTCCACACTCTTTCTTCAATATTTAATCTTCAAGGTAAGTTTTCTTTTTCATAATCCTTAAGTATTGTGACTTTATGTTGTAGTTTTTAATTGGTTTCTTGAGGATTATGGATTAAATTCTTGCTATGGCTATGCCAAAGAGAGTTTTTGAGCATCTTTGAAAGATAAACATCATTGTTGTAGTAGACACCATTGTTCTAGTACTCTCAGCTTTTGCATATGATTGAATTATTCATGACTAACGTAGTTTAGTTGTGTGGCCATTATTTCACAACATACTTAATGTAACATGGTATTCGTTAAATCATGTGAAAGTGATGGTGTTTTGTGTATATTGATATGTTGAGGCTCTAAGGTATAACTTTGTTCAAAAATTATTTCATTGAAGTAAAAATGGTGGAATTAAAGTGAGTGAATTGTATTGTGATTAATGTTCGTGCACCATATCAAAGTGTATGTCGGTGAAGTTTGAGTACCCGATAATAACACTTTATTGGTTTATACTAACAAATTAAGTGTGGGGTGGTGACTTCACCACCTTTATCTTAATTGTAGTTAGTTTCCTTATCTATGGCTAACGTGGATGATGTAAAGAATACAGGAAAAATGATTTCGATAATGATCTCCATGCAGGTAGAACGACTCCTAATAGGAATGAGGAGTACTACTAGCCAGGTTGTTTATCTTGTTATTTGCACTGGGGACATTGCTTAGCTTAAGTATGGGGTGGCTGGTTACTTTACTACTTTTTTTGTAAGAAAATAGTTCCTTCTCCATAGTATACATCTATGACAGGATTAGTTATTTTGTTTATTTTGTTTCTTGTTAAATGTTTGTTCGATTTAGTCATAATTTGGTGCTTTTCTTGATGATGGATGGATGACGACCGTCTTAAGAGAAATTAGTCATTTACATGCATCTAACTGTTCTTGTTGATCACATTAAATTATAAAATAAGTATGTGATGGATCATTATTTTGAAACACCTAGGCTCTAGTTGTGATTCTTGTTGTGATTGTTGGTTTTATTTAAATTCATTTAATCGTTGGGTCGAGAATCTTCAATGCTCCTAATTAAGTTGACCATGTACCATAAGTGTGTAAGACTATTGTATAATCTTTATTGCAATTGATGCTAGAACTTGCATATTATATATGCAAAGTGAAATAAAGATTGTGAGTATAGGAGATGATTTAGGCATTTCTTTGACAGCCATTGTTGATGTGTTTGCAAAAGCTAACACATTTAATGCTTTTTAGCTCAAACTAATTGTGAATTCAGAAGAAATTCTTGTTGTTTTGATGTTTTTGCTCAGGATATTGTAAAAAAAGGCTGAAGAAATTAGAATAAACAATAATGGAGCAAAAGATTTAAAAATCAGAGCAAAATAGAAGAAAACATGGCTGACGACCTCTGTGATAAGTCGTCAGCCGCGTGATAGCCTATCAGCATTGGCATCAGCCTTAGCCAAGGAGTCGCAGTTCGAGGAGCTGTTCTGACGACACTGGTGATGTGGCGTCAAAGTCGTGATAAGGCGTCAATAATGGCGTCAGGCTTAAGCAGAAATTTAGTGTGGGAAGAAGATATCTGACGACATCGGTGATACGCCATCAGATCCCTGAAATAGCGCCACCCACATCATCAGCCTAAGACAGCACCTGAAGGCAACTGAAGCCTCTCTGATGCCATCCGTGATAGGGTGTCAACTTTTTGACGTGGCGTCAGCCTGGGCGTCACCTATTTCGGACAATTTTATTAATTTTGTTAATTTAATTCCTTAATTAGGCTTTATTATAAATATCATCTTTTGGGGTCTTTGATAAGAAAAATCATTTATCAGATATCTACTCTAAGAAGAGACACATATTTTTGCTCTCTTTCATAAATTATTCTTGTGTTTTCTTATCAACTATTTTTTTTGTGGTTTCTACCTTGTGATTAAATTGGAGGAACTTCTTGTTGTTTTGTACACATTCGTAAGTTTATTATTATAATCTTTATTCAACTTGTTATTTCGTTCATCAAATCATGAGCGGCTAATTTCATTAGCCGGAGTTATGGGATCCATGGATTAGGGTTTGATATGGTACTAGGTGTTTAACGGATTCAAAGAGTAGTAAAACATCTTGAGATTCTATTCTTTTAATTATAATATAGTGGTTACAATTATTAGGTTATACCTTATGTTTTATTTGCTTCTAACTGAGAGACAAACTAGAGAATGTGAATTATCAATAGGGACTCGGAGGCTACCAACCTTCTATTTAATGATTAATGCCGTAACTAGAATAATCTACCTCAGATAACATGCTATTAGAAATAGATAAGTTATCTAGGTTCGAGAGAATTAGATAATAAATTGTCTGGTGAGGTTGAGAGATAAGTCAGATAGTATAATCGTCAGGGATATTCTGCTGTTCTACTCATTCTGAGAATCTCTAGCATTACCTAGTATCTGTCAATTCCCAAAATCTTTGGTGAACATAGATATGGTTTCCCATTTATCTTGATTAAAAACCCTGAAGTATTTAAAGTGATATTTAACACACCATGAAGTTAAACCCCCATCTTTCGGAAGCAGTAAACTACGAGTAAAATATTTCATATACAAATCGAAGTTCACACCCTATTCCTTGTGGGATTCAACCCCAACCTAGTTCATTTTATATTGACAACGATCTTTTAAACCCATTCAAGAGTGTAATTTGAGAGTTATAAAAAAAATTGCACTGTTTCTGGGGAATACTGTTGTAGACTGAAAATTTTGTGTGCGAAAATTTTCTTATAGTTAAGTTTCCTTTATTTAAATTTGGTTGTTGTTTTAGTTTATTTGCAGAATCCCTATAGGTTAGACCGAACACTACTCAATTAAAAACCTCACTGCATGAGTAGAATAGCTGAACAACCATTGCGGTATGAGACTGATGATGATGATGATGTCGATGGAGCATGGGAAACAGGTGAGATCATTCCCCCTCCGTTAGTAGCTAGAGCAAATTTCAATATTACTAGCACAATGATTTAGCTCTTAAATATGAAGGGGTTGTTTGGAGGCCCTCATGGAGAAGACCCTACCCTGCATCTGGTGAATTTTGTCACCATTTGCAAGTCCTTTGATAATCTAGGGGTAAGATAGAGTGCTATCTATTTAAGGCTATTTCCGTTGTCCTTATCAGGAGAGGCGACATTATGGCTAAATGAGTTGACACCTGATTTTATAACCAACTGGAGGTAGTTGAGAGGAGCTTTCCTACAAAGGTTCTTTCCGCCATCCAGAAGGGTGCCATTAAGAGATAAGATCAACAATTTCAAATAGTTTCCAAATAAGGCTTTACATGAAACTTGGGAGAGATTCAAGAAAAAGATGACACAGTTTCTGAACCATAATATGACGGACATACATTTAATGGAGACTCTGTACAAAGCTTTTAACTCTGTGATGAAGTCAATGGTAGACAACGCTACTGGAGGGTCATTTGTTTCTCTCTCATTTCAAGATGCTTCTAATATGCTGAATAGGATGACCAAATTAAGTAGGGCTTGGCACAACAGTGATTTTATGGTAGAAAGTCCAACTATTCCTATTGGAATAAAGTATGAACAACGCAAAAGAGATGAGGAAAAGGATCAAGACATAACCCATCTTAAGACTCAAATAGACCTACTCACCAAGCACTTATTGTCAGAAAGGACAGAATAGGTAAAAGCTGTAATAATTCGTGATCAGGATGATATGGAACCTGAAGAAGAAGTCAACTACTTTGCTAATCAGGTGGGTTTCCGAGGATTTAGCCAAGGGAATCAAGGTCGGAATGGGTATGGAAATCTTAATCACAGAGAAAGAGAGCAAGAAAACTGGAGATGCAGTAATAACAAAAATGGGTTGTATGTTCATGCGGGAAATCAAGAAACAGCTGCAACTAGTTCGAGAAAGTGGTTAATGGAAGAAATAATGAAAGACCTATTGAAAGGAGTAGAGGCTACCAATGCTGGAGTAGCTAGTGTGAGGATTGAAATTTCCACTATGAGTTGATTGGTTAGTACACATTCAACTTTTATCCATCAGCTAGAGCAACAAATGAGTCAATTGTCTTCAATATTAAACCATGGAAAAAGTGGTACTTCACCTACTCAAATGACCTAGGATCGGAAGACTAATATTTATGTCTAGCAATCACCAGTAGGAGTGGTAAGATTTTATCTGGCCTTGATGTGGACAAATCTGTGAATATAGAGGAAATTGCAAAAGAACCAGCAAAACTGCTCCCAGAGAAGTCTAAGAAACTAGATAGTTCAGTTGATATGTCGGACAAGGAGAAGGAAGAGGAAGTGTTGCTAAAACCTATCCCACGGCCACCACCTTTCTTTCCTCAACGGCTAAAAAAGAAGGAAAATGATGCAAAAATCAATAAGTTTCTAGCAATGCTCAGGAACTTGACTATAAATGTGCCTTTGATCGAGGCACTTTAGAAAATCCTAGGGTATGAAAAATTCATGAAAGTCCTTATTACCAAGATGCCAGCAGTGAGTTGCAAACTAGAAGCAGGTCTCCACCTTTTTAGTGCCATTTCCATAAGGATCTTGATACAGAAAAAGTCGGATCCAAGTGTAGTCATTATTCCCTGCAGCATTGGAATCATGGAATTTACTACAACACTATCTGATCTGGGGGCAAGTGTTAATCTTATGCCGTTGAATGTTTACAAAAAGTTAGGACTGGGGAATCACATATGTACCAACATAAGCCTGGTGATAGAGGACGGATCAGTAAAGCGACCTGTTGGCATTCTGTATGATTTGTTGGTAAAGGTCTGAAATTTCATATTCCCTATGGACTTTGTCATTTTAGATTACGAGGTGGACTTTGACGTACCCGCAATCTTGGGTCAACCTTTTTTCTCAATTGGAAGTGTATTGATTGATTTGAGAGCGAATGAACTCTTATTCAGGGTGAATGATGAAAAGGCACGGTTTGATATGGGCAGATCAGTAAAGCAACATAAGGAAATGAGCGTGTTTTCAGTGGTTGATATGTATTTTGAGGATGAACAGGATGTACCCAAAACTAAATAACTTATGATGAAGCCTTTATCCTCAGTTTTGATGAACTATGAAAGCGAAGGCATTGAGGGGTAAGAAGAGATAGTTTGTGCCTTGATTGCTGTGGGCTCATATTCTTATGCTCCTTAAAAGCTCAACCTTGATCTAGCTAATTGACCAATGCCACCAGCCAAGCCATCTATTGAGGAACCTCCGGTATTAGAATTGAGAGAGCTGCTGGTTCACTTATGATATGTGTTTCTGGGGAAAAGGATCATGCTACCGGTAATTATTGCATCTGATTTAGAAAAACAACAGGTGAATGCACTTGTCTCAGTACTTCAGAGGCATAAAAGAGCTATCGGATGGACTATCACAGATATTATTGGCATTTCTCCTATTATATGTGCACATAAAATCAAACTAGAAGAAGATTTTACTCCTACCATTAAACACCAGTGCCATCTAAATCCATCAATGCAGTAGGTGGTTAAAATGGAGATTATTAAGTGGTTGGACGCAGGAGTAGTCTACCCTATTTCTAATAGAAAATGAGTAAGTCCAGTTTAATACATACCTAAGAAAAGGGGTATGACGGTGGTTGAGAATGAAAAGAACGAGCTGATTCCACTCAGAACAATCACAGGATGGAGATTCTATTGAGATTATCTCAAGCTAAACTCATGGACTTTGAAGGACCACTTCCCAATGGCCTTTATGGACCAGATGCTTGATAGATTGGCGGGTAGGGGTGGTATTGTTTCTTGGATGGTTATTCTAGATATAACTAAATCTACAATACTCTGGAAGATCAAGAGAAGAAGACATTTACATGCCCATATGGACCATTGCATTTAAGAAGATGCCATTTAGGCTATGCAACGCACCAACCACTTTTCAATAATGTATGATGTCTATCTTTTCTGACATGGTGGAAGACACTAGAGGTCCTCATGGATAATTTCTCGGTGGTGGTTGATTCATTTGAAATATGTCTGGAGAATCTGAATGTGGCTTTGCAGAGATGTGTTGAACTTAATCTAGTGCTTAACTGGGAAAAATATCACTCTATGGGAAAGGATGGTATCATGTTGGGCCACAAAATTTATGAATAATGGATTGAAGTTGATCGAGCAAAGGTAGAAGTTATCTAGAAATTACCACTTCCCATTTCAGTAAAGGGAGTACGTAGTTTTCTTGGTCATGCAGGATTTTATTGGAGATTTATAAAAGACTTCTCCAAAGTTGCGAATCCACTTTGCAAGCTGCTAGAGAAGGAAGTGAAATTCCTTTTTGATGAAGAATGCTTGAAGCCATTTTAGTGCCTTAAAAAGAAGCTTATCGAGGCTCCTATTGTTATTGCACCTGACTGGGAAAAACCATTTGAACTAATATGTGATTCAAGTGGTGTTGCACTGGGAGCTGTATTGGGACAAAAAATAAATAAATAATTTCACTAGATATATTATGCTAGCAAAGCACTAAATGGAGCACAAAGGAATTACACGGTAAACAAACAAGAACTATTGGCTGTGATGTATGCTTTCGAGAAATTCAAATCTTATCTTCTTGGGACTAAAGTAGTAGTCCATACTGACCATGCTGCATTGTGGTACTTTATGGTCAAAAAGGATGCTAAACAAAGGCTTATCAGATGGGTGTTGCTACTGCAAGAGTTTGATTTTGAAGTTAAAGGTAGAAAAGGTTGTGAAAACTAGGTTGCAGATCATCTATCTATAATGGAAGGTGGATAGGAAGTTAATAATAAAATAAAGATAAATGACATATTTCCAGATGAGTAGATCCTGGAAACTGCTGTGGAAGCATTGCCCTGGTATATAGATTATGCAAATTATGTTGTGAGTGAGCCCCTCTTAGAAAATCTTTCATCCCACCAAAGGATGAAGTTCTTGCATGATGTAACACATTATTTTTGGGATGAGCCTTATCTCTCCAGGCGATGTGCTGATAATATCAAACGGAGATACGTACGTGAAGTAGATGACTGAACAGCCAGAAAGGTGTTACAGAGTGGCTATTATTGGCCAACATTGTTTAAAGATTTCCACGAGTTTGTGCAGAAATATGACCAGTGTGAAAGATAGGGGTCAATATCTAAACAACATGAAATACCTTGACTAAGATGCTTGAATTGGAGTTATTTGAAGTGTGAGGTATTGACTTCATGGGTCAATTTGTAAGTTCTTACAGAATGAAGTATATTCTGGTTGTTGTTGATTATGTTTCTAAATGGGTCAAATCTGCCGCATTGGCTAATAATGATGGAAAGAGAGTTGTTTCTTTCCTTAAAAAAACATCTTCTCTTACTTTGGAGTACCACGTACTATCATGAGTGATGGAGGATATCACTTTTGCAAAAAATTATTTTGGGCAGCTCAGGTAAAGTATGGGGTGAAACAATACAGAGTGGCTACTCCATACCACCGACAAACCAATTGGCAGGTGGAGGTGTCAAATTAGGAAGTTAAGGCCATCCTAGCCAAAACGGTGAATGCTAGGCAAAAAAATTGGTCGCAAAGGCCTGATGATGCCTTTTGGGCATACTGAACTGCTTTTGAGACACCTATTGGAATGTCACCATTCTAACTAGTCTATTGAAAAGTATGCCATTTGCCAATAGAGCTGGAGCACAAGGCTTTTTGGGCACTCAAGAAGTTGAATTTGAATTGGAAGAAAGCTGCAGAACTGAGATTAGGGTAACTGAATGAGATGGATGAATTCCATTTGCCATGATTGGAAGATAGAGAAGTGAGAGTTCAAAAAAGGGAACTTGGTGCTTCTGTTTAATTCTAGACTTAAGTTGTTCCTAGGAAAGCTGAAATCTAAGTGGTCAGGCCCTTTTAAATTGAATCGAGTCCACTCATCTGGAGTAGTGGAGATAGAAAACGAAGATGGCAGTACATTTGAAGAAAATGGGCAACGGGTAAAGCTTTACATTGAACCGAACAAATCAGTGATTAGCATCATCATTATTTCTCTTGGAAACATGTCATACTTCCATTGTTGGGGGTCACCATGTAGGCAACCGAATGACTAGGAAGGTGTTGTAGAGTTGCTATTACTGGTCAAAATTGTTCAAGGATACCCATGAGTTTGTGCTGAAATGTGACAAATGTTAGAGGCAGGGGTCAATCTCCAAAAGACATGAGATGCCCTTGACTAAGATGCTTGAAGTAGAATTGTTTAATTTCTGGGGCATTGATTTCACGGGTCATTTTGTAAGCTCATATTGGATGAAGTATATTTTAGATGTATTTGACTATATCTCAAAATAGTTCGAGGCTGTAGCATTGTTTAATAACAAAGGGAAGAGGGTTGTTGCTTTTCTCAAGAAGAACATCTTCTCTTACTTTGGAGTACCATATACTATTATAAGCGATGGAGGATCTCATTTTTGCAATAAACTATTTTGAGAAGCTTTTGAAAAATATAGGGTGAAACAGTATTGAGTAGCTACCCCATACCACCCACAAAAAGTGGCAAAGTGGAGAGATTAAAGCCATCCTAGACAAAATGGTGAATGCTAGCCGAAAAGATTTTTTTCGGAAGCTCAATGATGCCCTGTGGTCATATCGGACTGCGTTCAAAGAACCCATTGGCATGTCACCATTTCATATGGTCTATGGAAAAGCTTTCCACCTACCAATAGAGCTGGAGCACAAAGCCTTATGGGCACTCAAAATGCCGAATTTGAATTGAAAAGAGGCAAAAGAGCTAAGACTGGGGTAACTGAATGAGATAGATGAATTCCGTCTCATGGCATATGAAAAAGCAGATCTATATAAAGAAAATATGAAAAATACCGCAATTGGAGGATAGAGAAACAAGACTTCCAAAAGGGTGACATGGTGCTTCTGTTCAATTCTAGACTTAAATTGTTCCCAGGTAAGCTGAAATCAAAGTGGTTGGGACCTTTTAAAGTTAGCCAAGTCTACTCATCTGGAGTAGTGGAACTTGAAAATGATGATGGTAGTACCTTCAAGGTAAATGGGCACCATGTTAAGCTTTACATTGGTCCAAAAGAATCGATGAAAAGTATCACCATTATCTATCTCGATGAAGTCTGAAGTAATCAAGATACCTGAGTTGTGTCGCGACGTTAAGTTAGGCGCTGCATGGGAGGCAATCCATGAACCCTGGGATTGATCCATTCCAGGTATACTCTAACCCTTAGTTTACCTTTATTTTTAATTTTAAATAGAGGGTGTATGGTAGGATGTTGTTGTAACAATTTTTGGTAGCTAGTTCGGAATAATACAGGTACTTGAGGCAGTTATCTTGTTTTGTGACTTTTGAGCACCTCTCCATTAATTTGTTTTATAACTATGTGAATTGCATTCATCTGTGACTGCAGTGCATCTTTTGTGGCATTTGTTTTGCAACTTGACAATTTTGGCTGAACAAATTGTATGAATTAGATAAGTAGCAATATGCGATGTACTTGTGTGCTATGTGTGTGTGAGGTTTTACTCAGCTCCTGCTGTGTGCCAGATCTAGAAGTTGCCCTATTAGTCTAACTGAGGTTGTAGATTAGGGATTAGGAAAGGATCATAGGCTATTTTTTATTGTAACCCACTTTCAGCCTAAATGACCTTCCCAATGTGAATAATATCCTCTTATCCTTGATTTGAACCTATGTGCCTATTTTTTCTTATGAAACCTCTCTCCTTCCCGTTTACCTCACAGTGAACCTGTTTTAGCCCTTGTCCTTCTTAGACACTGTGCACCTTGACTTAGGAAAACAAACTAAGTTTAGGGTGGCTATCATAGGGTTAGGTGGTTCAAAATAATCATGAAGAGAGGTAGAATAATAAAAAAGAATAAAAAGTAAGGTGTGGTAAAAAAGGAACAAAAAAAGAGAAAGTTGTATTAAAGATGATAAAAGGATAATATGATGATTGAAAAAACCGCATCCATCTTGAGAATGTGTGATCTATAAAAGGAAAGGAATAAAAAAAGGTTGAAAAGTTAAACCCTAAGAGTTTAGTGTAGTGTCAAGGAGGCATAGTGACTAAAATATCCATGAATATCATATTAGTCCTCTACTACATTACAAGCCTAAGAAAAGGCCTAAAGTGATCCTAACTGACCTACCTAAAGATTTTGATACTGACTATAAGGGCAAGCCTATGGCATTTGACATGCAGTGTTTGGAACTTCATTTTGAGAGTGAGACTTGTGATTATCCCTATGTTTTTATATGTGAATTCTAATATGAGTGAAAAAGGGATTTCTTTGTTGTGGGGGCACATTGGGTATGTTTCTAAGTCACTAACTTGTTCAGATAGTGGGATCTTGGTATGGCATGATTGTTAATGCTGAATTTTTTCCGTATCTTGATGCTTGTGAGTTGTATGATTTTTATTCAAATCATCAACAGTGAGTTTTAAATTGATTGAGCTTAGAGAGGGTGAAATTATTCTGAATTAATATGAGTAGTTAGTTGTCATATTGTACTTTGTATTCTCTTAGTTATGTTTTGGTTACTTGAGGACAAGTAATTGTTTTAAGTTGAGGGTGTTGATGTGTGAGCATAGGCTAACACATTTGAGGCTTTTAACTCTAAATAATTTCACGGTCTTGAGAAACTTTAGTTATTTTTGATTAGTTTATGTTTGATTTTGCAGTTTATGCTAATATGATAAAGAACCAACATGAAATGAAACAATGAAGTTGAATTGAAGAAATCTAAAGACAAAAGTATCTGATGGTATTTGCGATAAGTCATCATCAGTAGACAGAATTGGCCTAAAGTGGAAGTTATGACAATATTTTTTGATAAGTCATCAAGGGTCTTATAAGTTAACAAGTTTGGCGTCAGCCTTAAACAGGGAATAAGTTCTAGCTAGTAGAATTGATGATAATTTGTGATAGGCCATCATAATGGTGATAAGTCATTAGGAATGCCGTCTTACTTAGGGACATAAGAATTGGAGAAAAAGTGTGATGATATTTCTGATAAGTTGTCACAGTCCTAATAATCCATCAAAATTTACCGTCAACCTAAGACAGGACTAGTGCAGATTGGAAGAAGACCTGACTACATCATTGATAAGTCGTCAGGGTCCTGATAAGGCATCACCAATAGTCATCGTCTATTCTAAGAAAAAGCTGTAACCTTGATTTTGTTTCCTGATTTATGGTAAACTATTTAAAGCTTTGTTTTGGGATTTTTTAGCAATCAATTATTGTTGTTATTAGCATTATTATTCGGCTCAAGGTTGACACCTTGAGTTTTGGACAGCATATCTTGATATTCTCTCTTTAATTCTTGACTAGAACAACATAATTATTTTTGAGATATTATTATCTGTATTTTGGAATTATCCTTTGTGATCTAATCTGGGATTCACTAGTTATTATTCATCTCTGTAAGTTTATATTTAAAATCATGAATTCAATTATGTGTTTCATTTGTTACATCATGAGTGGCTAAACTCCATTAACCTGAGTTATGGGATCTAGGGTTAGGTCTTGATGATGTGCTAAGTATTCAACATTCAAAAGGTGATAGGATTTCTTGATAATTCTAAAGTTTTAATTAATATTTGTTGGTTGCAAACAGTAGACACACCTGCTTTGATTTTCTTGTGAAAGAAATCAAATATAGTAGGAAGTGAATTATCAACATGGACTCAAAAATACTTCGTTTAATAATCAACGTTGTAACAAGGTTGGTTAACCTGAGATAAAATTTTGGTAGTAAATAGAAATTCCCTAAGTCCAAGAGGTTAGGGAATTAAACGCTTAACTAAGTCGAGAGACACTTATGTATAACATCAATAAGGATAGCTTGTTATCCTACCCACCGTGAGAATCTTGAACCACTTCTAGCATCTGTCATGTATCGGAAGCCCTAGTGAACATAATTCTGGTTATTTCACAAACTCTTGTTTTATAAACACCGAAAGTAAAGTGAAAAACAGCAACTTGTTAAACCTAAACACCCATTTCAGGAAACACTAAACTATCAGTGGATTAAATCGCAAATAACTTGAGTTCACACCATATTCCTTATAGGATTCTACCCCAACATACTTGGGTTTTATTTTTACAACGATCGCTCACACCCATTCAATAGCGTAATTAGAGCGTTATAACAAGGTGGTGCTTATTTTTGTGTGGCATGTTCTGGATGCTTCTCTCAGGGCAAGCTACAGGCTTTGCATACATAGGACTAAGCCGAATCTGCATCGAGCATCAGCGGTCAACGTAGACGGTGCCCGTGCAATAGCCTCGGCATTTCTTTATCTCTTCCACTTCCCCCAAGGTGGGCTATCGTGTCAAGCTAAACTTTTTTTATCTTTGCAACTTCCACATGGGCAGCAATGGACAATATCTATTCCTAGGCATTGGGGCCGGTGTTGTGCATGAATTGAAGGAGCATTTGCGCACATGACGCGTGAGTTGTGTTCTGCATGCATATTTAGGTTAGATCCCTTCTCAAGAAGTGACGTCTCGACCCTCCTTTCATCGTAGTCGTGGGGCTAGTGCAATTTAGTCTTGCTTGAAGTCGATTTCCTGTGTTGCATACCTAATGCCCAAGAATTACCAAGTTTTATAAATCATATTTCACCCCTTACATATCATGCATGGGGTGAATCGAAAGGACACTATTGTGTCTCATTCCTTCCTTTCTTTATCGTGCGATGTCATGGTCTATGAGTAACGGTCAGGAATTTTAGATGAAGTAGATACAGTGGACAAGGGGTCTTTATCAGCTCCTATCTGCCCTATATGATACTCATGGGAAATGACGATCGCGCTCACCTTTAACCCATCCGCACTCGTTCGGCTAGGGAAAGATCATGTGATGTCGGTGTCGATGAGGAATTCTACCAGGATGATCTAGCTAGTAGTCATATGCTTGTCTCAAAGATTAAGCCATGCATATCTAAGTATGAATAAAATTAGACTAGGAAACAACGAATGGCTCATTAAATCAGTTTTAGTTTGTTTGATGGTATCTAGTACTCGAATAACAATAGTAATTCTAGAGCTAATACATGAAAAAAACCACTAATTCTTTAAGGGGTGCATTTAGTAGATAAAAAGTTAACGTGGGCTCTTCCCATTGATGCGATGATTTAGGATAACTCATCAGATCATAAAGTCATCGTATTGGCAATGCATCATTCAAATTTTTGCCGTATCAACTTTCAATGGTAAGATAGTGGCCTACCATAGTGGTGATGGATGATGAAGAATTAGGGTTTGATTTAGGAGAGGGAGCCTAAGAAAAAACTACCACATTTAAGAAAGACAGCAAATGCACAAATTACCCTATCCAGACACGGGGAGGTAATGACAATAAATAAAAATAGCGGGATCAATGAGTCTAGTAATTTGAATGAGTACAATATAAATACCTCAACTAGGATCTATTGGGGGTAAGTCTAGTGCCAGCAGCCGCATTAATTCCTGCTCCAATAGCATATATTTAAGTTGTTCTACTTTGGGATGGGCCAATCGGTCTATCTATTGTATGCACCAGTTATCTCGTACCTTCTTTTGATGATATACTCCTGCCCTTAACTGGCCGGTTAGTGCCTCCGGTGCTGTTACATTAAAGAAATTAGAGTGCTCAAAGTAAGCCTATGCTTTGTATACATTAGCATGGGATAATATTATAGGATTTAGGTCCTATTACGTTGGAATTCAAGATTGGAGTAGTGATTAATAGGGACAGTCGAGGGCATTCACATTTCTTAGTTAGATGTGAAATTCTTAGATTTAGGAAAAATGAACAATTGCGAAAGCATTTTCCTAGGATGTTTTAATTAATCAAGAACAAAAGTTGGGGGCTCGAAAGATGATTAAATACCTTTCTAGTCTCAACCATAAATGATGACGACCAAGGATTGGTGGATGTTGCTTTTAGGGTTCCAGGGGGAGTATCTTCGCAAGCTGAAACTTAAAGGAATTGACAGAAGGGCAACATCAGGAGTGAATTCTGTGACTTAATTTGACTGAACATAGGGTAACATACCAAGTCTAGACATCGTACAGATTGACAGACTGAGAGCTCTTTCTTGATTCTATTGGTGGCGGTACATGGCCATTCTTAGCTGGTGGAGTTATTTGTCTAGTTATTTCTATTAATGAATGAGACCTCATCCTGCTAACTAGCTATGCCGAGGTATCCCTTCATGGCTAGTTTCTTAGAGGGACTACAACCTTTTAGGCACCATAAATTTGAGGTATTAACAGGTCTATGATGCCCTTAGATGTTCTGGGCTGCACGCGCGCTACAGTGACGTATTCAATGATCTTATAGCCTCTATCGATAGGCCCAGGTATCTTCTAAATTTCATTATAATTGGAATTAATTATTGCAATTGTTGGACTTCAACAAGGAATTCCTAGTAAGCATGAGTAATCAGCTCGCGTTGACTACATCCCTGTGCTTTGTACACACCGCCCATCACTCTTACCAATTGAATGATCTAGTGAAATGTTTGGATCATGGCAACATAAGAGGTTTGCTGCCTACGATGCCGTGAGAAGTCCATTGAACCTTAAAATATAGAGAAAGGAGAAGTTGTAACAAGGCTTACATAGGTAAACCTGTGGAAGGATTATTGTCTATACCTGCACAATAAAACAACCCATGAAATTACTTAACAATTGGGGAGTCCGCACAGGCAGAATGATTCTTCCCTCCTCCCCAGTGCGTGCCTAGTATACGCGTAAGGTGACTGATGAACGTCAATTTGGAAACTGCTAAGGAATACTTAAGTTGATAGCCTACTCTTCGTACCCCTTTTGCGGTGTGTGTCAGGGGGACCTAAGCTTCTTTTATTAACAAAAATTACTCTCGACAATGGATATCTTAGCTATCAGATCGAAGAATAATGTGGAAAAATATGATACTTAGTGTAAATTGTAGAATCCTATGAACCATCGAGTCTTTGAAAACAAATTATGCCTGAAGCCATTAGATCGAGGGAACTTCTGCCTAGGCATCATGCATCGTGTTTCCCGCCTGCATTGCTCCTTAATCATAGGTTATGCTATTGTTGTGGGGTGGATACTGGACTCTCTTGGACCAAGAACTTGAAACTGGCCTAAATATGAGTGCACGTCGATGGTGGTTATGGAAAGTGGTGGTTATAACTTAACTCTCTTTGTTATCATGGCTATAAACTGTTGTACATCCGGACTCCAGGACCCTATTGCTCTTAGGTACTCCGATTGTGACCCCAGGTCAGGCGAGATTACTTGTTGAGTATACCAATATCAATAAGAAAAAGAAAAAAAAACTTATAAGGATACCTTGGTAATAGCGAGCGAACTGGGAAAAACCCAGGCTTAGAATGTGGTTGCTCTATCATCCAAATTGTAGTATGGAGAAGAGTCCTCAGTGGAGGATTAGTCCCAAGTACCCTGGAAGGGGGACAAGACAAGGTGAGAGCCCCATTATGCTCAGACCATGTCGCACCA
The DNA here is from genome assembly GCA_026120095.1 of Capsicum chinense. Lineage (NCBI taxonomy): Eukaryota > Viridiplantae > Streptophyta > Magnoliopsida > Solanales > Solanaceae > Capsicum > Capsicum chinense. Next base: position 16,390,833 of record JAPEIP010000007.1, on the reverse strand, counting down.
TGAGGCATGTCTATGAGTCTGGTTATTTGGCAATGTAGCCTTAATCTAGCAGCGAATTTCATCCAAGGATAAATATAGGTGAGATACTGATAGCAAATAAGTACTTTGACAGAAAAATGAAATGGATTTTTAAAAGAGAGTCAAAGAGTGCTTGAAACTGTCAGAAGAGAAGCAGATGAGGGATGGTGGAACGATGATGAGCTGGTCTGCTGATCGACTTGGGGCATGGACTAGTTAGATTAGGGAGGCATTCAAAGCTCGAGCTTTCGATACGCTCGTCGAATATCACATCCTTAATTGTAGCAAGCAGTGCACACCTCTGGTGTACATTCATATCTGTGCACTCCAGACACTACCATGTGGGCTCCCCATTCGAACCATCTTCAAACACCGACCAAAGAGTCTGATATGTGTGTGAGTCAATGGGCGATTAAACCCCTAAGGTATAAGGAAAATGATTGGTAGGATCCCTCTGAGGGGTACACCGCTTACCGACCATGATCTTCTGAGTAGGGTACGAGTGTGAGCATACCTATCGGGACCTAAAAGATGGTGTACTATACTTGAGCGGGGCGAAGGAACAGGAAACTCTGGTGGTGGCCCACAGTGATACTGACGTGAAAATCATTTGTTTGACTTCTGTATAGGGGTAAAACACCAATCAAACCATCTAGTAGCAGGTTCTATCTGAAGTTTCCCTCAGGATATCTGGAACTCGCATGTAAGTTCTATTAGGTAAAGCTAGTGATTAGAGGGATCGGGGGCGCAACGCTCTTGACCTATTCTCAAACTTTAAATAGGTAGGATGGTGTGGCTCCATTGTTGTGCCGAGCAAAGCTCTAAGTAGGACCTTCTTTGTAAGCAGAGCTGGCGATACAGAATGAACCAGAAGCCAAGTTATGGTCCCAAACAACATGCTGAACTAGATCCCACAAAGGGTGTTGTTCAATTAATACAACAGTACGTAGGTCACGGAAGTCTAAATACACTAAGGAGCGTGCAATAACTCACCTACCGAATCAACTAGCCTCAAAAATAGATTTCATTTAAGCGCATGACCAACTCCTGGTCGCCGGGGAAAATGCAAGGCCCCAATGAGTAGGAGGGTGCAGTGGTCACTTTAAAACCTTGGGCACGAGCCCAAGCAGAGTAGCCATCGGTGCAAATCTTGGTGATAGTAGTAAATATTAAAATGAGAACTTTGAAGGCTGAAGAGAAAAAAGATTCCATGTTAACGACAGTTGCGTATGGGTTAGTCTATCTTAATGGTAAGGGCAATTAAAAAGTCCAGAGACATCGGCGGGAGCTTCAGGAAGAGTTATCTTTTCTTTTTAACAGTATGCCCACCCTGTAATAGGCTCAGTCAGAGGTTGGGACCTATGGATGGAAGAGCATCACACATCGCATAGTGTTCCGTGTGCTCTTGGAGGCCCTTGAAAATCCAGATTATCAAATGCCGTGCATGTTCGGTCGTACTCATAACCACATCACGTTTCCAAAGTGAACAACCTTTGGCTCTGTGGGCTGGGCATCGGGGTCCTAATCTCAAAGAAGTCAGCTATCGATTGACAACTCGAGCTGCTCCCGTGGTGAGAGCGGGTCAGCGCATATCGGTCGGGGGACAAACTGGGAATAGTTCCTTTAGGGGCATTTACTGTTCATGAAATAGCCAACTCAAAACTGGTATGGCCAAGAGAAATCAAAATTTTTTATTAAAACAAATAATTGCGATGGTCACAATGGATGTTCACGCAATGTGATTTCTGCCCAGTATTCTGAATGTCAAAGTGAAGTAATTCAACCATGCACGGGTAAACGGTGGGAGAAACTATGACTATTTTATGTTAGAAAAATTCCTTATTATCTAATTAGTAATGCACATGGATGGATTAGCGAGATTACACCTGTCTACTATATAGCGAAACCACAGCTAATGGAACGGGCTTGGCAGAATCAATGGAGAAAGAAGACCTTGTTGAGCTTGACTCTAGTCTGCCTTTTTTAAATGACTTGAGAGGTGAAGTATAAGTGAGATACAAACGACGAGAGTGAACTAATACTACTTTTAACATTATTTTACTAATTTCGTGAATCGAAAGTAGGGCATTACCCCTTTTTTTTGACCCAAGGCTCACTCTACAGGCTGATCCAAATAGAAGACATTGTTAGGTATGGAGTTTGGCTGCGGTGATGCTTCTGCTAAAATATAACGTAGGTGCCCTAAAATGAGCTTCACGAGAATAGAAATCTTGGGTGGAAAAGAAAGGTAAAAGCTCATTTGATTCTGATTTCCAGTATGAATATAAACTGTAAAAATCTAGCCTAACGATCCTTTAGACCTTCAAAATTTGGAGAAAGAGGTGTCAGGAAAGTTACCACAGGGATAACTCACTTGTGGAAGCCAATCATTTATAGCAATGTTGCTTTTTGATCTTTTGATGTCGGCTCTTCCTATTACTGTGAAGCAGAATTCACCAAGTGTTGGATTGTTCACCCACCAATACGGAATGTGAGTTGGGTTTATACCATCATGAGAAGTTATTTTTACCCTACTGATGACAATGTCGCAATAGTAATTCAACTAAATATGAGAGGAACAATTGATTCACATAATTGGACATCGCACTTGGTTGAAAAGATAGTGGGGCAAAGCTACAGTGTGCTGGATTATGACTGAATGCCTCTGAATCAAAATCTAGGCTAGAAGAAATACATGTAACCGCCTTCCGCTTGTCGATCGTAGTAGGGGCCTCGGCCCCCAAGGAAATGTTTTGCTTGCTAAGCCATCGCAGGGAAAGGTTCGTGATGTTCGCCATGAAGTATAATTTTTTTATCAAGCAGCGGGTAGAATCCTGATGTGTGAGCTAATGCTTATACATTTGAGGATTTTAACTAGAAACAATTGTAAAGTCTTAAGTAACTTTTGTCATTTTTAATTGCTTTATCTTTGATAATGTAGGAAAGTCAAGATGCAAAAAAAACCAAAAACAACAAGAGCAAAAGAGGTGAATTAGGAATAAGCGGCCATGAAAGTGTAGTTGGTGACTTCTCTAATAACTCATCAAATTTATGATAAGTTTTCAGAGTTATTGTCAGCTACAGACATTGTGAGGAAGTTGGAGAAGAAGTGTGAAAACATCCCCTGATAAGCCGTCAAGTGTCTAATAATCCATCAAGAATGTCGTCACTCAGAAGCAGAAGATTTTCTGATGACATGTCCTGATAAGGTATCATATCTCTGATAAGCCATCAGGCATGCCATCACTCAAAGGAAAAAGGCAAAAATTTTAAGCATTCCAGACGACATATTCTGATAATCTATCAAAACACTGATAAGCCATCAGGCATGTCATCACACATAAGCAGAAGGAAAGAAATGGGAATCATGTCAGGTGACATGGTATAATAAGCTGTCAAATCTCTTATAAGTCGTCAGACATGTCGTCAGCTAAGGAGAAAAATCTAAATTTTTAATTTCGATTTTGTCTTAACTTATCAAAATAAATAGCAGCTTTAATGGTTTCATTGAGGGGCACTGAACATCTTTAACTTATTCCAAAGACTACTTTAATTCTCTTTGGTCTCTAAACGTCCATTTTAATTTTCAATTCTTTTATTTAGTTGTGGAATATTCTTATTCAATTTGGGAAGAGAATTAATTCTAACTACATCTTTTATAAGTTTAATCACTTTGAATTATGAATTCAGTTATTCTTATCACTTTCTCTTTCATGTGGAACTAAAACCCATAACTAGGGTTGTGAGATCAATGATTACTCCTATATTGCCTTAATAGCTGGCTAGGGTTTGTGTAATTATGCGAACATCTTTATAATTCTTTTATATTAATTATTTTTTTGGTTGCAAACAATAGATCTCTCTTTATGTTGATTTGCTCAAACTAAGAAATAAATTAAAGGTAGTGAATTATCAATGAGGATTTGGGAATGTTAAGTTTCCATCTAATGATTGATGTTGTAACAAGATTAATCAACTCGGAATAAAATCTATATGAATAGAATGTTTTCCTATGTTTGAAGGAATTAGGGAGTTGCACCTCTAGGTAGGTTGAGAAATACATAGATGGACTATCGAAACTAATAATTTGGTGTTTCCCACTAGTCATGAGAATCCAGAACTAAAACTATTATTCGATAGAGGATTACCAATCATAGTGATCACAACTCTAGTTTCTCTATATCATTGATTTGAAATATTGCAATTTAAGCTTTGAGTTCTATGGCGAATTGAAGTGTTAATAACTTTTGTTCAATCATTAAAAACCCCTATTTTATGTTTTTGTATCACTTGTTTGAATTTAACTTGTAGCTATAGTTTTAAATTAATTTAATTGCCACCCACATTCTTCCTCGTGGATTCGACCCCGACTCCTAAGTTGGGTAAATATATTGACGATGACCGCCTTGCACTAAATTGACATGTAAGTTGAGCATTATCAAAAAATGGCACCGTTGTCGGTGAATAATTTGGCGTATTGAGTTGGTTTGGAATTTTAGCCTACTTTCTTGAATTCAAACTTGTAAATATTTGTCTTTAGGTTTCTTTTATTTCTTTTGTTAGGTAGATTTTTATTTTAGTTTACTTATTACAATAGAATTGTGGAATGAACATGAGTTTGGTGGTTGGAAATCTTATCTTGATGATCCATGTCCGTATTGTGATTGACCTCACTTTTTCCAAGATTGTAGATATGCTCCCCAGAGAGATATATATGCATCATCTCCATCCTATCGGGAGTATGATTGTTCTTTTTTTTTTGGTAAAGATGGACAATGGAGTGATTGCCCAAATACCCTCTGTCCCTATTTTGCTAACCCAAATTCTAATTTTTTTTATGAGTTCGATAGGTCTTATGGTCAAGAAAAAGAAGAACGAAGCACTGGAAAGGGTGACATTGAAGATATGTTTTAACTAATCTTGGATCTCCAGAAAGAAACATGTGATATCATAGTAATATTCATCAAGACATTAAGCTAATCATTCATGAGGAGATGGATAAAGAGGTGAATCATTCAAAGCATTCTTCTATATTATGTTTAGATGAATTCTTGTATGTGGAATCATTTCATATAATGGATGAGTGTGAAGATGAGGAGCAATAATCTGATATTAATGTTGAGCTTGATGATAAGAAACCCTCAGTGATTTCCCAACCAACCAAACTAACCATTAGAGATGATGCCAAGATTTAGAAAATGGTGCTAGAGGCAAAAAAAGAAACCAAGAAAATCTCTTATAAAGACTCTAGGCCAATTTAGGGTGAAGAGGTTGAGATGGATGCAACTCCAAAATTAGCGAGAAGACCTCACTCGAATAGTTTTTCAACATTATGATTGGTGGATGTGATGCAAGTCGAATCACCAAAGAAAATGATAAATTTTGGAAATTTGGAGGAAAGTTCCTACATTTTGGAGTTTGTCTTTCCGAAAGGATATTATCTAACCCCAATCTTGAAGGTTAAGAAACTTAAAGATCGATGTACATTTAGTGGATTTTTAAGATTCTCATCTTTGCTGACATGAAAGTTCGATGAAAAATTAGGCAAGCTGTTCAAGTCTTCGAAGTGGCGTGATAGAACTTTCCTTATCATGCTCTCACATTTTCCCAACACACCTAGAAAATGTAAAGATCAAAAGATGGGTCGATGATTCAAATGGTCTAAGTGAAGGGATAAAGGATGAAGCACTTTTAAGGTATCTTGATAAATTCTAAATCGACAAGATAACCTAGTAGTGCCGCGACATTAAATAAGGCGTTGTTTGGGAGCCAACCCAATGTATCTTATTTTTGGTATTCATATTTTGTGATTGACATCAGATATTCGCACCCATGGTGCCACAGGTACGTTTTGAACTCTCTTGATTTCGTTTGATGCATTAGGGACAGTGCAAGATTTTAAGTTGAGGATGGGGATACTTGTGGGTGTTGATGTCCTCTTAGGGTTTTTGTTGTTGTGCCTCTTTTCCTCGGAGTTTTGTTCCGATTAGAGCCGACATATTTAGACGTATGGTGTTTGTTTTGTGATGTGTTGTGGTTAACTGGGGGGAAAATAAGTATCTAAGATATATGCCATATTTCTGTTGATTTTTCTTAGAATGATAAATACCTCTCCAATTGTCTACCCGGTAACTCTGTGATATGCATCTATATGTGACTACTGTGAATCATTTTATGGCATTAGTACTAGGGACATGATAATCACTGCAAACAATTACATGAACTGAATGGGTAGTATATTGTGATGTAGCTTTGTGCCATGTGTGTGTGAGATACAACCTAGTTCCCATTGTATTTTAATCCAGAACTTGCCCAGTTGGTCTTGCCTTGGTTGTAGGATTGAGGTTAGGAAAGGATCATAAGTTGTTTTGATATTATTCCACTTTTACCATAAATTACCTTCCATGCATATATAATATCACTTGATAGTGATTTTGAGCCTGAATGCATATTCTTTTTATTATACCTATCACCTTCCCAATTGTATCTTAATGAACCTATTTTGTCCCTAGTCCTCCTTGGACATTGTGCACTTAGACTTAGGAAAATACCCTAAGTTAATGATGGCTATCGTAGGGGCGCGTGATGTAAAGTAAGTATAATGAAGTGTAATAAAAAAATGCAAGGCTGGGTGTGGTAGAAAAAGCATGAAAATAAGAAAAGTTGTGAATAAGAGAAAATAAATGAATAAAAATTGCACCTATCTTGAATGTGCTTTATTCACGAAAAGGAGAAACAATGTAAATGTTGATAAGTGAGACCCCAAAAATAGTGTAGTACCAAGGAGACTTAGTTTCTTTAAATATTATTTTGTATCATATCAGCCCCAAGCCTATATTACAAGATAAAGAAAAGTCCTATAGTGATCCTGACTTAACTGTCTGAAAGCTTTGGTATTGACAATAAGGGCAAGCTTATGGTATTTGCATACAATAACTGGAACTTCTTTCTAGGAGTGAGTCTCTCTTGACCGTCCGTGCATTGACATGCTTTAATTCACATATGAGTGAGCAGGGAATTTTTTGTTCTAAGGGCACACTGGTTATATTGCTAGTTGCTAACTTGTTTTGGTAGTGTAATATTTGTACATGCATGGTTGTTGTTGATAAGTTGATGCCATACCTTGATTCCTTTGTGTTGCAATATTGCTTTGTAGTAATATAAATAGTTGAGTTTGAGATGATTGACCTTGGAGATAGAAAATATGTTTTGAGCTAAAATGGATGATTGACTACCGAATGTACTATGTATCCTCTTAACAATGTTTAAGTTGCTTGAAGACAAGTAATTGTTTTAAGTTGAGGGTGTTCATGTGTTAGCTAATGCTAACACATTTGAGGGTTTTAACCAGAAATAATTATAAAGTCTTAAGAAACTTTTGTCAGTTTTGATTGCTTTCTCTTTGACAATGTAGGAAAGTCAGTATACAAGAAAACCAAAGACAATAAGAGTAAAAGAGGTAAATTTGGAACAAGTGGCCATGAAAGTGTAGTTGATGACTTGTCTGATAAGTCATCAAATTTTTGATATGTTATCAGAGTCATCGTCAGCTGTAGATAGTGTCAGGAGGTTGGAGCAGAAGTGTGATGACATCCCCTAATAAGCCTTCAGGTGTCTGATAAGCCATAAAAAATATCGTCACTCAAAAGCAGAAGATTTTCTATGACATGTCCTGATAAGCTATCAGATCTCTGATAAGCCATCACACATGTCGTCACTCATAAATAGAAACAAAAAATATGAAGCATGCTTTATGACTTGCTCTGATAAGCCTTCAGGCATGTCGTCACACATAAGAAAAAAACAAGAAATGGAAATCACATTTGACGACATAGTCTGATACACTATTAGATCTCTGATAAGCTGTCAGACATGTTGTCACCTAAGGAGAAAAATCTTAATTTTTAATTTCAAATTTTTCTTAAGTTACGGATATAAATAGAATCTTTTAGGGTTTCAGTAAAGGGCGCTGAACATCTTGAACTTATTCCAAAGACTACTCTAATTATCTTTGGTCTCCAAAATTTGGATTTCAATTTTCAATTCTTTGATTTACTTGTGGGATATTCTTCTTGAATTTGGGAAGAGAATCAATTTCTGACTACATCTTTTGTAAGTTCAATCACTTTGAATTATGAATTCAGTTATTGTTATCGCTTTCTCTTTCATGTGGAACTAAAACTACAACTAGGGTTATGGGATCTATGATTACTCCTGTATTGTCGTAATAGATGGTGAGGGTTCGAGTGATTGTTAGAATATCTTGATAACACTTTTGTATTAATTAATTTTTGTTGGTTACAAATAATAGACTCACCTTATATTGATTTTCTCAAACTGAGAAATAAACTAAAGGTAGTCAATTATAAACAAGGACTTGGGAAGGTTAAGTTCCCATCTAATGATTAATCCTGTAACAAGATTAATAATCTCGAAATAAAAAAATTATGAATAAAATATTTTCCTAAGTTTGTAAGAATTAGGGAGTTCAATATCTAGGTAGGTTGAGAGACACTTAGATGGACTGTTGAAACTGATAATTTGGTGTTTTCCACAAGTCATGAGAATCTAGTACTACAACTATTATTCAATGGAGGATTACTAATCATAGTGATCACAACTCTAGATTCTCTATATCATTGATTTTGAAATATTGCAGTTTAAGCTTTGAGTTCTAAGGTGAATTGAAGTATTAATAACTTTTGTTCATACATTCAAATCCTCCATTTTATCCTTTCCAATCATTTGTTTTAATTTAACTTTTAGCTATAGGTTCAAACTAGTTTAATCGCCACTCATATTATTCCTCGTGGAATCAACCCTGACTCCAAAGTTGGGTAAATATATTGACGACAACCGCCTTGCACTAAATTGACGTGTAAGTTGAGCGTTATCTAATACTTTGGCGATGACTTAAATACATGATTGTATATTGTAAATGATGGAGTGACCTTGCTGTCACAATCTATGGAGATTTAGCCCTTTATCACTCTGGTTCGTCCCTCCGTCTCAAATCCAATCATATTTTTGTCCTTCTCCAAAGGAGTTTTGTGCACTCGTCCTTAAAAAATCCCATTAAATGTTATGACTTCACCTAACCCTCTAGCATGCCATGACATAGACTCACGCGAGTTCATCGCTTATTTTTAAAGTATCATGTGCATTCCATTCCTTTCCATTCCACTCAAAATCCTAGCGATGTATCAAGGCCAACATTGGTGCATGGAGGCATGTTCCAATTAGAGGTTTTCATGATTGTCAAGTGCAGTCCTACAGACATGTCCAATGACCTAGCTTTGACATCCAGTAAAATTGGTAGAACATAACACCGACATGGGCAATGCCACAACCGATACCAAATATGAAAGGACCTATAGTGGTCTACTGTTAGACACCTAGTCTAAGACAAGATTGCTGACATAACGATGTCAAGGTGTACATTGGTGTTGACATATGCTAAACCAAGAAATATGATGTTGTGGTGGATATAAGATACCAGACAACTGATAAATTCCAAGGTGGCTGAATGATGGCAAGGCAACCTTGGGTACATGAGGTGACAATAGGCGTATGGTACCTATGTGAGCATGTGTGCAGTTTGTGACTTAGTAAACACATGGCACTAGCATGGCATTGTCACTGGCATAGCATAGGCAATGGCATGGCACAGGCATGGGCATTGGTATGGTCAAGACAGTGTCACAACATAGGTAGTGGCGTGGCCTAGGTAGTGCCATGACAGAGATAGCACCATGGCATAGGCAGTGGCATGGCGCAAGCATAGGAAATGGCATGACATGGTGAAGGCATAATGCTGGAAATACATGGCGTGGCTGAGAAGCATGGAAAGTTAAAGACGAAATGATGAAGTGTTGTAAATCTGGAAATTAGCTAAATGTTTAACATTGGTATAATTTGCTAAATTGGCTAGGTTTCCCATGTTCTTGTCATATGCGGCAGTTGCTAAGTTTGAATTTTGAATATTGTAAACTTGTATGATTTTTTGAATTTATTTAAATGCTTAGATCAGGTTGTTAATTCATGTGATAAGCATGCAACCATGTCCAATGACAAGCTGCCAGATGTCGTTAGTTGTAAGTGTTGTAACTTCCTATGTGCAGTGTGTTTCTAGAAATTGTACAAGGCAGAGTGAGAGTTGTATGCCTTTGTATATTTCGTGTGACATTGTCCTTTATAATTTTGAGTGAATAGTAAAGGTTGGGAAATTGTTTCCTATAAATTGTTGAGTGCTTTATGTTTTTGCAAACCTAGTCTATTACACTTACACTATGTAGTGTGTGTATGACTGAATTTGTGTAGTATGGTGCGAATGTGCAGTGGTGTTGCGAAAAATTAAATACCTCTTTCTCAACTGGTATCCGAGCATTGTTGTACAAAAATAGTAACAGTCGATCAACTAACCATTAATGTTACATGAGATCAAAACTTTATTGGCATTACTGACAAACTCGAACAAAGTAAAGGTCTAGTGGATTTGAACACTCAGATCAATGCCTTGAAGAATGAACTAGCTCTGTTGTATGCCTAGTTTGATGAATAGTGTAAAGAATTTCTAAGTACACATGAGGCCTTGATGTTGCTGTAGTAGGATCAAGGCAAGGTGATGGCAGATCTGCAAATAGAGATGATGATGTTGTTGATTCCAGAGTTGCTGTAAAATATGGATTGAAGTTGAAAAGTCCATCCTTTGTCCAAACGGTGAATTCCAAGGCACAAGCCATTGGAGGAATCGTTTATGATGTGTAGTTTGTGATTGGAAGTTGGTTGGGGAAGCATAATTTGATGGCTATTCCATTGGGTGATTTTCAAGTCATTTTTGGATAGTTTTCCTTAGAAAGTTTTGCTTTGTTCCTTTTCCTCATTTAGATGGAATGGTAATTGTTGATGAAGCCAATCTAAGTTTCATCAAGGCTGCTCATCCTTATGGAGAAGAAAAGAAACGGAAAAACAAAGGTCGTATGATTTCTACTATTTTGGTTCAGAAAAAATTTAAGAAAAGTGATGAAAATTTCCTTCCTTCCATGAATGAAGTGAAGCCAGATGTAAAGGTGGAGGTACCGGACTATGTTACTAAAGTATTGAAGCAATTTGGTAATGTGATGCCTCTTGAGTTGCCTAAATATTGGCTGCCAAGAATGGACATTGATTACAAGATAGAGTTACTACCAGGCTCTATTTCCCCTGCACAAACTCCTTATAGAATGGATCTTAAAGAGTTGACTGAACTGCGGAAGCAATTGAATAAATTGCTAGATGTGGGCTTGATTAAACCATCCAAGGATCATTCTGGTGCTCCTGTTTTGTTCAAAAAGAAGCAGGATGCTTTAATAAGGATGTGTGTGGACTATCGAGCATTAAATAAAGTATCAGTGATGAAAAAGTATCGTGTACCATTGGTGCAGTATCTTATGGATATGCTAAGCAAAGCATGCTGGTTCACAAAGTTTGATCTATGATCAGGTTATTGGCAAGTCCGAATTGCAGAAAGAGATGCATTAAAAGCCATGTATATGATGAGGTATGGATCTTATGAGTTTCTTATTATGCTATTTGGGTTGAAAAATGACCTGACAACTTTCTGCAATTTGTTGAATGATGTGTTATTTGATTACTTAGACGATTTTCTAGTAGTATATCTAGATGACATAGTTTCTTCCTTGATAAACATTTGGAATATTTAAAGTTGGTATTGTCCCATTTGAAGGAGTACAAATTTTATGTCAAGATGGAAAAATCCCAATTTGCTACAAAAGCAGTGAATTTTCTTGGGAATTTAGTCAAACAAAACCAAGTGAGGATTGATCCAAAGAAAGTTCAAGCAACTGTTGAATTGCAGGTGCCTAATGGGGTCAAAGATTGAGATGATTCTTGGAGATGGCTAAATACTTTCGCAAGTTCACAGCAGGTTACTCTAAGAAAGCTTCGACTTTGAGATACGTGCTGAAGAAAGATGTCAAGTGGGTGTTGTCTAATAAATGCGATGAAGAATTGTAGACGTTGAAGGAAGCTATTGCTTCACAACTCATTTTGAAGCTACCAGACTTTGAGTTACATTTTCATTTACACACTGATGCATCAGACAAGACCGTTGGGTGTGTGTTGATGCAGGAAGGCCATCCTATGGCCTTTGAAAGTTGAAAATTATTTGATACTGAGCAAATATATTTGACCCATGAAAAGGAGAAGTTTCAGTAGTGCATTGTTTATAGACTTGGTGGGTATACTTGCTGGGTACTTAGTTTGTGGTACGGACAAACGATGTTGCAAACACATTCTTTAAGACACAGAAGAAGTTGAGTGCAAAGTAGGCTCATTGGTAGAAATTTCTAGATAGGTATAACTTTATGTGGGAGCATAACCCAGGAAAGCACAACTAGGTTGTTAATGAACTAAGTTGGAAAGAGGTATTTGCTGTAATATACTCTATTTCTAAGCTTCAGACTAATTTTTTGGACATAATTAAATACTGTTCGACAGATGGCCCACTCTATGTCAAGTGGATGGGTCAAGTGAAAGGTAGGATCATTCGAACGTATTGGATCGACGATGATATCCTTTACTTTAAGGGGGGAGAATCATGGTAACTAAAGGTATTGGACTGCGTAAGGACATAATGAATGAGGTGCATAACACTCCTGAGGCTAGACATCCGAGTTTTAAGAAGATGCTAGCCCTATTTTCCTATGTATATTTCTGGACAAAGATGGAAGACGACATTGAAGCATATGAGAAGACTTGTTAAATATTCCAAAGAGACAAGACTGAACATTTGAAAAAGGCGGAACTGTTGTAGCCTTTACCTATTCCTGGAAGGATATGGTTATTTGTCTCCATTGATTTTATTTTTGGGTTTCCTAAGATCGATGGCAATATGTCCCTAATGGTGGTGGTGAATAGGTTCTCGAAGTATGTTGTTTTTGTTACTACCCTGATTACTTGCTCATTAGAAGTTGCTGCTGGAATATTCTATAAGAACGTGGTGAAGAACTTCGGTTTTCCAAGTGATATCATGAGTGATAGAGATGCACGGTTCACATGTCAGTTCTGGAATACATTGTTTAGCATGATGGGGACAGATCTGAAGTTTTCCACAACAAATCATCCTTAAACTGATGTCCAAACTGAGAGGATAAATTACTTGCTAGAAGAGTATCTGAGGCACTATGTGGCAGAAAGCTAGCAAAATTGGGTAGACTTGTTGGATACAGTGTAGTTTTTCTATTATCTACACGGATCATAAGCAATGTGAAAGATTTCATATGAATTTTTCTTAGGCATGCAGCCTATGACACCATTGGTTGCAGTGACGATGATTGAATGGAAAGGCTCAACCAAAGAAGATGCTATTTGGGAGAAAGGTCAAAACTTGTGGCAATTCAACAAGCAAATTCAGGACTACCTCAAAACAACCTCTAAAAGGGTGTCGAGTTCATCTATTTTGGGTGCTTTGTTAAACCCCCAGTCTAAGACATGATAGCTGACACAACCATGCAAAAGTGCACATTGGCCTTGACATGTGCTAAAGAAAGAACTTTGATATTGTGGTGGCTATAAGATAGAAGATAACTAATGATGACTAAGGTGGACTGAGTGATGTCAAGGCAGCCTTGGGCAAGTGATGCGACAACAGGTGCACGACATCTATGCGGGCATATGTAAAGGTAGTGACATAGGCATAGAACGACACTACATGACTTTTGCAATGGTATGACACAGGTAATGGCATGAGAAATTGGCATTGTCACAACATAGAAAGTGACGTGGCCAAGGCAGTGATATTGTCTAAACAATAGCTTGGAATGGGTAATGGCAGGACGCAGGTACAGGAAATAACATGACACATGCAACACATGATACTGACAAGGCAAGGCCTCACTGAGAGGCATGGCAAGGCAATTGGCTAAGTGTTGAACATTGGCAAAATTGGGTAAAGAGATAAGGCTGCCCATCTGCAAGTCACATGGGGTAGTTGCTAAGTTTGATTTTTGAATGTTATAAACATGTGTGATTTTTATAATATAAGTGAATACTTAGATCAGGTTGTTGAGTTATGTGATATGTAGGCAGCGATGTCCAATGGCATGCTTCTAGGTGTATTGGTTGTAACTGCCCATATGAAGTTTATTTATAGTGATGCTGTAAATTGTAAAAAAGAGTGAGAGTGTTATGCCTTTGTATAATTCATGTGACATTGTACTTTGTAATTTTGACAAAATAATAAAAGTTGGTAACCTATTTCCTGTACATTGTTGAGTGCTTTACATTTCTGTAAACTTAGTCTATTATACATAGATTGTGTAGTATATGTATGGATGAAGTTGTGTAGTATAGTGTAACTTCCAAGCCGTGGTGTTGTGAAAAAGAAAACACCTCTGTCTTACCTTCCATGGTGGTATCTTTGTTGAGATGGTTGTCCATGTAATGGAACCATCTCACACAAGGCACAATGTGCCAATGCCTCAAACCACCATGGGCAGCAACAACCATAAGGCACCATGACATCGTGCACCGATTCACCGCAGCACCATGGCACAAAGGCACCAAGGCACCATGGCACCGTGCACTATGGCTCCATGATACGATATCACCAAGGCACCATGGCACCATTTTACCATGGAACCGCGCACCAAGGCAATTTGGCGCCATGGCACAAAGGCACCACAGTGCTATGGCAGCAAGGCACCACGCCGCCATGGAACCAATGCACCGCACACCATCGCACCATGTTAACAAGGAACCCATGAATCCTAAACTAGGAACTTTGTGCTTGCAACCCACACACTCGTGCACTCGTCACGAGCGCACCAAGGCCATATGACACCTTGGGCACAGTGAAGGCACCATCCTCACCATTGCATACTCCTTTCATTAGATGCATGCTCTAAGAGTTTTTTAACAGTATTTCAATATTACCTCATATGTTGGGGGGGTTTTTCAAATGTCCCCATATTATTTTTATAAATTCAAATATTTTATATCATTAAATTATATGTATAAATATGTACTCAATTATTGGCTTAAGGTTACTTCATGCATTGAAAATATTTTCCTAATGTTTTTATATTTTTAATATGTTTTTTAAATTTTTTATTTATTTTTTAAATTTTCATAAACAATATTTGAAAAAATATATTTTCTTAATTAAAATTATCTTTTACAAATTACGTTACACGTGTCTGAGTGCATTGGCTCAGTCTTATATCAAAATGTGCAATTCTGGTCCGTAATGTCAAGTATAATTCTATGAAAAAATTATGTTTATTCCTGTCAGTTGGGTTGTTTTTTTTAAGCATATATAAAGGGGATACAGGTGTTGAAGGGACTTCAAAGCAACTGTGGCTAGTTGGCATAGGTACTTGCTGGGCATGTTGGCGTGTAGTGTGGGCACACGGGAACATGCATGGCTAGTCTGTGCGAGCTGCCGGTGCCCAGGAAACATTGTCGATTGCACTTCATTAAGCCCTCATTTTAGCTATCTGTGGAATCATCCACGGCGGGGCTGTTGGCATTTGATTTCATACTAAGTGGTGCTTTTGCTTGTGTGGAAAGTTCTGGATGCTGCACTCGGGGCAAGCTCTTGGCACTGCATGCATGGGACTGAGATGAATCCACATCAAAAATCAGTGGCCGATGTGGATGGCGCCCGTGCAATATCCTCGGTGTGCCTTCATATCCTCTACTCCCCGTAAGGGTGGGCTATTGTTTGAAGCAAGACTTTTTTTAGCCTTGCAACTTATGCATCGATAGCAGTGCACAACATCTATTACTGGGAGTTGGGACTGGTATTGTACGTGCATCGATGGAGTATTTAGATGCATCATACGTGAATTGTGTTTGGCTTGTGCATTTTGGTTGGATCTCTGCTTAAGAAGCAAAGTCCTGCCCCACCTGCTATCTTAGTCGTGGGGCTAGTGCCATTTAGTCTTACTTGAAGTTGATTTCCTATTTTGTGTACCTAATTCCCATGAATGAAGTTTTATTGATCGATTTTTGCTCCTCGCATTTCATGCACGGGATGAATCAAAAGGCCGCCCTTGTGTCCCACGCCGTCCTCGCTTCATCGTGTGATATCTTTGTCCATGAGTGATGGTCGAGATTTTTGGATGTGGTAGACAAAGTAGGCATGGGGTCTTCATTGGCCCCTATATGGCCTATACCATGCACATTGCAAACGTCGATCGCACTCGTCTTAAACTCATCCGTGCCCTTTCTGGTAGGGTAAGCTCATGCACTATCGGCGTCGATAAGGAATGCTACCAGATTGATCAAACTAGTATTCATATGCTTTTATCAATAATTAATCCATGCATGTGTAAGTATGAACAAATTCAGATAGTGAAACTGCGAATGGCTTATTAAATCACTTTTAGTTTTTTTTTATAGTATCTACTACTGGAATAACTATAATAATTCTAGAGCTAATATGTGTAACAAAACCCGACTTCTCTACGGGATGCATTTCTTAGATAAAAGGTTGAAGGGTCCTCTGCCTGTTGTTGCGATGATTCAGGATAACTCGTCAGATCGCACATCCATCGTACTAGAGATATATCATTCAAGTTTCTACTCTATCAACTTTTGATGGTAGGATAGTGGCCTACCATGGTAGGGATGGGTGACAGAGAATTAGGGTTCGATTTCGAAAAGAGAGTTGGTGAAATAGCTACCAGATATAAAAAAGGCAGCAAGCGTGCAAATTACCCAAACCTGACACGAAGAGGTAGCGAGGATCCATTGGAGGGTAATTCTTGTGCCAGTAGCAATGATAATTCCATCTCCAGAAGCATATATTTAATTTGATGCAGTTAAATGCTCAAAGTTGTACTCAGGAATGGGTCAACCGATCCACCTATGTTATGCACCGGTCATCTCGTACATTCTGTCAATGATGGGATCCTAGCCTTAACTGGTCGGGTCATACCTCCAATGCAATTACATTACAGAAATTAGAGTGCTCAAAGTAAGTCTATGCTCTATCTAAATTAGCATGGGATAACATTATAGGATTTTAGCCCTATTACGTTGGCCTTCAGGTTTAGAGTAATGATTAATAGGGATAGTCAGGGGCATTTGTATTTCCTACTCAGAGTTGAAATTCTTGGATTTATGAAAGACGAACAACCACGAAAGCATTTCCCAAGGATGTTTTTATTAATAAAGAACAAAAGTTTTGGGATCGAAGATGATTATATTCTTTATGAGTCTCAAGTATAAATGATGAACCAGGAATTGACAGGTGTTTCTTTTGGGATTCTGCCGGCACCTAATGAGAAATCAAAGTTTTGAGTTTTAGAAGGAGTATGGTTGCAAGGCTGAACTTAAAGGAATTCACATAAGAGCACCACCAGGATTGAATCCTGTGACTTAATTTTACTCAACACATGGAAACTTACTAGGTCTAGACAGAGTATAGATTAACAGACTGAGATCTCATTCTTAATTCTATGGGAGGTTGTATATAGCCAGTCTTAGTTGGTGGAGTGACTTCTCTAGTTAATTCCGTTAAGGAACGAGACCACAGCCTGCTAACTAGCTATGTTGAGGTATCTCTTCGTGGCCAGCTTCTTAGAGGGACTAGACCTTTTAGGCTGTGGAAGTTTGAGGCAAAACTGGTCTGTGATGCCCTTAGATGTTATGGGCCACACACACGCTACACTAATATATTCAACGAGTTTGTAGCCTTGGACGACAGGACTGGGTAATCTTTTAAATTTATTGGTGATGATAATAGGTCACAGAAATTGTTGGTCTTGAATGAGGAATTCCTAGTAAGCACGAGCCATTCGCTCGCGTTGACAACGTATCTGCCCTATCTACTCATTGCCCGTTGCTTCTATTAATTGAATGAACCAGTAAAATATTTAGATCACGATGACATGGGTAGTTTACTGCCTGCGGTGTTGCGAGAAGTCCATTAAACTTTATCATTTATAGGAGGAGAACTCATAACAAGGTTTCTGCAAGTGAAACCGCAGAACGGTCATTGTTGAAACCAGCACAGCAGAACGACCCACAGACTTGTTTAATAACTGGGGAGTCTATGTGGGTAGGATGCTTTGACCTCCGTACGAGAGCCTCCCCTTCATCCCCAATACGTGTGCCCAGCATATGCGTTTGGCTACTATCAAACCCTAGTATGGTAAAGGCAAAGAAATACTTAAATTGATAGCCTTCCCCTCGTGCCCTTTTCGTGGCATACATCGGGGGTCCTAGGCTTTTTTTATTAACAAAAATGACTCTTGATAACAGATATCTAATCTCTCACATCAATAAAGAACATATCAAAATGAGATACTTGGTATGAATTGAAAAATCCCGTGAACCATCGAGTCTTTAAACATAAGTTTTGCCTAAAGTCAGTAGGCCGAGGGCACATTTTCTTGGGCGTCACGCATCACGCTTCCCCCCTTACATCATGCCTTAATTATGGGGTGTGCTATCATTATATCTTATCGCTCCCGTGTGCCTTATGCTAGTGACTAACCTAAATGCGAGTCCATATAAACAGACATCGTGTCAAGTTATGGTTGTAACTCAACTCTCTTTGTTGTCGCAGCTATAGCCCCTCGTGCATCCAAACTCCAAGACTCTTTCTCTCTTAGGTACTCCGACCGTGACCCCAAGTCAGGTGGGATTACCCGATGATTTTAAGAATATGAATTAGTGGAGAAAAAGAAACTTAAAAATATTATCCTAGTAAAGATGAGTGAATCAGGAATAGCCTAGCCTTAGAATTAGGTGATTGCATCGTCCAAATTATAGTTTGGAGAAGCATTCTCAACGGTGGACAAGGCCCAAGTCCCCTGGAAGGGGGCGATAGAGAGGATGAGAGCCTCGTTGTGTATGATCTATTTTGCACCACAAGGAGCTGTCAACGTGTTGGGTTGTTTAGGAATGCAACCAAGATCTGTTGGTGAATTTCATACAAGGCTAAATACATGTGAGAGACCGATAATGAACAAGTACTCTGAGGAAAAGATAAAAAGGACTTTGAAAAGAGATTCAAAGAGTGCTCAAAATGGTCTGCAGAAAAGCTACTGAGGGCCGGTGATGTGCCCTAGACGGATGAGGAATGGCAATGAGCTGGTCAGCGGATGGACTCGGGGCAACGAGTAGCGTGGATTGAGAAGTGGCCAAAGCCCAGGTTCTTGATATGCTCGTGGAATATAATCTCCTCGATTGTGGTAGGAAGCATACTCTTCTGGCATATTTTGGTATCTTTATGCTCCATATGCTGGACTGTGGGCTCCCTATTTGGCCTGTCTTGAAAAACGAACAAAACGGTCTTACATATGTACTAGTCAATGGGTACGTAAAACCATAAGGTGTAAGGATACTAATTGGTGGGATCCTCCTGTGGTGTACATCGCTGATAAATCTTAAATTTTTGAGAAGGGTTTAAGTTTGTGCATACCTATCGAGACCTAAAATATTGTAAACTATGCCTGAGCGGGGCAAAGCCAGAGGAAACTTTAGTGGAGGCTTGTAGCAATACTGATATACAAATTGTGTGTCTGAATTGGGTATAGGGGAAGAAGACCAATTGAACCATCTAGTAGCTGGTTTCTTTAAAAATTTCCCTGAGGATAGCTAGTGCTCGCGTGCGAGTTCTAATGCGTAATCCAATCATTAGAGGCCTCAGTGGTGGAAGGCCCTTGACCTATTCTCAAACTTTAAATAAGTAGGATGTCATGGCTGTTTTTTAAGCCACA
Source organism: Capsicum chinense (assembly GCA_026120095.1). Taxonomy (NCBI): domain Eukaryota; kingdom Viridiplantae; phylum Streptophyta; class Magnoliopsida; order Solanales; family Solanaceae; genus Capsicum; species Capsicum chinense. The sequence goes on along the minus strand of JAPEIP010000007.1, from coordinate 16,371,082 downwards.
CTACAAAATCAAGAGCTCCAAGTGGGCCATTTTTGGTAAAATGAACTGGCGATGTGAGATGAACTGGAAGGCGAGTTATGGTGCCAAACTGTTCACTAACCTAGATCCCACAATGGGTGTTGGTCGCTTAAGATAGTAGGACGGTGGTCATGGAAGTTTAAATCTACTAACAAGTGTGTAGAAACTCTCCTGCCGAATGAAGTAGACCTGAAAATACATAGCGCGAACCACACCCATCTGTTGGGGTATGTACCAGGCCCTAATGAGTAGGCATGCATGGCGGTCACTGCAAAACCTTGGGCGCGAGCTCGACAGTAGTGTTCATCAGTGCAGATCTAGGTCGTAGCAACAAATATTCAAATGAGAACTTTAAAGGCCAAAGATGGGAAAGGTTCTATGCGAACATCACTTGTACATGGGTTAGTCAATCCTAAGGGTATGGAAAACCCTGATAGATAGCCTATTTTGCATGTAATTTGAAAGAGAATCGAGTTAAAATTCCTGAAATAAAGATATTGGTGGGAACCATGGGACAATTATCTTTTTAATTTAACAGCCTGCCCACCCTTTAATCGGCTCAGCCAGAGGTAGGTTCCTGCAGCTGGAACAACACTAGACATTGCATGGTGTTCATTGAGATCTCGGATGCCATTGAAAATCAAGAGGACCAAATATTATCCACACCTACTAGTACTGATAACCACATCAATTTTCCAAGGTGGATAACCTCTAGTCAATGGAATAACATAGGAAAAAGATGTCGATAAAATGGATCCATAACTCTAGGAAAAAGATTAGCTCTGAGGGTTGGGCGGGATTCCCAGTCCCAAGCCCATCGGCTGTCGGTGAGCTGCTCGAGCTTCTCCCATGGTAAGAGCAGGTCACCACATATTTTCCAGAGGACAGAATAGAAATGTTTCCTTCGAGGGCCTTCCCCGTGCATTGAACAACCAACTTAGAACAAATACGAAAAAGGGAATCTAACTATTTAATTTAAACAAAGCATGGCGATGGTCCCAACGGATGTTCACGCAATGTCATTTCTACCTAGTTCGTTAAATGTCAAAGTGAAGAAATTCAACCAAGCATGGGTAAACGACAGGAGTAACTATGACTATCTTAAGGTAGCTAAATGCCTTTGCATCTAATTTGTGACGTGCATGAATGGATTAATAACATTCCCATTATCCGTGTCTATTATCCAGTGAAACCACAACCAAGGGAATGGGCTTGGCAGAATCAGCTGGGAAAGAAGACCCTATTGAGCTTGACTCTAGTTTGACTTTGTGAAATAACTTAAGAGGTATAGTATAAGTGGGAGATGAAAGGCAAAATTTAAATACCACTAATTATAACATTATTTTACTTATTTTGTGAATGAGAAACGGGGCATTATCCCTCTTTTTAGACCCAAGGCCCCCTCTACGAGCCGCTCCATGCAGAGAACATTATTATATAGGGAGATTGGATGGGGCAGCACACCAGTTAAAAGATAATTCAGGTGTCCTAAGATGAGTTCAATGGGAACATAAATCTCGTGTGGAACAGAACGGTAAAAGCTCATTTGATTTTGATTTCAGTACGAATACAAACCATGAAAATATGGCCTAACGGTCCTTTAGACCTTCAAAATTTAAATAAAGAGGTGTCAAAAAAGTTACCACAAGGAGAATTGTCTTGTGGCATCCAAGATTTCATAGCAATATTGCTTTTTTATCCTTCGATGTCGGCTCTTCCTATCATTGTGAAGCAAAATTCACCAAGTGTTACATTGTTCACCCACTAATTGGGAACATGAGATGGGTTTAGACCAATGTGAGATAGGTTAGTTTTACCCTACTGATGATAGTGTCGCAATAGTAATTCAACCTAGTAAGAGAGGAACCATTGATTAACAAAATTGGTCATTGCTCTTGGTTAAAAATCCAATGGCATGAAGATACTATGTACTAGATTATGACTAAATGCCTCTAAGTTAGAATCTGGGATAGAAATAAAGCATGCAACCGTTGTCTTCTTGCCGACCAATAGTAGGGGCCTCGGCCACCAATGGTACATGTCGTTGGCTAATCCATCGTAGTGAAAGGGTTGCAGTGGGCACCTTGAAGTACAATTTTCATATAGTGAAAATTAGAATCCTTTGCAGATGAGTTAAATATATGACGGGGTACTGTAAGTGGCAGAGTGGCCTTTCTGCCGCAATCCATTAAGATTTTGTCCATTCTCGCACTGATTCGTCCCTTCTCCTTCAATCAAATTAGTTTTCCATCCATAACCAAAGGAGGTTTACACATTCATCCTATAAAAATCAAACCAAGTATTGTGAGTCACCTTACCCTCGAGTATGATATCAAATAGCCTTTCGTGCAAATCTACTGTGTCACAATTCAAGGTTTTTCGCAATGCATAGTGTGGCTGTCATAATTAAAGTTTTTCATGATCATAAAGTTCAATCCTAGTGAAATGTCCAATGACTTAGGATCCAACATATGGTGAAATCGGTAGAACAAAACGCTGGCATGGGTAATGCCACAACCGATGTCAAATACCGAAGGACCTATAGTAGCCTACTGTTACACCTTCAGTCTAAGATTTAACGGCTAACAAGGCCATGTAAAGGTGCACATTAGCCTTGACAAATGCAGAGACAGGCAATGTGATGTTGTGATGGCTATGAGATAGAAGGTAGTAGATGATGACTAAGGAGGCTGGAGTGATGGCAAGGCACCACGCACGTCCCCTCATCCCCAATATAAGTGTCTGGAAACAAATGTACCCCAGCATGAAAAGTGCTAAGGAATACTTAAATTGATAGCCTACCCCCATGCCATTTCCGTGGTGTGCATCGGGGGACCCTAGGCTTCTTTTATAAATAAAAATGACTCTCGATAATGGATACCTCATATATTTTATTGATGAAGAACATAGCCAAATGCGATACTTAGTATGAATTACAAAATCCCATGAACCATCAAGTCCTTGAACGCAGGTTGCGGACGAAGCAATTAGGCTGAGGGCACATCTGCTTGGGCGTCATGAATTATGTCACCCCCTCACATTACGCATCATGTCACCCTCTCACATCACATCTTAATCATTGGTGCACTATCATTGCTAGCTGGATACTGTCCTTCAGTGTTCCTCCAAGTCGCAGTTGGCCTAAATATGAGTCCACGTTGATGGATGCCACGACAAGTGGTGGTTGTTATTTAACTCTCTTTGTTGTCATAGCTATCGCCTATCGTGCATTAAGAATCTAGGACACTATCACGCTTAGGCGCTCTGACCGTGACCACAGGTTAGACGAGATTACCGTCTAAGTTTAAGCAAATCAATAAGTGGAGGAAAAGAAACTTATAAGGATTCCCTTAGTAATGGTGAGGGAACCGGCAATAGCCCAACCTTAGAATTAGGCGGCTCCATCATGTGAATTATAGTAAGGAGAAGCGTTCGCAGTAATGGACTGAGACCAAGTCCCTTGGAAGGAGGCGCTAGATACGGTGAGAGCCCCATTATGCCCGGACCCTGTCATACCATGAGTCGAGTTGATCGGGAGAGCAACCTAAATTGAACGAAGACTTCTATCCAAGGCTAAATAGGGGCAAGATACCGATAGCGAACAAGTACCATAAGGGGAAAATAAAAAGGACTTTGAAAAAAGAGTCAAAGATTACTTGAAAATGTCAGGAAACAAGCGAATACGAGCCTATAATGTGCACTTGTGAGATTGGAATGGCGACGATGATTTATAAAGGATTTCTCAAAAATTGCAAATACACTTTGCAAACTTTGGGAGAAGAAGGCTAAGTTTAACTTTTATAATGATTGCTTGAAGCATTTGAATACCTTAAAGAGAAGTTAGTTGATGCTTCTATTATTGTTGCACTGGATTGGTCAACACCGTTTGATATTATGTGTGATGCAAGCGCTGTTGTACTTGAGGTTGTACTTGGCCAAAAGACGGATAAATCGGTTCATCCTATCTACTATGAATGTATAGCGCTGAATGGGACCCAAAAGAAGTACTCTATCACTGAACAAGACCATCTTCCAGTTGTCTATGATTTTGAGAAGTTTTGGGCTTATCTGCTAGAAACCACGGTGGTGGTCCACACTGACCACACAACCTTAAGATATTTGATAGGAAAAAAGGACACGAAGCCAAGGTTGATTAGATAGGTGTTTCTTCTTCAATATTTTGACTTTGAAGTCATAGATCAGAAGGGTTACAAAAACCAAGTTGCAGACTACTTCTCTATACAGGAAGGGGAGTAAGTAGTTAGAGATGAATTTGAGATTAATGATGCATTCCCAGATGAGGAAATCTTTCATGCTATTCTAGAGAAGATACCTTGCTATGCTGATTTCATAAATTATATGGTGAGCGAGGTGATTTCGGAGAATATTTCTTTTCATCAAAGAAAGAAGTTTCTCCATGATGTGACACTTTACTTTTGGGGAGACCCGTATATATTTCAGTGATGTGATAACAATATCATATGGAGATGTGTTCCAGAAGTAGATATGTTGAGTATCTTAGAAGCACGTCATGTTTCCCCGGTTGGAGGGCACCATGTAGGTGACCGTACTAATAGAATTGTTCTACAAAGTAGCTTCTATTAGATGACTTTATTCAATGATGCTGATGATTTACTTATAAGATGTGACCAATGTCAAAGGCAGGAGTCAATCTCTAAGTTCCATGTAATTCCTTTGAAAAAAATTATGGACGTAGAATTTTTTGACGTTTGTGGCATTAACTTCATGGACCTTTTGTGAGCTCATATGGGATAAAATACATTCTAGTTATTGTTGATTATGTATCAAAATAGGTTGAGAAGTTTCTTTGCCTAAAAATGAAGGGATGAGAGTGGTTACGTTTCATAAAAGAAACATTTTCTCTCAATTTATGGTGCCATGCACCATTATAAGAGATGGTGGATCTTACTTTTGCAACCTAGTTTTTCGAGCTGCCTTAGCAAAGAATGGTGTTAAGAAACACAAGGTAGCAACTCCATATCACCCGCAAACTAGTAGGCAAGTAGAGATTTCGAATAGAGAGATCAAAGCCATCCTTTTTAAGACAGTGAATGCTAGCAGACAAGACTAGTCTAGGATGCTGGATGATGCCTTATGGGCGTACAGAATATATTTCAAGACACCTATATGCATGTCACCATACCAACTAGTTTTCAAAAAATAGGTCATTTGCCAATTTAATTAGAGAATTAATCGTTGTAGGCACTCAGGACGCTGAATTTGAATTGCAGTGAGGAAGCACAGCTGAGATTGGTACAACTCAATATGATGGATAAGTTTGATCTTGGTGCATATGAAAGGGCAAATCATTGCAAGGAGAAAATAAAGAAGTACCATGACCAGAGGATTGCATAAAGAGATTTTAAAAAGGGTGATTGGGTGTTTCACTTCAACTCTAAACTGAAGTTATTTCCAAGTAAGCTTAAATCAAAATGGTGGGGTCCATTCCAAGTTAATCATGTCTACTCATCTGGAGTAGTTAAACTTACAAAGAAAGACGAAAGTGTCTTCAAACTAATGGGCAACGAATGAAGTTGTATATTGGTCCAATTGACTCAACAAATTACATAGCTACTATCTATCTTGATGAAATATGAGTAATCGATATAACTGAGTCCTGCCGCGACATTAAATTAGGTGCTAGCGGGAAGCAACCCAGAAGGTGTTGTTGTAAGCATACCTAGAGTTTATTAGGTATTTTTTTGCATTTTTAATGTGTTTGTGATTGTGTAGGTCTAAAAATTCATAAAGGAAGGAGTTAATAGTTGAAACGGAGGTTGACAGAGATATTAATGGGTCTTCACACGCTTAACGGACTGCCACTTGAACCATCAAATCAATGAGAAAAAATGAACATTTTGTTTGACGCTCGATGACTGATGTAGAAAACGATCAATAACTTGGTAGACCATCAAAACAACTGTCAGATTGAAGTTGAAATTGTGAGACACTTGAATGATCTGACGGACCATCAAATCAACCACCAGATATAAGCAGAGTTACCCAGTTTCTAGAAAGATGCGATGGCCAACTTGGTGGACCGTCTCAAACCTGACGGACCCTTAGGTTAGCCGTTAATAAAACCCTAAGTTTGGATCGGGTCAGTCTATACTGAAATACTATTTAATGCATAAGAAATTGACCCAAATGTCTTTTAAAGGATAAAAAATAGTGTTACATGCGTTGCCACCTTTCCAAATTCTAAAACTGTTCAACTCCCTCTGGATTCAAAAAAATCAATTATTCTAAAGGATTCTCTCTCTACTTTTTCTCTCCTATTTAAGCAACAACATCCCTATCTTTCTCTTCATCACAAACAAATTTGAAATCACTTAATAGAGTCTTAAGTTAGTTTTATTTTTTGAAGTTGCAACCAAGTAAAGGGAAGTTACTAGAAAATCAAGTTACTACTTTTTCTCTCCAATTTAAACAATAACACCCCTATCTTCTCTTGCCTTGTTATTAAAGAAATAAGTGTTGACACTGGTAAACTATATTTTGGACAAAGTCTGAGTAACCCAGGCATTTGAAATAGGAAAATTTGCATCTAAGTATTGAATTGATGTCATTATAATGTTGCTAATCAAAAGATCTCTACCAGGTGTTCAAAAAAATACCCAAAAGAAATTTTGTACTAAAGGGGTTGTCGACAGTCATTCTTGGTGGACCATCGCTACTTCGACAGACTGCCGGATGGACCGTCACACTGACCCCTATTTTATAGTTTACTGGATAAGGGGTGATAGCTAACTTGGCGGATTGTTAGTTACCCGATGTACCTCTATTTTTACTGTCGCAAGCCTCTTAAATAATTGACTCACTAGTTAGGGCTGACGGGCAGTTCGGTGGACTATCGCATCATCGACTGATCGTCAGGCCATATTTTTTACTCCTTTTAATTTGTTTGATGTGCCAACTGATTCTGTGTTTCTTTTGCAGGCATTATGGGAATAAAACTTCCATTGACCGAAGGTGGTGGTCGGGCAAGAGGATGAGGCAAACCTGCCAGGAGCAAGGAGGCACCAGATTTTAACACTCACCAAAGAGACCGAATAATTCTAACATTCTGCTAATCTAAAGAGAAGAGTAAGAGTAGCAACAATAGTACTAGGTTGATCCCCGACAAGTCAAGTGTAGTCACGTCTCGTCCTAGGCCAGTTGAGATTGAAACTGAGGCTACAAATATAGAAGCTCAAAATAAAGTTGTTCATGCAGAGACTAATCCTAAGAATGCCAACTTGATCAGACGTAAGGACCATCAAATAAGGGAGGCCATCAGATGGAAAATCAAGGGCGCAAGGGACAAGTTATATCATGGACTGGCACCGATGATAAATAGGGCAATCAAAAGATTATTCTCTAAGGAGTACCAAATAGTGACTTCTAAGTTACACAAGTATTATGAATTGGAGCATTGGTTCAACAAGTACGAGTTGGCTTTTATGAGCAAACTACTTGGTTCATATCAGCCAAATTTGGTAAGAGAATTCTATACTAACTATTTGGTGTTGGAAGTAAAGGATGTTCCCAAGGGCTCTAAGACTTTAGATCTGCCGAACAGAGAGTCAGTTTCAATCTGTGGAGTTAATATTGACATATAAGCCCGAAAAATAAATAGGATGTTGTTTGGGCTAGACTATCAAACCCCACCTTCTATTCCTAAACTCGAGTACCATCTAAACTCTACATCCACCCAACAACATTGGTTGACAGAGTTGTTGACTGATGATGGTAATCCTTCCTGGGTAGCAAACCTACGTGAGTGCATAGCGAAGTATTTCCTTAGGTTCAGAATAAGTTTTGGTGGGATATGGTTTGATAGAGACATATGCAAACTGGAGGTAATGCTAATCTAGACCGTCATCGGGTTGTGTTTCTTGCTAGTTTACTTTTAGGACTGAAAATTGATTTCAACCAGATCATTGCCGATGTGTTATTTGTGAGTGCACATAAGGTGGCCAGTACACTACTATTTCCCCATTTAATCACAGAGTTATGTAGGTAGGCGGGAGTGCCACTGATTTGTGGGGTGGATAATGAGGTCCGGGCAACATATAGGTAGGATATTAATAAGTCCAAGGATGACTAAAATTTCAAAATAAGGGTCACCAAACCTCAAAACCTCAGTCAGCACCAGCCCCAGAGACCTCAGAAATTCCAACAAGTATGCCATTGTCGATTACCAATTACGTACCACCTGATTATGTGCCATCAAGTGAGTCTGTAGGGTCAGCATATACACCACCAATGGTGGGGCATAATTTCAAGAATATAGTTTGACACAGGAAAACATTGCCAAGTGTGTGAAATTGTAAAAGAAATTCAAGAAGCAGCTAGATACTTGGGCTGCAGAATTCAAGCCTTTTATTGATAAAATTTAGCTGAGGCAATCTATCTATTCCAAGACATTCAGATAAGAATGGATCACATAGAGGAGCGAATCAACAAAAGGCTGCATTCAATGTCCATCCCAGACTTTGCTAAGTTCATGGAAGAGTTTAAGAAAGCATAAGTTAACATCAAAGAATTAAAGAGCAGACAACTACAATAGCCTATTTTTTATCTAGCCTTGGTAATGAGTGATGAAAATTAAGACATTGTTGATCTGAGAGAAAGGCCATTGAAAGATAAGGAAAAGAAATAGATAGATGAACATAATAAAAGGAAAGATGAAAAGAGAAGAAAGAGAGAGGCAATGACATCGAAGGAGTGAGTACATTACGATATGAAGAAAGCCTTAAAATCATTGTGGAGAGGTGAACAAAGAAGAAAGAAAAAACTAGAAGTTGAAGTGGCTGAAGTGTCTACCAGTTTCTCCCTAATTAGGGGACCGACTTTAGACACAGTCTAGGATGTGGTACCTCCGACTTCGGAGGGAGAGTTTCTAAGTACCCCCACCACTATAGGGGTCAACATTGCAACAAATGAGGACACTGGAAGCTCACAACATTTCATAGATTCCTCTAATGAATAAGAGGCATTGCAAGTATTTCCTCTCCGTTCTACTTAAAATTTTATGCATTTGAGGACAAAGCATGTATTATTCTATGGGGGGGTGTACTTGTACCATGGGGGGTTTTATTGCTGATGTCTTTTCCTCCCATGTGCTATCTAGTAGAATTAATATGCTTAGGATTATGTTTAGGATTGCATTTTTCTTTTCCTAAGTACCATTTTTTATGTCTATTTATAAAATAAAAGTATCTTTTATATCTGCATCTTATTGTATATTTGAATAATTAGAGCTATTAGCATAAGGCTATGAGTATGTATGTGTGATTATTTATTCTAGTCATTTCATATATGTGAGCAACCTTTAGTAATTCTTTAACTAGCATTAATATGTGAGATTTGCGTAAATCATGTGATGGAAATCCTCAGAGCATTAGAATAAGTTAAACTCAGTTCCCTCTGTGTGTGCGAGGATTCTTCCTTAGTTCTTGCATAGTATAGTAACTAGAACTTGACTAGTTCCTTGGGGTTATCTTGTAGATGATTCAATGGGGTAGGATAGCATGCCTCCATGTATATTTAGTTCACTTACCCAAAATAATTAACCCCACCAAAGTGAGGCTAAATAATAGAAGTTGTAAATGATCTAGTAAAATAGAAGCTTTGGTAAGTAAGAATACAAGAGAAAAGAGGGTTATGTCTGAATGTTGAGTCACATTTACCAAAATTTATCCCCACCTAGACCAAAGCCTTATTACAAATCTTAAATAGACCTATATAATCTCGGTGAATCAACTATAAGAGAGTTCTAGATGGTACGGGAAAGCCTATTGGTATGTAGACTCTACTTATAACTCTTTGTTGAGTGTGATAGTTTAAATTGTGGCCACAAAAGATAATGAATGGTGGAATTCATTGGGGTGAGGGTAACTTGAGTTTTACTTAATCTTGCTAGTCTCGGTAGGATATGATATCCATGATTTAATGTGTGTTGATAGTGAATCAATGCCGATTGTAATTCCTGATCCTGTTGAGCACATATGTGTGAATGACAAGTGAATAGTTGTACTAAGTTTAGCTCAATAGTTTATTACCTGTTATTGTATTGTTCATTTTTGCAATTTGGTGATAAGTTGCATGAGGAAAAGTAATTATCTTAAGTTGAGGTGTTGATGTTCCAGATTTATTTTGCATCTTTTTCTTGGAAAAATAGGGTGTTTTCAATCAACTAAAGTTGTATTTAACACTAGATTTAAGTACTTTTAGTTTAAGGAGTAAGCCATAGAAGAAACCTAGAAAAATAACATAAAAACACTTCTACGGCGGTCTAAGTGGCATACTGTCAGCCATTCGATGGACTACCAGGGTGACCGCTAGAATAAAACAAAATATAGAAATTGAGTGACCTCTGCGATGGTCCAAGAGGTGGACTGTCATATTTGAGATGGTCCACCAACTTGGCCGTCAGGCATAACAAAAATTTAGGATTTTCGAAGACCTAGAGACGGCCAAGGTGATAGAACGTCAGTCCAGTGATAGTCCACCAACAGAATCGTCAGATGTAAACAGAACCTGGTATTTTTGGACATTAAACGATAGTCGTGTGATGGACCATCACGCCTCCAACGGGCCGTCAGTCAGACCATCAAGTTGGACACAACTTTTTCTGAGTTTAAATTTTAAATTATTCATACCCAGGAGTATATAAATACCTAGTTAGGCTTTTATTTCTATTATCTTTGATATCATTCCTTAGTTTTCCATCTTTTAAACCCTGTAACGTAGTATTCTGTGAATCAAGAAAAACTCGTGGATCTAATCATTCCATTTCTATTAAATATTTATGAAGTAAACCTTGTAACTTTTGTAAGTGAATTTTGAATTTATTTATGAATAAAATACAAAGACTTTTTCTTTTTTATTCTTTAGTGATGTGTAGCTAAGCTCCTATACGTAGGGTTATTAGAGCCTTGATATAAAAAACTAATTTGGGTTGTGATTCTAAATGAGTTCCATGGGTAATTGACATTGCATAAACCCTTCTTCATTTTAATGACTTTTCTTGGTTGCAAACTTGAAAGGGGAGCCCAAGAACATCACTTGTTCGAATATAAAAATCTTTGTTGGGAAAAGAAAGGGTTTACATGGAATTTATAGGCTTTAATATTTTGATTAATGGAAAATGGCTTAACAGGATTAACCAATATGAGAAAGTAGTTGAATAATCAATTCATTCTTTAGGTATGAGAGAATTAAAAGGATAAACTGTCCATTTAGGTTGACAAATTAAGGGGTAAACAATAGGATTCAGCTACTCTTGCAATTGAATTTATTAATTGTAACTCAAAAGTGATTCTTCAAAACCATACCTGTTGAAGCATTTCGGTAAGCATAACTCTAGTTTGTTTAATATCATTGAATTACTGCTTGGAAATAGAATCAATAGTTTGAACAACTATGTTGAAATTATTTAAAATACAATCCATAAATCAAAACCCCTTTTATTTAGGAACCATTGTGTCACGCCCCAAATCCTATTAAGGCGGACTGGCACCCGTTGCCGGTAAGGCTCAGGAGAACCAACCTGTAACAATACATTACCTATGAACAT
>JAPEIP010000007.1:16321705-16347313 GCA_026120095.1 Capsicum chinense | reverse complement strand
AAGCCAAGCACACAGGTGACTCACCTGCTAGCTTCCTAAGTTCCATAAGCACGTCAATGATTTTCTCCGTTTAAGGCCACAGTCTCTAAATAGACTTCCATATAGTGCCCCAATATAACACTTGAACACTTGAAAAAAATTTTGGTAGTAATTAAATCAAGTCGTATGTCTTTATGTGAACATTACTAGTACATGTAAAATGTGGGGTGTTACACATTGATTAGCAGTCTGATAACAATCACAATACTTAGTGAACATGGTATTTCTTGTGGGATTCAACACCTAACCTAGTTGGGTTCTATATTTGACAGTGATCGCTTACTCTTTCGTAAGAGGGGTGTATTAATAAGCAAATCGAACATCACCATGATGTACTTCATGGGTAATACAAAACTATGAGGGAGGACTCAGAATGCGAATGATGAAAGTGCTAGACATCCCAAAATTGATACTTAGGAAAAGATGAAGAAGGAAATGAGGGACCAATTCCTTCCTAGCAATGCATCATGGATTGCTAGAGACACATTGAAAATTCTATAGCAACATGGAATGATTCACGACTATATCAACGAGTTTATTTATTTGATGTTGGACATCCAGAACATGTCTGATGTAGACGAGTTACATAAATTTATCTCTGGGATGTAGGCATGGGACCAAAATGAATTAAAAAGGCAGAATGTGAAAGCTATTTCTAGTGCAATTGCTGCAGCTGACTCATTGGTGGATTTTCGCTCAACTCATTTTGATTTTGATATTTCCAATTCTTCAATGAATACTTGAAACACCAAGATTAAGGGAAAAGATAGAAATAATAAAGATTGTCGGACTTTTGGTGGACCCTATATGGAGAAGAGTTGTCCCAATTACGAAAGAGTGATTGCTATGCTTGTTGGAAATGTGAATCAAGGTGGGGGTAATGAAGTTGTTGCTTCTTTAATAAATCCTTTGGGTTTTTTCACTTAATCATATTAGTTTGTTGAATATTGTGGTTGGATACGCAAAGTCATTCAACCCTCATGCATTTTTAATTCACATAGAGATGAATGTTTATGGCAATCGTATGATGGAAATGGTCGATATCGAAGACAGATATACTTTTGTGGAAGCCAAAGTTACTACAATATATGGACTGAAGTTGAAAACAAGTCCATCCTCTATCAAAACATTCAGTTTCAAGGCACAAGCTATTATCGTCTTGGTTTAAGATGTGCAGATGGTGATTGGAAGTTGGACGGAAAATCATAACTTGATGTCTATGCCATTGGCTGATTTTAAATTCATTCTACGGATAGATTTCCTTAGAATATTTTGGTTTGTTCCTTTTCCTCACTTAGATGGAGTGATGATCTTGGATGAAGCCAATCCAAGTTTCATCAAGGCTGCCCATCCTTGTGGAGAAACAAAAAAGTGAAGAACAAGGGCCCTATCATTTTTGCTATTATGGTTGAGAAAGGATTCAAGAAAGGTAATGAAACTTTCCTTTCTTCCATGATTGAAGTGAAGCTAGTTATGAAAGTTGAAGTTTTGAACTGTGTTGCTAAAGTATTAAAGCAATTTACTCATGTGATGCCTCCCGAAGTTCCTAAAAAGTTTCCGCGAAGAAGGGACACTGATCACAAGATTGAGTTGTTGCCACGTTGTATTTCCCCTGCATAAGCTTCTTATAGAATGTCACCCAAAAATTATTGTTGAACTACAAAAACAATTGAATGAATTGTTGGATGCAGGCTTGATTTACTCTACCAAGGCTCCTCATGATGCTCCTGTTTTGTTCCAAAAGAAGCAGGATGTTTCAATGTGGTTGTGTGTGGACTATCAGGCATTGAATAAAGTTACTATGCAGAATAAGTATCCTATCCCATTGGTTCAGGATCTTATGGACTAGCTAAGCAAAATATGCTAGTTCATAAAGCTTGATCTACGATCATGTTATTGGAAGGTCCGAATTGCAGATGGGGATGAAACAAAAACCATGTGTGTGATAAGGTATGGTTTGTATGAGTTTGTTGTTATGCCATTCGGGTTGACAAACTCCCCGACAACTTTCTACAATTTGATGAATGATGTATTACTTGATTACTTAGATGATTTTGTGGTGGTATATCTAGATAATAGTCATTTATAGTTGCTCCCTTGATGAATATTTTGAACATTTGAAATTGGTATTGTCCTATTTGAGGGTGTACAAAATTTATGTCGAAATTTAAAAATATGAGTTATCTACAAAGGAAGGGGAGTTTCTTGTGTATTTAGTCAATAGAAACCAAGAAAGGTTGGAATCAAAGAAGGTGCAAGCAAGTGTTGAATAGCAGACGCCAAGTGAGGTCAAAGAATTGAGATCATTCTTTGGGCTGGCGATCTACTATCGTAAGTTCATTGAAGGTTACTCTACAAATTCAGGGGCTTTAATAGACATGCTGAAGAAAGATGTGAAGTGGGTGTTGTATGATAAGTGCAATATAACATTTCAGATGTTAAAGGACGCTATAGCTTCAGAACGCATTTTGAAGCTATTAGACTTTGAGTTAACTTCCAAAGTACACACTGATGCATCAGATAAGGTTGTTGGTAGCGTTTTGATAAAGAAAGGCCATCTTATGGATTTTGAAAGTAGAAAAGTTAGAGATGCTGGGAAAAGATATTTGACCCATGAAAAGGAGATGGTATCAGTAATGCATTGTTTATAAACTTGGAGGGTGTACGTACTGGATACTTGGTTTATGATATGGACAGATAATGTTACAAACACATTCTTTAAGACGTAGAAAAAGTTAAGTCCAAAGCAAGCCATATGGCCAAAATTTCTATCTACGTATGAATTCATGTGGGAGCATAAACCAGGGAAGCACAACTACGTTGTTGATACTCTAAGTTGAAAAGAGGTATTTGCTACAGTATACTCTATTTCTAAACTTGAGACTGATTTTCTAGAAAAAAATAAATTTTATAATACAAATGACCCTCTTTATGTCAAGTGAATGGGTCAAGTGAAAGGTGGGATCATTCAAAGGTATTAGATCGAGGATGATCTCCTTTACTTTAGGGGTGAAAATCGTGGTATCTCAATCTAGTGGACTGCATAAGGACATGATGAAAGTGGTGCATAACACACCTTGGGCTGGACATCCAGGCGTTGAGTGGATGCTAGCCCTGCTGTCCCATGTATATTTCTAGCCAAAGTTGAAAGATGGCATTGTAGCATATGTGAAGACTTGTCAAATGTGCCAAAGAGACATGATCAAAAGTATGAAGGAGGAGGGTTTGTTGCAGCCTCTGCCTATTCCTGAAAGTCCATAGTTATCTGTATCTATGGACTTTATTTCTGGGTTCCCTAAGGTGGATGGCAATGCACCCATAATGGTGATGGTGGAAAGGTTCTCAAAGTATGCTATTTTTGTTGGTACTCCAATTACTTTCTCAGAAGTTGTTGTAGGATTATTCTACCAGAAAATAGTGAAATACTTTTGTTTGCCATATGATATTTTGAGTAATAGAGATACGCACTTCACAGGTTGGTTCTAGCATACATTATTTATTATGGTAGGGACTGATCTGAATTTTTCCACCACAAATCATCCTCAAAATGATGGACAAACTTAGAGGATAAATCACTTTCTAGAAGATTACCTGAGGCTCTATGTGAAAGCAAACTAGTGGAATTAGGCAGACTTTTTGTATACAACGAAGTTATGCTACAATATGCATAGGTCATCGGCAACAAAAAAGAGCCTATTTGAACTTGTTCTAGGTATGTATCCTATGACACCATTGGAGGTGGTGACGTAGACCAGTGAAGGAATTTTCCCTTCTACTTATAAATATGCAAAAAACAAGCATGAGATGCTTATAAAGGCACAAGATAGCTTGAGAAAGGCCACAAAATACATGAAGAAGTATGTTGATCAGTGTAGACGTGTGGTAGAGTTTAGTGTGGGTTACAAAGTTTTTCAAAATCTCACTCCACAAATTTAGAAATAAATTGGTAGAAATAAGTAGCATAGGAGACTATTCCAAATGTATGACGGCTCGTTCGATGTTATTGAAAAGGTTGGTGAAGTTGCTTATAAATTGGACTTGCCAGAAAGTTTAAAGATTCACCCTACCTTACATTTCAGCTTTCTGAAAAGGTATAATGAAGATGCTGAAGATCCGAGCAAGAACAAATCCAAGAGGGCTCCTCCTTTGATTGTGAAATAGTATAAATCCAAGATTGAGAAGATACTTGATCATTGGATTGTGGGGAACAACAAAAATAATATCAATACAGAATTAATGATTCAATGTAAGGGCTCAAGCGAAGAAGACGCTCTTTTGGAGAAGGCTTAAAACTTGTGGAAATTTGACAAGGAAATTGAGGACTAACTCAAAACAATCTCAATAAGGGTGTCAAATTCATCAGGTAGGAGTGCTTTGTTAGACCCCCAATATAAGACATGATGGATATAAGGCCATGTCAAGGTGAACATTGGCCTTGAAATGCGCTAAGACAAGTAATGTAATGCTGTGGTGGCTATGAGATAATAGGCAGCTAATAATGACCAAGGTGGCCGGAGTGATGGCAAGGCAGCCTTGGGTACATGAGTTGATGATGGGTGCATGGCACCAATGCGATCATGCGTGTACACAGTGACATAGGAATTACATGACACTGGAATGGTACAGACATGGGAATTGGCATGGTCAAGACAGTGTCACAACATAGGCAGTGGCGTAGCCTAGGCAGTGACATATCGAGATAGCAGCATGGAATGGGCAATCACATGGAACAAACACAGGCGATGGCATGAAATGGGCAATGCATGATGCTGGAAAGTCAAGGCATGGATGAGAAACATGGTTAGACAAACACGAACTGATCAAGTCTTTGAAAGCTGAAAATTGACTAAGTATTGAACATTGGCAAAATTGTCTAAAGGGTCAAGGCTGCCCATGTCCTTGTCACATGGGGTAGTTCCTATTTTGAATGTTGTAAACATGTGTGATTTTCAAAATTTATTTGAATACTTAGATCAGGCTGTTGATTTATGTGATAAGAATGCAGCCATTTCCAATAAGATGTTGTTGGGTGTCATTAGTTGTAACTACTGTAAAGGCCCATGTGTTGTCCATTTAATTTGTGCTGGAAATTGTATAAGGTATAGTGAGAGTTGTATGCCTTTGTATAATTCGTGTCACATTGTCCGTTGTAATTCTAAGAGAATAATAAATATTGGGAACTTCTTTCCTTTACATTTTTGTGTGCTTTAAGTTTCAGGAAACTTAGTCTATTATACATAGACTTTGCATTGTATGTGTTAGTGAAGTTGCGCAGTGCGGTGCAACTGCCAATAAATGGTATTGGAAAAATGAAAACGCCCCTATCTTACCTACTATGGTGGTGTCTCTTTTGAGTTGGTTGTTCATGTATTAATATCTTCACCCACAAGGCACCATGCGCCAATACCTCAAACCACAATGGGAAGAAATGGCTATTAGTCACCATGACACCATGGCACTAAGGCACAAAGGAACCATGGCACCATGCACCATGTCACCAAGGCACCAAGGAACTGCACTGCTAGGGCACCAAGGCACTGCACACTATGGCACCTAATCTTGGGTGTATTTATATGCCTAAGCACCCTAATTTATCCATATTTTAGCTATGTTTAGAGAGCAAAGTGCCTAGTTTCTTATGTTTTTACTCTACTTCTATGTAATTGAGCTAACCGATTTGATTAGCATGATTTCAGGTATGAATGAGGTAGATTAAGATATTATGGGACTATGGAATCCAAATGGCATATGACACAAGAGAGAGTAGCAACCTGGACCAAATGTGGCGCCTAGAAACAACAATCTGGACCAAATGTGGCACCTAGAAACTATCTACAAGACTAGTTTGTCATTTATAATTAGTTCAGGGACCTAGAAGACAATTATGAGAGAAAAGATTATTAAAAGGCTTAATGCTGAATTTTTTAGGAGGATTCATTATTCTGTATTTTTTTTTGGAGATATCAGAGAAGGGCGGCTTAGCTTGAGAGAGAGAGAAAGCCATTTTTTGCTCTTGCTCTCAGTATTTGCACACCTAGATCGTCTTCTAGTTTTTGGTACGACGAATATTTCTATTGTAATTTTCATTTTATTCATGAGTAGCTAAGTTTACTAGTTAGGTTTATGGAAGCCTTGTAGCATACAATCTATTACTTTGGGTTCTGAATTCATTATGCATTGATTTGTTAACATCATACTCTCTTTGTTTATCTTGAATTCTCGTGGTTGCAAACATAGAGGATATGCCTTAAAATGCAAATTTTTTGAAAGAAAGGTTGTTGTTCGAAAGGATAGTAGTGACAAGAAAATAGGATTACCAACCCCTATTTCATATGCTAATGCCTTAGAAGGATTAACTAATTGGAGATTTTTTATTGGTTTTGGTAAACGCTTTTGATTCGAGAGAACTAAAGTGAATTAGTCCTTGATGATTGAGAAACACTAGCATTACGTTATTAAATACAATACATTTCTCTGTAAGCATGATGCATGTATGAATTCGTAAAGCCTAGAGTTAGAAAGTATTGAAAACTACAAGGTGGACATAACCCTAGCTTGCTCTTTCTCTAAATTTGAATACTATTACACTTATTTCATCTTGTTAAACTGAAACCATTAATTTGCGAACTGAATCAAATCCCCCCTATTTATTTTATGAAAATGAATGATTAAAAGTCAACTAATCTGTATACCACTTAATTAGCACCATATTCCCTGTGCGATTCGACCCCAACCTAGTTGTGTTATATATTTGACAACGACCGCTTACTCTCTCATAAAAGAGGTGTAGTTTGGGTGTATCAGCACCGTGCACTATTATACCATGGCACCAAAGAACCCATGCATCCTAAACTAGGAACTGTGTTCTTGGCAACCTCACACCTGTCCACCTGCTGCAAGTGCACCAAGGCCCCATGACACCATGGGCATAGTGAAGGGACCATGGAACTGTGCAAAAATCAACAGAGCGTAAACCAATGTTTGATCATCCAAATATTTTTTAAACGTTCATGCATCTTCCTCACAGTTGTAAAATTCTTTCATTACATAACACTAAGTGTTTTTTAATGGTATTTAAATGTTACCACATATGTTGGGGTGTTTTTCCTAATGTCCCCACGTTATATTTATAAATTTAAATATTTTATATCGTTACATTATACGTATAAATATGCACTCAATTATTGGTTTAAGGTTTATTCATACGTTGAAAATATTTTCCTAATATTTTTATATTTTAAAAATATTTTTTGAGTTTTTTATTTATTTTTTAAATTTTCATAAATAATATTTGAAAAAAATATATTATTAATGAAAACTATAATTTATAAATCATGTGACTGTTTTGTGACTGCATTGTATATTACATCAAAACGTCCATTTCTAGTCCGTATGTATATAGTATTATTCTCAGGAAAATGCATGTCTACTCCTATAAGTTGGGTTGTTTTTTTTAAGCATATATAAGTAGGGTAGAGGTGTTGAAGGTACTTCAAGGCGACTGTCGCTAGTTGGCATAGGTGCTCACTAGAATGTCGGCGTCCAATGTGGGCACATGGTAGCAAGCATGGCTAGTCCATGTGAGCTACCGATTGCTCGTAAAACAACATTGGTAGTGTTTTATTGTGTGATCGTGTCGGCTATCGCTGGCATTATCCACGATGGGACTATTGGCATTTGATTTTATATAAAGTGGTGCTTTTGTGTGTGCGACGAGTTCTAGATGCTACTCTCAAGGTAAGCTCCAGGCACTTCACGAATAGGATCAATTATAATCCGCATCTAGCACGGGCATCCAACGTGGGTAACACCTGTGTACTATCCTCGGTGCGCCTTCATCTGCTCTACTCCCCTTAAGGGTGGGATATCGGGTAAAGTGGGACTTTCTTTATCCCTTAAATGTGAGCATGGGCAGCAACGTATAACACCTATTGCTGGGCATTGAGGCTAGTTTTGTACAAGCATCAACAGAGCATTTGGATGCATGACACGCGAGTTGTGTTTAGCATATGCAGTTAGGTTGGATCCCTGCTCAAGAAGAGACATCCTGGCCAGCCTGCCATCTCAGTCATGGGGAAAGCACAATTCGATTTTGCTTAATGTCTGTTTCCTATGTTGCATACCTAATGCCCAGGCATTATCAAATTTTATTGATCAGTTTTTCCACTTGTATTTCATGCACGGGTTAAATCATAAGAACGCCCTCATGTCCCACACCTTCGTCAATTTATTGTACAATGTCATTGTCTATGAGTGACAATTAGGATTTTTTGATATGGTAGACACAGTTGTATGGCCTCTTCATCAGCTACTATCTACCCTATACGATGCACATTAAAAACTACGGTAATGCTCACCTTGAACCTATCCGTGCCCTTTTATATAGGCTGGGCTAATGCAATGCCATCTTCAATGATGGATTCTACCTGATTGATCCTGTTAGCAGTCATATGCTTGTCTCAAATAATAAGCCATGTATGTGTAAGTATGAATAGATTCAGATTGTGAAACTTTGAATGGCTCATTAAATCAGTTATAGTTTGTTTGATAGTATCTAATACTCGGATAACTGTAGTAATTATAGCGATAATACTTGTAACAAGCCCTAACGGATCACACAACCACTGTGTCAGTGATGCATTATTCAAATTCCAGCCCTATCAACTTTCGATGGTAGGATAGTAGCCTTCCATGGTGGTGATAGGTGATGGATAATTAGGGTTTGATTCCGAAGAGGGAGCCTGAGAAATGGCTACCGCATCCATGGAAGGCAGAAGGCACGTAAATTACCCAATCCTGACATGGGGAGGTAGTGACAGTAAATAACAAAACTGGGCACAATAAGTCTGGTAATTGGAATGAGTGTAATATAAATCCCGTAATAAGTATCCATTGAAGGGTAAGTCTAGTGCAAGCAGCCATAGTAATTCCATCTTTAATAGCATATATTTAAGTTTTTATAGTTAAAAAGCTCGTAGTTGTACTTTGGGATGGGCTAGATGGTCCACCTATGGTGTGCACCGATGATCTCATCCCTTGTGTCGGCGATACGCTCCTAGCCTTAACTATCTGGGTTGTGCCTTTGGTGCTGTTACTTTGAAGAAATTAAAGTTCTTAAAGCAATCCTACGCTTGTAACGCCCTAAATCTGGTACTCGAAATACTACACAGTACTCACGACCCCGAAGGACCATAAGCTAACCCATGACTGATATTTGTACCTGTACACTGTGTAACACTAAATATAATGCTTAAATCAAGGATGAAAGGCCATAAGGTTTAGAACTGCATGACTGATAAAATATATCATCTGAGTGAGGTAATAGAATACCCAAAACTGAAATACTTTCTGAAAATATTATATTCTGAAAAACCTCTAAAACATAACTGTCTGGATAAGGAGTAGATGGGACATGTCCCCAACTAAATCCAAATTATAAATTAATTAATGATATAATAAATAAATGATCATGTCCTCAAAAGATGAGGAATTTCTGCTAGCTCTGACTACTGAGACTGGAATGCGACTGATGTTCTAGTGCTCGTGCTTCTTAACCTATGGTATAAGACACCATAGCACAAATGTGTCAGTACTTTGAATGTACTGGTATGCATGGAAGGTAGGCTGAATGCATGGGGTTCATATGCATGAACAATACTGTCTAACTAACTAATATGAACGTGAGAATATATGCATGAATATTTCATAACTATATATATGAGATAGTGATGACTTTAATTTACTATTAACTAACATAACTGATTATAGAATTCTGATGACTGATATAATTGACGACATGAGTGGCTATATCTGACAGTCCTAAATCTGATAAAACTAGCTGAGTTCTGTTCTATTCTGAGTTGACTGTATCTGACAGTCCTGAATTTTGTAGAACTATCAGTATTCTATTACTGAGACTGTATCTTCTAGTCCTGATTCTCTAACTAAAATTATGTGAAGTAGTTATCTAACCGACATACCCTTAATACGCCATTATGTCTTAGTTGGGGTCCAATCTATAACCCCAATTGGAAGGTTGTCAATAGCGTGCCACTGGTAAGGACAAGCTGTGAGTGACCCTCATCTCACTGTGTCCCCAAAATAGAATGGTTGGGACCTCATCTAATAGTTCTTATCTACCTCATCAACCTTCATCTAACAGGGTTGATGTCTCTACCTATGTTTTCCACATAGTTATGGAACGCAAAGATGACTTCTAACAAATACACCATCATCTGACAGTGTGTGTTCCTATCCTCGGGTTCACTCGATGCTAATTATAACTGCCATCTGAATAGAGATTGAGCATGAATTACTGAATTGAACAGGACTGAATTAACTAAGTTCTGTTGACTGACGAAATAGTACTGAGATTACTTTATTACTTAGCTTTCCTAAGTCACATGACTGACAGAGTACTATAGATCATGGCTTGACTGAGGGTATCATGTTAACATGACATGGACTTTAGGTGCACAACTATATTTTTTGGGTACAAGTTCCCCCAGAACTCGGAAGACGAAAACTGACGAAGCATGACTTTCTTGAGTACAGGACCAACATCAATAATACATAATCCATTGGCTAAGACATTTCATCAAACACTTGACATACATAACTTGTACATTAACGGATATATCATATTGTCATACTATTATGGCACTTTTCCTTCACATAGGCATTTAATCAAACATGGGGGTAGTATACTCTTGTCATACAATCATCAACAAATCTAATAATAAATGATACATCAATGACCTTGTGAATTGAAGTGATTATCATGAATACTTGATTTGTAAATTGTCTATTTGAATTGGGTATAGAGTAAAAGGACTAATTGAACCGTCCAGTAGTTGTTTCCCACCAAAGTTTCCCTTAGGATAGCTGGAGCTAGCGTGCTAGTTCTATTGAGTAAATCCAAGGATTATAGGCCAAAGGGGTATAACTTCCTTGAAATATTCTCAAACATTAAATAGGTAGGACAGTGCAACTGCTTTGTTGAGTCGTGCTATGCAATCAAGAGCTCCAAGTGGTCCATTTTTGGCAAGTAGAACATACTATGTAGTATGAACCGGAAGCCAAGTTATGGTGCCAAACAGTGCATATCCTAGATCCCACAAAGGATGTTGGTCAATGATGTGTGAGCAGATGTTAACACATTTGAGGCTTTTAAATGAGAATAATTGCAAAGTCTTAAGTAAATTTTATCATTTTTGATTATTTTCTCTTTGATATTGTAGTAAAAGTCAAGATGTAAGAGAACTAGCAATAATGGAAGTAAAAGTGTTGATTTCTGATCAAGTAGAGAGAGAAGTATAGCTTACGGCTTGTCTGATATGTCATCAGCCTTGTGATAAGCTATTAGAGTTGCCATCAACCTTAGATAGAGAATGAGATTCAGCTGGAAGAAGTGACCACAACCTGTGATAGGCTATCGGAGTTGCGATAATCTATCAAGCAAGTCATTAGGCTTAGACAGTGCTTGAGAACTTTAAGTGCAGAAGCGACAATAATTCAAATAAGTCATCACATGTCTAATAATCCGTCAGGCTTTATCGTCATCTGAAGACACAACTTGTTCAAATATGAAGAGGAGCTGCCGACATTCTTGATAAGGCATCAGACTCATGATAAGCCATCACAAACGTTGTCGTCTGTCTTAGAAAATATTGTGATCTGTGATTTTGTTTCCATAATTAGGATGAAGTATTTAAAGCATATGTTATGGTTTTCTAATTAAAAAAGGGGCGGAACATCTTGATCTTATTCCAAAGAAAAAGACACCTTATTTTATGGCTCAAAACTTTGAATTCAATTTTCAAATCTTTGATTTGGTCGTGGGAATTTTCTCTTGAACTTAGAAGAGAATCAACTCCAGACTTCATCTTTTGTAAGTTTAATTACTTTAAATGATGATTATAATTGTTGCTATCTCTTTCTTTCTTATGTGGAACTAAAACCCACAACTAGGGTTGTGTGATCTGTAATTATTACCCCATGGATTTAATAGTTGGTTAGGATTTGAGTGATTGTGGGGACATCTTGATAATTCCTTTGTTATGATTATTATTTATTGGTTGCAACCAATAAATCCCGCCTTATGTTGATTTGCTCGGACAAAGAAATAAACTAAAGGTAAAAAATTATAAATAAGGATTTGGGAAGGTTATGCTCCCATCTAATGATTAATGTAGTAACAAGATTGATCAACTTGAGATAAAATCTGTATGAATAGAATGATTTTCTAAGTTTGAGAGAATTTAGGAGTTCAACATATAGGCAGGTTGAGAAACACTTAGATGGACTTTCTAAACTGTTAATTTGATGTTTCCCATAAGTTATGAGAACACAATAATACAGTTATTATTCAATAGGGATTAACAATCATAGCGATCACAACCCAAGGTCCTCTCTATCACTGATTTGAACTATCAAAATTTTTGTTTTGAGCTCTAAATCAAGTTAAAAATTTAATAGTTTTTTTATCATCCTAAATCAACATTTTATCTTTTCGTATCATTTGTTTGAATTCAACTTATAGATATAGTTTCAAATTAGTTTAATTGCCACTCAAATTGTTCCTCGTTGATTCAAATCCAACTCCAAAGTTGGGTAAATATATTGACATCGATCGCCTTTCACTAAATTGACGTGTAAGTATAGAGTAATAAAAAATGGTGCCTTTTCCGGAGAAACAATTTGGCGTATTGAGTTGGTTTTGAATTTTAGCCAACTTGCTTGAATTCAATCTTGTAAATATTTGTTTTTTGTTTTCTTTTATTTCTTGTGTTAGGTAAATTTTTATTTTAGTTTACTTATTACTATGGCATCGTGGAAGGAACATGAGCTTGGTGGTTGGAAATCTTATCTTGATGATCCACGTCCATATTATGATGGACCTTACTTTTTCCAAGATTGTAGATATGCTCCCTGGAGAGAGATGTGTGCACCATCTCAATCCTACCAGGAGTATGATTGTTCTTTATGTGATTGATAGGTCTTATGGTCCAGTAAAGAAAGAACGAAGAACCAAAAAGAGTTGTATTGAAGCTATGTTTTAATGAATGTTGGATCTCCAGAAAGAAACGTATGATATTATATGTGATATGTATCAAGACATAAAGCCATTAATTCATGAGGAGATAGATAAAGAGGTCAATCATTCAAAGCATTCTTCTATGTTATGTTTAGATGATATCTTGTCTATAGAGCTATTTAAAATAATGGAAGAGTGTGAAGATGAGGAGCAAAAATCCTATATATATGTTGAGCTTGATGATGAGCAACCCTTGTTGATTTCCCAATCAACCGAGGGTGAGTATTCCCACCTGTCACGCGGCCTCATCTCTTGTACATTGTTCCATAGTCATACTAATAGAAATAGTGGGTTTTACTACCACAGAGTCTCTGGTATGTTATGCCCTACTCTGTTTTATCATTCCCTATAGCATTTCTGAAGCCTCTGGGAATGTAAGATCAATAAACAAACCGTAAGCTGTATTATCTACAATAGTTTTTTTCACAGAGTTAAGACACCTATACAAAGTCTGCATCAATTGTATGTTCATCATTTTGTGGTTCGGACACTGCATTAGCTTCTTTTTAAATCTCTCCCAGGTTTCATGCAAGGCTTCAGTTTGGAGCTGTCTAAAGTAACTAATCTTATCCCTCAACTTTACCCTTATGGAAGATGAAAAGAACCCTTCTACAAAAGCTCCTTTTAATTGCTTCTCGTAGGTTATAGAATTGGTTGTCGGCTTATTAAGCCACAATGTTGCCTCCACAAATAGAGACAACAAAAATAATCTCAAATGAATAGAATTCTTACCCACTCCTGGGTTATCAAAAGATTTACAAATGTTAAAAAAGTTCACCAGATACAAGTTCGGATCATCCCCAGATAGGCTACTAAATAACCCTTTCAAATGAAGGAGTTAAATTATAGTGCTCGTTATGTTGAATTTTGCCCCAGGTTCTAATGGTAGAAAAATAATTTCACCCATTTCACCTGCTCCATCTATTCCATCATCATTAAGGTCATACTGGACCAAATGGTGATCTTTCCTTCCTAGGAATGGACGGTTCCTGTTAGTATTACGTTGTACTAGTGTAGCTATTTTCTTTGCACGCCTTGGGTTACAAGGGTTTAGCAACTTCAAATCTCCCAAGTCTTTCTCCTCTGGATTTGGATGTCGTACTTGTTGACCTTCATTCTACATATTCACCTGAGCTTTAGCTAAGGATGCTAACCTGTCAGCCTCCTGCTAGTCTGCCTATCTGCCGATTAGTTGCAGTTCAATATTAAATGGTAATAATGGTTCTCCGAAACTTCTGGTTCTTGGTATACACCACAAAAGCGCTACGGAAAACAAAAACAACAAATAAATGTAAAACTAGGAAACTTGACTAACAGTCAATTAGCACACATAAACTTCAATTTAGAACTGTATGCCCCGGTAATGGTGCCATTTTTGATATCGCTCAAACTACACCTCTCTTACAAGAATGTGAGCGATCGTTGTCAATATATAGCCCACTTGGTTGGCGTCGAATTCCATAGGGAATATGTTGTCAATTTGTGTTATCTATGGGTTAATCAACTGATAGTTAGTAATTTCCTATGAATGGGTTTTTTTTTAAAGGTAGCAAATAATTACTTCTCAATTCAGTGTTTGAAATCAATATGATAAGGGAAACCATAGTTATGTTCACTATGGTTGTAGGGATTTGACATATGCTAGTAAAGGTTTAAGATTCTTATAGTGGGTAGGAATAACAGACTATCCTTGTCAAAGTAATGTTTAAAAGTTTATCAAACTATTTAGGCATTTAACCACCTAATTCTTTTGAACTTAGATAATTTATATTTCATAAAAGGATGTATATCAAGTTAATTAATATTGTTACAACATTACATATTAAATGGAAGTTTGATGCTTCCAAGTCCATGTTGATAATTCGATTCTTACTAGGGTTGATTTCTTATCTCAACAAAATCACTAGTAAGCAAGGCCTATTGTTTGCAACCAATAGTCATAATATAAAAGAGTGGAATCAACAAGAAGTTTCTACCACCGTTAGAATCTTGAACACTTAGTTATGTTACAAACCCAAACCCATAGATCTCACAATTCAGGTTAGGGGAATTTAGCTACTCATACTATAATAAGCAAGATAAAAAATAGAATTCATAATTTGATAGGTGAACTTAAAGCAAGATGAATAACAACAAGTATTTCTCTGATTTGATCATAGTAGAAAATCCCAAAACAGTGGTAACAATCTCTCCAAAAATAATTGCCTTGTTAAAGTCAAAAAATTAGAGAGAAAATTTTTGTACAAAGCATGTCCAGTTTCCCCCCATTATAAAACCCTGACATATGTTGTAAATACTTCAGCCTAATTATAGAAACAAAATCACATATCATAGTATTTTCCCGAAGAGACGACGATGTGTGTGATGACTTACCAGTAGTCTAATGCCTTATCAAAAATGTCGTTAGCTACTCTGTACATTTGAAAAATTTTTGTATTCAGCTGACGATGTAGTCTAACATGTTATCAGACAAGTAAAGACTTATCATAAAGATGGCGACTTATCAGACAAGTCGTTAGCTATACTTCCCTCTTTACTTGCTCCAAAATCAACTTTTTACTTCCATTATTGCTGGTTCTCTTGCATCTTGACTTTTACTGCAATATCAAAGAGAAATCAATCAAAAATTACAAAAGTTTCTTAAGACTTTGTAATTATTCTCAATTAAAAGCCTCAAATATGTTAGAATCTGCTCACACATCAACACCCTCAACTTAAAACAATTGCTTGTCCTCAAGAAACTAAAACATATCCAAGAGGATAAAAAGTATATTCGGAAGTCAACCATGCATATTATCTTAAAACATCTTCACCATCAACAATGGTCTGTTTTATAATTGTGTGATATGCATTTATGTGTGATCACTGCGCATATTGTTATGGCATTACTACTTGTAAAACAATGACCATTTCTAAACAATTTCATGAACCAAATGTGCAGTAGCTTGTGATGAACCTTTGTGCCATGTGTTTGTTAGATACTACCTAGTTACTATTGTGTATTAAATCAAGAACTTGCCCGGTTCGTCTTGCCTTGGTTGTAGGATAGCCGTTAGGAGAGGATTATAGGCCGTTGTTGATATTTGTCAACTTTTATCGTAAATGACCTTTCATATGTGAATAATATCCCTTGATCCTTCTTTTAAATCTAAATGCCTATTCTTTTTATTATACCTATAACCTTCCCATTTGTATCACAATGAACCTGTTTTGGCCTTGGTCATCCTTGGACATTGTGCACTATGACTTAGGCAAATAAACTAAGTTGAGAGTGGCTATCATAGGGGTGCATTATGTAAAGTGAGTTTGAAGAAGGGTAAAAAATGCAAGGCTGGGTGTGGTAGAAAAATTATGAGAAAAGAAAAGTTGAGAAAAAAAAATAAAAAATAAACACTGCACCCAGCTTTAATGTGCTTTAATAAAGAAAGGAAGAAATAAGTTAAAGGTTGATAAGTGAGACAAAAAAAATAGTGTAGTGCCGAAGAGGCTTAGATACTTTAAATATCCTTTTGTAACATACCAGCCCCAAGCCTACATTATAAGCTGAAGAGAAGTCCTATAGTGAGCCTAACTTCATTGTTTAAAAGCTTTGCTAACTAAAATAAGGGTAAGCTTATGGTATTTGGCATACATTGACTGGAACTTCTTTCTGAGAGCGAGTGTCTCTTGACCGTCCCCGCATTGATATGCTTGATTTCACATATGAAGGAGGAGACCTATTTGTTGTAAGGGCATACTGATTACGTTTCTAGTTTCTAACTTGTTTGGATAGTGAAATATTGAAATATTCATGGTTGTTGTTGCTGAACTGATGCCATATCTTTATACCTGTGTATCGCATTGTTGTCCTTTATTAACATGCACAGTTGTTTTTTAAATTAATTGACGTTGGATATGGTGAAGATTTTTTGAGATAATATGGATGCCTGGCTGTCGAATGTACTTTGCATCTTCTTGGTTATGTTTTAGTTGTTTGAGGACAAGCAATTGTTTTAAGTTAAGGGTGTTGATGGGTGAGCAAATACGAACACATTTGAGGCTTTTAACTAATAATAATTGCAAAGTCTTAAGCAACTTTTGTCATTTTTGATTGTTTTCCCTTTGATATTGAGGTAAAAGTCAAGATGCAAGAGAACTAGCAATAATGGAAGTAAAAAAGTTAATTTCTGAGAAAGTAGAGAGGGAAGTATAGCTAACGACTTGTCTGATAAGTCGTCAGCCATGTGATAATTATTAGAGTTGTCGTCAGCCTTTGACAGAGAATAAGATTCAACTGGAAGAAGTGATGACAACCTGTGATAGGCCGTCAGAGTTGTAATAAATCATAAAGCTCATCATTAGGCTTAGGCAGTGCTTGGGAAATTTAAGTGAAGAAGCGACGACAATTCTAATAAGTCGTCACATGTCTGATAAGTTGTCATACTTCATCATCAGCTGAAGACAGAACTTGTTCAAATATGAACAGGATCTAACGACATTCTTGATAAGGCATCAGACTCCTGATAAGCTGTCACACACGTCATCGTCTGTCTAAGAGAATACTATGATCTGTGATTTTGTTTCCATAATTATGATGAAGTATTTAAAGCAGATGTTAGGGTTTTCTAATAAAAAAATGAGCGGAACATCTTGAACTTATTCCAAAGTCAAAGACACCTCTTTTTGGGGATCAAAACTTAAAATTCAATTTTCAACTCTTTGATTTGGTTGTGAAAATTTTCTCTTGAATTTAGAAGAGAATCTACTTTAGACTTTATCATTTGTAAGTTTAATTACTTTGAATGATGTTTACAATTGCTCCTCTCTCTTCCTTTCTCTTGTGGAACTAAAACAACAACTAGGGTTGTGGGATGTAAGATTATTCCCCCAAGGATTTTATAGTGGGTTAGGATTTGTGTGATTGTGGGTACACCTTGATAATTACTTTGTTATGCTTTTTATTTATTGGTTGCAAACAATAAATCCCACCTTATGTTGATTTGATCGAACTGAGAAATAAACTAAAGGTAGTGAATTATCAACAGGATTTGGAAAGGTTAAGCTCCCGTCTAATGATTAATTCTATAACAACATTCATCAATTTGAGATAAAACTGGTATGAATAGAATGATTTCCTATGTTCGAGAGAATTAGGGAGTTCAACATCTAGGATGGTTGAGAAACACTTAGATGGACTTTTGAAACTAATAATATGGTGCTTCTCATAAATCATGAGAACCCAATACTATAGTTATTATTTAATGGGGATTAAGAATCATAGAGATCACAATCCTCGTTCCTCTCAATCACTGATTTGAACTATTGAAATTTTAGTTTGGAGCTATGAAACAAGTTAAAACTTTTACATTTGTTTGATCATCAAAAACCCCCATTTTATCTTTTCATATCATTTGTTTGAATTCAACTTATATCTATAGTTTCCAATTATTTTAATCTCCACTCACATTGTTCCTCGTGGATTCTACCCCAATTCCAAAGTTGGGTAAATATATTGACGATGACTGCCTTGCACTAAATTAAGCATTATCAGCCAATTAAGATAGGGGGAAGATGGTCATGGAATTTGAAATCCGCTAAGTAGTGTGTAACGACTCACCTGCTAAATCAAATAGCCTCAAAAATGGATTGTGATTAAGAGCACGACCTACATACGGCCGTCAGGAATGTGTCAGTCCCTAATTATTAGAACGGCATGACGGTCGCTGCAAAACCTTGTGCGTGAGCCCAGGAGGATAGGTCGATGGTGCAGATTTGGTAGTAGTAGCAAATATTCAAGTGAGAAAATTGAATGCCATAGAGTGAAAAGGTTCCATGTTAACGGAACTTGCACATGGGCTACTAGATCCAAAGGGTCGGGGCAACCCCGATAAACAGTGTATTTCAAGCATTCACAAAAAGGGAATCTGGTTAAAATTCCTGAATCGGTATATGGTGGTCAATGGTAATGTTAGAAAGTTTAGAGATGTCGGTGGGAGCCTCAGGAAAAGTTATTTTTTTTTATTTAACAGACTGCCCACCCTTGAAATAGCTCAAACGGAGGTAGGTTCTAGTGGATGGAAGAGCACCGCACATCGCATGGTGTTCGGTGCACTCCTGGAGGCCATTGAAAATCTACAGGACATAATTGCGTCCATGCCTGATCGTACTTATACCCACATCAGGTATCAAAGGTGAACATCCTCTGGTCGATAAAATAATATAGGCTAGGTAAGTTGGCAAAATAGATCTATAACTTTGGGAAAATGATTGGTTTGAAGGGATGGACAAGGGGTTCTAGTCCCAAACCTGTCGGCTATCGATGGATATCTTGAGCTACTCCTGCAATAATAGTGGGTCACCACATGTAGGCTGGGGGACGGACTGGAAACGGTTCCTTTAGATTCCTTTCCCGCGCGTCGAATAACTAACTCAGAACTATACGGACAAGGGGAATCCGTCTGTTGGATTAAAAAAAAGCATTGCGATTGTCCTGACGAATGTTCATGCAATGTGATTTCCACCTATTGCTCTAAATGTCAAAGTAAATAAATTCAACCAGGCGCAGGTAAACAATTGGAGTAACTATGACTCTCTTAAGGTAGCCAAATGCCTCGTCATCTAATTAGTGACGTGCATGAATGGATTAATAAGATTTCCACTATCCCTCTCTACTATCTAGCAAACTCCCAACCAAGACAATAGACTTAGATTAATTAGTGGTAAAAAAAACCCTGTTGATGTTGACTCTAGCCTAACTTTGTGAAATAACTTGAGATATAAGTACAACTGGGATCCGAAAGGAGAATGTGACATACCATAAATTTTAATGTTATTTCACTTACTTCGTGAAATGAAAGTGGGGCACTGACCCTATTTTTGGACCTACGGCTCCCTCTGTGGGCTGATCTAGGTGGAAGACATTGTTTGGTTAGATGTTTGACCGGGGCAGCATATTTGTTGAATGATAATGCAGGTGTCCTAATCTGAGGTCAGCGAGAACTAAAATCTCGTATGGAACAATAGGTAAAAGCTCATTTCATTCTGATTTCTAGAACAAATATGAACCGTGAAAGCATGGCCTAATGATCCTTTAGACCTTCTAAATTTGAAGATAGAGGTGTCAGAAAAGTTACCATGGGGATAAATAGTTTGTGGCAGAAAAGAGTTCATAGCGACATTGCTATTTGATACTTCGATATCGGCTCTTCATATCATTTTGAAGCAAAATTCACCAAGTGATGTATTGTTCACCCACTAATAGGGAACATGAGCTGGGTTTAGACCATCATGAGACAAGTTATTTTTACCCTAATAATGACAGTGCCAAAACAATAATTCAACGTAGTACGAGAGGAACCATTGATTCACACAATTGGTCGTTGCGCTTGGTTGAATAGCTAGTTACATGAAGCTATAGTTTGCTAGTTTATGACTGAATGCCTCTAAGTCAGAATCCAGGATAAAAGTGATACATGAGACCTCCGTCCATTTGCTGAACCATAGTAGAGGCCTTGGACTCTAAGGGTACGTGTTGTTGGCTAAGCCATCATGGCAAAAGGGTCGCGGTGTCCGCCTTGAAGAACAATATTCATCGAGTGGCGGGTATATTGCTTTACAGATAACATAAATAAACAACAAGATGTTATAAGTAGCAGGTGGCCTTGCTGCCTTAAATCCACTGAGATTCATCCCTTTGCCGCTCAAGTTCGTCCCTCCCCATCCAATTAAATTATTTTTCCATCCATCTCCAAAGGAGGCTTGTGCATCCTCTTTGAAGAATCCCACTAAGTGATGTGAGTTCACCTCACCCTCGATCATGCAGCGACATAGCCTCACCTAAGTTTACCGCTTATTTTTTAAGTGTCGCGTACATTTCATTCCAAATAGTTAAGTATGATATAAAGTGGATTTTCATCCAAGACTAAAGCATTGCAATTAGAGGTTTTCCACAATGCACGGTGTGCCTTAAGATCACAGCGATGCGTTGAGGCCAACATTAGTGCGTGGAGGCATGTTGAAATTAGAGGTTTTAGTGATAGTCAAATATAATCCTAGAGACATGTCCATTGACTAGAGCTCCACCAACTGGCGAAATCGGTAGGACCCAACACCGGTATGAGTAACTCCACAATCAATGTCAAATACCGAAGGACCCATAGTGTCCTACCATGGTGGTGTTTTTGTCGAATTGGTTGTCCGTGTATCACCACCTTTACCCACAAGGAACCACAGGCCAATGCCTCAAACCACCATGTGCAATAACAACCATAGGGCACCATGACACCGTGCAATAAGTCACCATGGAACCAAGTCACAAAGACACCATGGCACCGGGCACCATGCCAGCATGGCACTGCACACCATGGTACCAAGGCACCGCGACGCCATGGCACCAAATCACCCATGCATCCTAAACTAGGAACTGTGTTTCTAGAACCCATGCGTGCGTGAACTTTTCACGAGAACACCAATGCCCAATGACTCAATCGGCATGGTGAAGGCACCATGAAAAAATCAAAAAAGGGTAAATCTAGGTATGATCATCCTATGCTACTTACACACTATAAGTATTTTTTAATGGTATTTTGATATTAACTCATATGTTGGCGTGGTTTTCCTAATGTGCCTATGCTATTTTTATAAATATAAATATTGTATCATTATGTTATACGTACAAATATGCACTCAATTATTGGTTTCAGGTTACTTCACGTGTTGAAAAAAATTTTCTAATGTTTTTATATTTTAATATATTTTTTCAATTTTTTATTTATGTTTATTTATTTTTTGAATTTTCATAAATAATATTTGAAGAAAATATTTTCTTAATAAAAATTATCATTTAATAATTACCTGACTCTATTGTGAGAGCATTGGCTTAGTCTTATGTCAAAACGTGCAGTTCTGGTTCATACATGTGTAGTATGATTCTCTAGAAAGAGCATGTCTACTCCTGTTAATTGGGTTATTTTTTTAAGCATATATAACGGGGTGGAGGAATTGAAGGAACTTCAAGGCGACTGTCACTAGTTTTGATAGGCGCAAACTTGACATGTCGGTGTGTAGTGTAGGCATATGGTAGCCTGCATGGCTAGTCCATGTGAGATGTTGGTGACTATGAAACAACATCGATCACACTTCATTGAGCGCTCGTGTCATCTATTGGTGGCATCATTCATGAAGGGGATGTTGGCGTTAGATTTCACATGAAGCGGTGCTTTTATGCATACAGTGAGTTTTGGATGCTGCTCTCTGGGAAAGTTCTAGGTGTTGCACGCATGGGATCAGGTCGAATCTGCACCTAGCACTGACAGCCGACATGGCCAGCGCCCGTGCACTAGCCTCGATGGTTTTTCACATTCTTTGCTCCCGATAAGGCTGGCTTATCGTGTTAAGAAGGACTTACTTTAGCATTATAATGTTCGTATAAGTAGCAATGCATATCATCTATTGTTGGGCATTGGGACCGGTGCTGGGTGTGCATTAATTGAGCATTTGGATGCATGGTGCATGAGTTGCATTTGGCATGTTCAGTTAGGTAGGATCGCTTTTCAATCAGCGACATCCTGACCTGCCTGCTATCTTAGTCGTAGGGAAAGCTCAATTTTGGATTTGTCGAAGTCTGTTTCTTTGTTTCATACCTAATGCCCACGCATTGTCAATTTTTATTCATCAGCTTTTTTCCCTAGCATTTTGTTCACGGGGTGAATCGAAAGGTTACCCTCATGTCCCATGCCTTCCTCACTTTTCCTTGTGATATCGTGGTCCATGAGTGTCAGTCGGGATTTTTTAATACAGCAGACGCAGTGGTCAAGGAGTATTTATCGGCTCCTATCTTCCCTATACAGTGATCATGGCAAATAACAGCCGCACATGCCTTGAACCTATCAACACCTTTTAGGGTAGGTAGGGCTCATGAGATGTAGAAGTCAATGAGGAATGCTACCTAGTTGATCCTACCAATAGTCATATGGTTGTCTTAATGATTAAGCCATGCATGTGTAAGAATGAACAAATTAAGACTATGAAACTGTGAATGGCTCATTAAATCAGTTATAATTTGTTTGAAAGTATCTACTACTCGGATAACCATAGTAATTCTAGAGATAATACATGCATAAAACTGCGACTTTTGGAAGAGAAGTATTTATTAGATAAAAGGTCGACGCACTCTCTATCCATTACTGCGATGATTTATGATAACTCGACGGATCACTTGGCCATCGTGCCAGCATTGCTTATTCAAATTTCTGCCTAATAAACTTTTAATGGTAGGATAATGGACCACTATAGTGGTGATAGGTGATGGAGAATTAATGTTCAATTTTGAAGAGGAATTATAAAATTGGCTGCCACATCCAGGAAAGACAGCAGGAGCGCAAATTACCCAATCCTAACATAGGAAGGCAGTGACAATAAAGAAAAATACCGGACTTAATGAGTCTGGTAGTTAGAATGAGTACAATCTATGTCCCTTAATGAGGATCCATTAGAGGGCATGTCTTCTACCCGCAGTTGTTGTAATTCACCCTCCAATAGCCTATATTTATGTTTTTGCAGTTAAAAAGTTTGTAGTTGTTCTTTGGGATGGGCCAACCGATCCGCGTATGGTATGCACTGGTCATCTCATCCCTTCTGTCGGCAATGTGCTCTTGGACATAACTGGTCAGGTAGTGTCTCCAGAACGGTTACTTTGAAGAAATTATAGAGCTCAAAGCAAGCCTATGCTCTGTATAAATCAGCATGGGATAACATTATTGGATTTTGGTCTTATTATGTTGGCCTTTGGGATTAACAAGGACATTCGAGGGCATTTGTATTTCGTAGTCAAACATGAAATTCATGGATTTATTAAAGACAAACAACTATGAAATCATTTGACAAAGATATTTTAATTAATATAAAAAAATTGGGGGCTCTAAGAAGTTAAGATACCGTCCTAGTCTTAATCACAAATGATGCTGACCAGGGATGACCAATGTTGCTTTTAGGATTACGCCGGCACCTTATGAGAAATCAAAGTTTTTGGTTTTCAGGAGAAGTATGGTTGCAAGGCTTAAACTTAAAAGAATTGAAAGAAGGTAACCTCTTGTATTGGAGGTTGTGGCTAAATTTAACTATACACAGGGAAACTTACCACGTCCACAATAGTAAGGATTGACAGACCAAAAGCTCTTTCTTTATTCTATGGGTTGTGGTGCATGGCCGTTTTTAGTTTGTGGAGCAATTTTTCTTGTTAATTCCATTAACAAATGAGACCTCAGCCTGCCAACTAGATATGCAGAGGTATCTCTTCGCAGCCAGCATCTTAGAGGTCCTACGACCTTTTAGGCCATAAAAATGTAAGGCAATAACAAGTCTATGATGCCTTTAAAATTTCTGGGTCGAACACCCACTACACTGATGTATTCAACGAGTTCATAGCCTCTGCCGATGATGTTGGGCGTATTTATACGTCTAAGCATCATAACTTACCCATGTTTTAGCTAAGTTTTGAGGATAAAATGCATAATTCTTGCACTTTTAGTCTATTTTTAGTTAAGTGAGCTGACCTATGTGATTAGCAGGATTTTCAGGTACTAATGAGAAAGATTACAGCACTTTGGGAACCTGTGGATAGCAAAGGAAACTTCACATAAAAAGGAAAGCAGCTTTTGGACTGAATGTGATGTATGGGAACTTTTTCCTGGACAAACTCAATATTTTTAAATAGTTAAGGATGCAGTAGCAATTTATTAGAGAAGGATGTTATTAAAAGCCTTATGGCTGAATTTTTGGGGATTATTCACATTCTGTATTATTTTGAAAACAAGAGAAAGCGGCTTAGCTTGAGGACGAAGAGAGAGAGAAAAATGTTTCTCTCTTATTTTTCCTATTCATCTTTACCACCAAGATCGTTCTACATTTTGGTATGATGAATATTTCTATTGTGATTTCAGTTTTATTCATGAGTAGCTATGTTTATTTGTTAGGGTTACGGAAACCTAGTAGTATACTCTCTATTGCTATGGGTTTTTGAATTTATGATGTGTTAATCCACTTATATCATTACTCTCTTCATTTTGATTGAATTCTCGTGGTTGCACACATAGGGAATGTGCCATTATAACAATAACTTGTTTCATAGAAAAGTTACTATTTTGGAAAAGAGAGTGTGACAAGAAAATAGGGTTTCCAACCTCTATTTTACACGTTAATGCCTTAGCAGGATTAAATACTTGGAGGGTTCGTACGATTGGTTGTACACTTTGGATTCGAGAGAACTAAGGTGAATAAATTCTTGATGGTTGAGAAACACTTGGATTTAGAATTAGAATACATCTCTCTATAAGTGCATGCATGTATAAAATCCTTATTACTCATAGTTAATATAGAAGTAGAAGCTACAAGGTGGACATAACCCTAATTTGTCATTCTCTATGATCAAATATTATTACATATATCATCTCATTGTTACACTGATAATATTATTGTGCACTTAAACTGAAACCCCC
>JAPEIP010000007.1:16287871-16318234 GCA_026120095.1 Capsicum chinense | reverse complement strand
TCCTGTTGAGCATGACTCTAGTCTAACTTTTTGAAATGACTTAAAAGGTGTAGTATAAGTGGGGACTCAAAGGCAAAAGTGGAATACCACTACTTTTAATCTTATTTTACTTATTTCGTAAATCAAAAGTTGGGCACTGCCCCTCTTTTTGGATCCAAGGATCACTCTGCAAGCCAATCAAGGTGGAAGAAATTTCCAGGCGGGGAGTTTGGCTGGGGTTGCACATATATTAAAAGATAATGCTGGTGTCCTCAGATGAACTCAACGAGTATAGAAATATCATGTGGAATAGAAGGGTAAAAACTCATTTGATTCTGATTTCAAGTATGAATACGAACCATGAAAGCATGGCCTAACAATATTTTAGACCTTTAGAATTTGAAGATAGAGGTTTCATAAAAGTTACCACATGGATAACTTGCTTGTGACAACCAAGCGTTCATAGCGACATTTCTTTTTTATCCTTCCATGTCGGCTCTTCCTATCATTGTAAAGTAAAATTCACCAAGTGTTGGATTGTTCACCCACCAATAGTGAACATGAGCTAGGTTTAGACCTTCTTGAGATAGGTTAGTTTTACCCTACTGATGTTTGTATCACAAGAGTAATTCAACCTAGTACGAGAGAAATCGTTGATTCACATAATTGGACATCAAGTTTGGTTTAAAATCCAGTCGCGTAATGCTATCATCTGCTGGATTATGACTGTACGCCTCTAAGTTAGAAGCAACGTATGCTTTGGCCATCCTCTTGCTAAACCAAAGTAGGGGCCTCGGCCCTTAAGGGCATATGTCGTTGGCAAAGCCATCACAGAGAATAGGTTGTGGTGGCCACCTTGAATTACAATATTCAACGGACGATGGGTAGAATTCTTTGCAGAAGACTTAAACACGTGACGGGGTATTATTATTATTAGAGTGGCCTTGTTGCCACGATCCACTGAGATTCAGCCTTTTATCGTGCCAGTTCATCCTTCCTCCTCTAATCCAATCATTTCTTGTCCATCTCCAAAAAAAGGTTTGTGCATCCATCCTTGAAAATTCCCACTAAGTGTTGTAAGTTTACCTCACCTTGAGCATGCATTGGCATAGCCTCACCTAATTTCGCTGCTTATTTTTCAAGTATCGCATTCGATCCATTCCAAACAATTATGGATGATATCAAGTCCACTTACGTACGAAACTATGGCGTTGCAATTAGAGGTTTTTTGCAACGCGTAGTGTGGCTTAAGAGCCCAATGATGCATCAAGGCCAACGTTGGTGCATGGATGCATGTCGCAATTAGAAGTTTTCGTGATCGTCAAGTGCAATACTACAGATATGTCTAATGACCCAGGATTTGATGTCCAATGAAATTGGCAGAAGAAAACGCCCGATGTCAAATACCAAAGGACCTATAGTGGCCTACTGAGACAGGGGCATTTTCTTTTTCGCAACACCACTGCTTTGTAGTCGCACCACACTGTGCAATTTCAGACACAACACACACTGCATAGTCTTAAGTGTAATAGACTATCTTTGCAGAAACTTGAAGCACACAACAAAATACAGCAACCGCATCCCCAACCTTTATATTTCTCTTTGAATTACAAAGGAAATCTCACACTAGTTGTACAATTTCCAGCAACACCATATAAATACTGCACCAGGCAGTTACAACAGTTACAACCAGTGACACCTGGCAGCTTCTTATTGGTCAAGGCTACATGCTTATCTCATGAAACAATAGCCTGATCTAAGTATTTAAAATACTTGTAAAAATTACATATGTTTAAAATATTCAAAATTCAAACTTAACAACAACACCTTGTGACTAGCACATGGACAATCTTATCCGCTTAGTCAATTTTTCCAATGCAAAACACTTAGCCAATTTCCAGCTTCTCCAACACTTGATCATTTTTTCATGCTCTCAGCTGTGCCTCGCCTTGCAAACATCATTCCATGATAATGTCATCTCATTAACTGCGCTTGCGCCATGCCATTGCTTATGCCATGAAGTTGTCTTAGCCATGTCACAACTTAGGCCACAGCAATGCCTATGTTGTGACTCCGCCTTGATCATGTCAGTGCCCATGAATGTGTCCATACCTGTGTCATGTCATCACCTATGTTATTCCATCACCTTTTCCATGCCAGTGTCGATGTCAGGCCAGTACCAGGCCATGCTTATGTTACTCCTTGCACGTATGCCCACTTAGGTGCCCTAAGCCTGTCGTCGCCTTATGTGCCAAAGGCTACCTTGCCATCACTCCAGCTACCTTGGTCCTCACATTTCTTTTCTTATCATATATCAAGTCCAATATGCACCTTGAGATGGCCATATCAGACATCATTCCATAAATTGGGGGTCTAACAAAGCGCACCCACCAGATGAACTCGGTGCCCTCGTCGAGGTTGTTTTGAGATATTCATCAATTTTCTTATCGAACTACCCCAAGTTCTGAGCCTTCTCACAAACAAAATCTTCTTCGCTTGAACCATTCAATTGAATAAGTTTTTTTTTCTTGGTACTCTTTTGCTATTCCCTATGATTCGGTGATCAAGTATCTTCTCCATTTTGGATTATACTTTTTCACAATCAAAGGAGGAGCCTCTTTATTTTTGTTCCTTCCTAGGTCTTCAACATCTTCACTGTACCTTTTTAGAAAACTGACATGAAAGGTAGGGTAAATCTTCAACCTTTCTAGCAAGTCCAACCTATAAGTAACTTCTCCAACCTTCTCAATAACATTGAACAGGCCGTGATACCTTTGAATCAGTCCCCTATGCCTTTTCTAGCTCATAATTTATTTCTGTATTTGTGAAGTGTGCTGCAGAAGTACTTTGTCTCCTATGCTAAACTCTACCGCACATACATGCTGATCAACATACTTCTTCATGCATTTCTGGGCCTTCCTCAAGCTATCTTGTGCTTCAACAAGCATCTCATGCTTGTCTTTTGCATATCTGTAAGTAGTAGGACATTTGTGTTCAACCTTCATCGTCATCACCAACAATGGTGTCATAGGTTGCATGCCTAGGAAATGTTCAAACGGGCTCTTTTCTGTTGCCGATGATCTGCATAGATTGTAGAAAAACTGCAATGTATCCAACAAGTCTCCCAATTCGGTTGGCTTGCTGTCACATAGTGCCTTAGTTACTCTTCTAGCAAGTGTTTTATTCTCTCTTTGATGTTCCGACTTTTGACAAAAAATTTAGCATCATCTTCTTGGGAAAATTGTATGTTTTCAAGCAACCAAAGTGGTATTTAATGAGTCTTTTTATTGTTTCAGGGAAAGGAGTGAACCAAAGAAGAAAATTAGAAAAAATAGCAAAAAAGGGAATTTGACGGTCAAAGTTGTAGACTGTCAGTCTTGCGACGGACCACCAGGTAGATCATCAGGCTTCATCAAAACATGGCCTCTCGAATGACTCAGTAACGGACCAAATAGTGGACCATCAGTATTGCGACTAACCACCAGTTGGACCGACAGGCCGTATCTCGAAACCACTTTCTAAAGGACTCAGTGACGGACCAAATGATGGATCGTCAGTCTTTTAACGGACCACCAGTTGGACCGTCAGGACTTATTCAGAAACCACTCTTCTGAAAGATTCAGTGACGAACCAAATGGTGAACAGTCATACTTTTGACGGACTACCACTTTGGCCGTCGACTTGGACGCAGTTTTTCTGATTTAAAATTTTAAATTCCTTTTTACCTGGGAATATATAGATACTAAATTTTGGGGTTAAAAGGGGAGTTTTTTTATCTTTTACAAGTTTTACATCTATAGAAATTCTCCGTAACCTATTAGTTTGGGGATTGAAGCATATCTTTGGGGAAGTTAATCATTAAATATTTTATTGAAGATTTAAGAACTGATTCTTGAGATTTTTGTAAGTGATTTCTAAATATATTTATGAATAATACGAGAATTATTTCATCTTCATTTATGGAATTTTGTGACTAAGTTCCCATAACTAGTGTTATGGGATCCTTAATGTGAAAAGAATCTATGGCTTGTGAATCTTATTGAGTTCCATGAATGACTGATATTATATAAACCTTTATTCAAGTTAATTACTTTTCTTGGTTGCATACTTGAGAAGTCATCCCAAGAACATCACTTTTCCGAAAGGAAACTGTTTGTTGGAGAAAAAGATGTGTTTACACGAATTCTACGGGCCTTAACCTTTGGGTTAATGGAAAATGCCTTAACAGGATTATCTTACATGAGAAAATGATTGAAAGAACAATGTCTCCTTTGAGTTTGAGAGAATTAGTGGATAATCTATCCACTTAGGTCGAGAAACTAAGAGATAAAGAATAGGATTCAGCCCTTCTTGCAATTGAATTTGTTAATTGGAACTCTTAAGTGATTCACAACCCTAGTTGTGCTAGAATTTTGGTAACCATAGCCCTGGTTTGTTTAATCTAATTAATTTACTAATTGCTAAGCAAATCATTCATTGGAATACTCTTGTTATAATTAATTACTTTATAAGTAACAAATCTAAACCCCCCATATTGAGGAACCTCTAATCAACAGTCCAGTAATGATTACAATACTTAGTGAGCACAGTATTCCCAGTGGGATTCAATACCCAACCTAGTTCGGTTCTATATTTCATAGCGACAGCTTACACTTTTTTATGAGAGTTGTAATTTTGGAGTATCACTCAGCGTGACCATCAGTTTGAGGATGATTTGCTGTGGAAAACTTCAGATCAGTACCTATCATGCTAAAAATGAAAGCTATAACCGATTAGTGGAACACGCATCTCTATTACTCACGGTATCACTCGGCAAACCAAAATATTTAATCACGTTTTTATAGAATTATCCTGCAGCAACATCTGATGAGCAAGTGATTGGAGCAGCAACAAAAACAACATACTTTGAGAAGCTATCCGTAACCACCATTATGGACGCATTGCCATCCACCTTAGGAAACCTATAAATGAAGTCCATAGAGATAGATAACCATGGCCTTTCAGGAAATGGTAGAGTCTGCAAAAAACCCACCATTTTCATACGTTCAGTCATCTCTCTTTGGCATACCTAACAAGTCTTAACATATGCTTCAATGTCGTCATCCATTTTTGGCCAAAAATATACCCGGGACAGCAGGGCTAGCATCCGTTCCACACCAGAATGACCAACCCAAGGAGTGTCATCTATTTTGTTTATCATCTCTTTATGCAGGCCACTACCTTGAGGTACAAGGATTCCCCCCTTTAAAGTAAAAGAGATCGTCCTTGATCCAATATCTTCGAATGATCACATATTTTACTTGACCCATCCACTTGAAATAGAGTGGGTTAATAACAACACAAACTTAATTCTATCTAAAAAATCAAATTCAAGTCTAGAAATAGAGTATACTGTAGCAAATACATCTTTCCAACTTAGAGAATTCACAACCTGGTTGCGCTTTCCTGGTTTGTTCTCCCACATGAAGTCATACTCAGCTAGGAATTCTTTCTATCGAGCTTGCTTTGGACTCATCTTCTTCTGCATCTTAAAGAATGTGTTCACAATAGTTTCTATCTGCACCACAAATAGAGTACCCAATAAATATACTCTCCAAGTCTGTAAGCAATGCATTACTAAAACTTTATCCTTTTCATGGGTCAAATATATTCACTTAGCATCACTCAATTTTCGACTTTCAAAGGCCACTGGATGGCCTTCTTGTAGCAACACGCCTCCCACAGCCTTGTTTGATGCATCTATGTGTACTTCAAATAGTAACTCAATGTATGGCAGATTCAAAATAGATTTGGAAGAAATAGCATCCTTCGACATCTGAAATGCTGCATCACACTTCTCAGACCACATCTACTTGATATCATTCTTTAGCAAATTTGTCAAAGCCTCATCTTTCTTAGGGTAACCTTTAATAAACTTGCGATAATAGTTAGCCAACCCTAAGAATGATATCAATTTTTTGACCCCACTAGGCGTTTACCATTCGTCAATCAGTTGCACATTCTTAGGATCCATCCTCAATTGATTGTTACTAACCAGATGCCCAAGTAACATTACTTCCTTTTTAGCAAACTCGCACTTTTCCATATTGACATAAAGTTTGTACACCCTCAATCAGGACAATACTAACTTTAAATGTTCCAAATGTTAATCAAGGGAGCAACTA
This sequence comes from Capsicum chinense, assembly GCA_026120095.1. Classification (NCBI taxonomy): domain Eukaryota; kingdom Viridiplantae; phylum Streptophyta; class Magnoliopsida; order Solanales; family Solanaceae; genus Capsicum; species Capsicum chinense. The sequence continues at coordinate 16,312,091 of JAPEIP010000007.1, read as the reverse complement.
TAAATTACTATTTCATATATATATTCCACAAAAAAATCATCTAGGTAATCAAAAAACACATCATTCATCAAGTTGTAGAATGTTTCCGGGGCATTTGTCAACCCAAATGGCATAACCAGAAACTCGTAAGAGCCATACCTCATCACACATGTGGTTTTTGATTCACCAACCTCTGCTATTTGAACTTGCCAATGCCTGAATCATAGATTAATTTTTGTAAACTAGCATGCCTTGGTCAGCCTAAACATGATATGTTGCACCAATGGAACAGGATACTTGTTCTTCACAGTCACTTTATTCAATGCCCGGTAGAACATACATATCCTCATAGAACCATCCTGCTTCTTTTTTAATAAAATAGGAGCACCATAAATAGCCTTAGATGGTTGAATCAAACCCACATCTAGAAATTTATTTAACCGTTTCAGCAATTTAGCCAACTCTTTAGGGGCCATTCGATAAGGAGCTAATGCCGAAGTATCTAAAATTGGCAGCAACTCTATTTTGTGATCAATGTCCCTCCTTTGAGGAAACTCTTTAGGTAATTCAGGGGGCATCAAATAATCATATTGCCTTAGTAAATCAGCAACACAATCTGGTACCTCCATCGTTGTACTCATTTCACTTCAATCATGGCAGCAAGAAAAGTATCAGCACCTTTCTTTAATCCTTTCTTAACCGAAATAGAAAAAATAATAATGCCCTTATTTTTCAGTTTCTTTGCTTCTCCATAAGAATGACAAGCCTTGATGAAACTTGGATTGACTTCGTCTCCGACCATCACTCTATATAACAGAGGAAAAGGAAAAAAAGAAAACTTTCTAAGGAAATCTATCCCTAGAATTACTTCAAAATCACCCAAATGGCATAACCATCAAGTTATGCTTCCCCGTCCAACTTCCAATTACCATCTGCACATCATAAGCCATGCCTATAATCACTTATGCCTTTGAAATCACCTTCTAGACAAAGGATGGACTTTTTTTCAACTTCAATCCATATTTTGTAGCAACTTTGGAATCCACAAAAGTCTGAGTGGCTCCGGTATCTACTGTTGCCATCACATGCTTTCCATCAACTATCATCTCTATATGAATTAAGTCAGCATAGAGGTTGAATTACTTTGAGGTTTCACCCACAACATTCAACAAACTAATTAGATTAAGTGAAAAACCCAAAGGATTTTCTAACGCAATAACAACTTCATCACCCCCTCCTTTATTCATATTTCTAGAAAGCACAACATTCACTCTTTCATAATTAGGACAACTCTTGGCCAGATGTGGTCCACCACAAGTCAAACAGCCCTTCGTATTACTATCTTTCCCTTTGTTCTTTGTGTTTCCAACATTTATTGGGCCCTTGCCCTTGTTACCTTTACCATTTCCTCCATCCTTATTCCTTTTACCTTTCTTCTCATCCTTTTCTTTAACTTTAAACATGTGGGAATGTCAGAATCAGAACGAGTTAAGTGAAAATCTAACAACGAGTCAGCGGCAAAAATTGCACTAGGCAAGACTTTCATATTTTGCTTCCGTATTTTGTTTTTGGACCAAGCCTTCATCTCTAACATGAAGTTATACAACTTTTCTTCACTAGATATGTTCTAGATGTCCAAGGTCAAAGAAGTAAATTCCTTGATATATTTATGAATTGTTCCATGTTGCCTTAACCTTTTCAACTTATTTTTAGCAATCCATAAGGCATTCCTATGAAGAAATTGGTCCCTCATTTCCTTCTTCAACTTTTCCCAAGTATCAATTTTAAGACATCCAGCACTTTTATCATCCACATTTTGAGTCCTCCACCACAATTTTCCATCACCCATTAAGTACATCATGGTTATGTTCAGCTTATCCGTGTCAGCAACTCAGTCAAAAGAGAAATACTGCTCCATATCCTAAAGGAAATTTTCTAATTCCTTGGCACTTCCAGCATAACCAAAAGATTTAGGCTCAGAAATTTTAACTTTAGAATTGCTTTCATGAAACTGCCCAGATGCAACCACAACACGTCAAAGAACAATCATTTCTATCGGCAAAACTGCCATCACCTTGCCTTTGTCCTGCACCAGTGACATTAAGGCATTGCGTAAACTCAGAAATTCTGTAGAACGTTCATCATACTGGTTACGTAACAGAACTAGTTCATCCTTTAAGGCATTGATCTGATTGATCAAATCTGCTATGCCTTTATTTTATTCGAGTTCGTCTGCAATGCCAATGAAGTTTCAAAATCGTACAACATCTTTATTTAACTAACTGAAAGTCACCTTTTTTGTTCCACAATGCTTTGATACCAGCTGAGACAGGGGCATTTTTTTGCAACACCACTGCTTGGTAGTTTCACCACACTATGCAACATTAGCCATAATACACACTGCACAGTCTAGGTGTAATAGACATTCTTTGTAGAAACTTAAAGCACACAAAAATATATAGGAACCGTATCCCAAACCATTATATTTTTCTTAAAATTACAAAGGAAATGTCAAACGAATTGTAAAAAGGCATACAATACTCTTACTCACAGCCTTTTACAATTTCCAGCAACACCATATAAATACTGCACGAGGCAGTTACAACAGTTACAACCAACGACACCTGGCAGCTTGTCATTGGAAAAAGTTGCATTCTTATCTCATGGCACTATAGCCTAATCTAAGTATTTCAAATACATTCTAAAAATTACACATGTCCATGACATTCAAAATTCAAACTTAGTAACTACCCCATGTGACTAGCACATGGTCAGTCTTGCTCACTTAGTCAATTTTTTCAATGCTAAACACTTAGCCAATTTCCAACTTCTCCAACACTTGATAATCTTGTCATGCTTCTTAGCCATGCCTCGCCTTGACAGCATCATACCATTGCAATGTCATGTTATTGCCTGGGCCTATGCCATACCATTGCTTATGCCATAAAACTGTCTTAGCCATGTCACTGAATAGTCCATGCCAATGCCTATGCTATGACTCTGCCTTGATCATATCAGTGCCCATGTATGTGTCCATTCCTGTGCTATGCTATCACATGTGCCATACTAGTGTCGATGTCATTCCATGCTAATATTACTACTTGCATGCATGCCCTCTTAGGTGTCATGCGTCTGTCATCACCTTATGTGCCCAAGGCTGCCTTGCCATCACTCCAGCATATGTTTTCCTCACATTACTTGTCTTAGCATATGTAAAGTCCAACGTACACCATGACATAGCCTTATTAGACGTAATTCCTTAAACTAGGGTGTAAAACTTACCATGGTGGGATCTTTGTCAAATTGGTTATCCATGTATCGACACCTTCACCCATAAGGTAATTGGTTATCCATGTATCGGCACCTTCACCCACAAGGCACCTTGCACCAATGCCTCAAACCACCATAGGAATTAACGGTCATAAGGAGCCATGACACTGTGCACCAAGGCACCACAGCACAAAGGCACCATGATGCCATGGAGCCATGGTACCGCATACTATGGCAGCAAGGCGCCATGGCACCAAGGCACCGCGCCACCATGTCACCAAGGCACCGAGTGATACTCTCAAATTAGAATAGTCGTAAGAAAATGTAAGCGGTGGCTGTCAAATATAGAACCCAACTAGGTTGGGTGTCGAATCCCATAGGGAATACTGTGCTCACTAAGTATTATAATCGTTACTGGATTGTTTATCAGAGGTTCTTCAATATGGGGGTTTTTTATTTGAAACTTATAAAGTAATTAATTATAACAAGAGTATTCCAATGAATGATTCTCTTTGCAATTAGTAATTTAATAAGTTAAATAAACCAGGTCTATGTTTACCAAAATTCTAGCACAACTAGGGTTGTAAATCATTTAAGAGTTCCAATTAACAAATCAATTGCAAGAAGGGTTGAATCCAATTCTTTATCCCTTAGTTTCTCAACCTAAGTGGATAGATTATCCTCTAATTCTCTCAAACTCAAAGGATCCATTATTCTTTCAACGATTTTCCCATGTAAGCTAATCCTATTAAGGCATTTGCCATTAATCCAAAGGTTAAATTCCTCAGAATTCATGTAAACACTTCATTTTTTCCAACAAACACTTTCCTTCAGACAAGTGATGTTTTTGGGCTCACTTCTCAAGTTTGCAACAAAGAAAAATCATTTACATGAAGAAAGGTTTATACAATATCAGTTATTCATGGAACTCAATTTGATTCACAAACCATAGATGTTTTTCACATTAAGCACCACATAACCCTAATTATGAGAACTTAGCCACAAAATTCCATAAATGAAGAAGAAATAATTCTTGTATTATTCATAAATAGATTTAGTATTCATTTACAAAAATCTCAACAATCAGTTCTAGAATCTTCAATAAAATATTGAATGATTAACTTCCCCAAAGATATGTTTCAATCTCTGAAATACTAGTTTACAGAAAATTTCTATAGATGTAAAACTTGTAAAAGGTAAAAAGCCCCCTTGCTAACCCTAAAATTTAGTATTTATATGTTCCCAGGCAAAATAGAATTTAAAAATTAAAATAAAAAAATCTCGTCCAAGTCGACGGCCAAAGTGGTGGTCCATCAAAAGTATGACGGTCCACCATTTGGTCTGTCACTAAGTCCTTCAGAAGAGTGGTTTTTAGATTAGGCCTTATGGTTCAACTGGTGGTCCGTCGCAATACTGATGGTCCACTATTTTGTTCGTCACTGAGTCCTTCAAAAGAGTGGCTTCTAGATAAGGCCTGATGGTACAACTGGTGGTCCATCGCGATACTGACGGTCCATCATTTGATCTGTCACTGACTCCTTCAGAAAAGTGGTTTCTCGATAAGGCCTGATGGTCCAACTGGTGATCTATTACAATACTGACGGTCTACCATTTAGTTCATCACTGAGTCCTTCAAGAGACCACGTTCCGATTAAGCTTGACGATCCACCTGGTGGTCCATCGCAAGATTGACGGTCGACCATTTTGACCATCAATTTCACTTTTGTGCTACTTTTTCCAAGTTTTTTCAGCGGTTCACTCCTTTCCCTGAAACACTAAAAACACTCATTAAATACTACTTTGGCTACTTGAAAACATACATTTTTCCCAAGAACATGATGCTAAATGTTTCGTCAAAAGACGGAACATCAACACTCTCTACTTAAGATAATTGTTTGTCCTTAAGCAACTCAGCACCTAATTGCGAACATAAACAATGCAATGACCTACAATCAACCACTGAAACATTTTGATGCAACTATTCACTTATCATTTTACTCATATGAATTTAACACATCTGGGTCTACACCCAGCATTGATCATAACTCAGCACACAAACATGGATGTTACATCCTATAAAGAACAACAAAACTCAATGAAACTCCAGTTGCCTTAACAATAATGAAATCCACCACTCATCACATGATGTGGACATAATATAAACTCTCACACTCATCAAAGAAGTTACAAGCATAGTCAAAAATGCCCTTAGGCTTGCCCTAGCCATACAACACCTCCTCAAGGTCGACTCCCTAGGATCAAATAGGTTTTCTCAAGGCTTATAATGAGGCTTCAGGTTAGGTAAGGATATGCATTTGGATAAAGTGACTCATTAAGACTTAACTCACCTTGACTTGGCATCTCTATAGCCCAGATCAGATCATTACTACTTCCAATAATAGGCTCTTCTTCAGACAACCCCCTCCTTTTTTTTAAGAAAGAAGACAAACATCAGCCACCCTTAACTTATGATGTTGCATTCAGTTAAGGTGCACAATATCTTTGAACTAATCAGGGACAAAAGATTTTAGATTAAAATTTACACTCACTTTCCATTTGGCATTTGAACCTTGACAAAAATCACCCTCAACTTAGGTGTTTTGCCTAAGTTAAAGTATGCAATACTAAAATATTGCGCCAAGGTCAAAGTAGGATGCTAACGCCCTACAGAGAGTAAATAAAAGTTATTGGAATTGAAAAAAAGTCCTAAAAGTAGAAGACAAGTTTAAATAAGATAAAAATCTTTTTGGTGGGGTTATTTATTTAGTCTAAGTGGACTAAAAGTACAAGGAGGACTGTTATCCTATCCTATTGAGTCCACTAGAAGACTATACAAATAACTTAGGCAAGTTAAAGGCATTAGACTATGCAAGAACTGAAGGTAAATCCTCACACCCATAAGCAACTGAGCTAAACTTCTTGTACAACTCTTAGAATCTTCGTCACAAGATTCATGCACTTCTTACAGAATAATGCCTAATGCAGATTCACTGAAGGTTATGTACACATATTTGTACGAATAAAGTAAATAATTACATACACATGCTCATAGTCTTATGCCAACATTATTCATTATCCATATTTACAATAAAGTACTGAAATAGAAACATTTTATAGATAATCATTAAACACAAATATTTACATCACAAACTGTGAAATTTGAAATGCAATAATAAAAACACCCTTAATATCCCGCTTCTACTAGACAGCACATGATTGGATTAAGAATATCGGCAACAACATACAACCATGAAGTAAATACACCCACTCCCACATAAAAAGATATGCATTATCCTTAAAGTAATAAAATATCATACATGGTTGGATTGGGATATTTACTTTAACTCTTATTCCTTTGAGGTATCTGCCAGGTGGGGTGAGGTCCCTGCTTCCTCACCCGGTGTAATGTTTTCCCCTATGGTGGTAGGATCACTCACAACTTTACCCTCCATAATTTGAGAGATCTACTCCCCAACTGAACATGCACTTTGCCACTTGCTGGGGCAGCACTAGTAGAGACAGTTGCCGCTTTGTTTTTTGCTTTTCTTCGCTTCCTTTCATCTTCTTTATTTGAATTCTTTGTAACTCTTTTTAGTTTATTTTGGTGTAACTCCTCAGGTGATGTTTCTTCTCTCTTCCTCCTTTTTTCCTCTTTATTTGTTGCTTTTTCATACATTTGTTGCTTTTATTTGTCCTTCACGGGTCTACCCATCAGATCTAGAATGCCCTCATCATCATCACTTTCCATTAATGATAGGTCAAATGCAGGTGGATGTTATTGTTTCCCCTTAACTCTACTATGTTAGCCTTTACCTACTCTAACTCTACCATTAGCTTGGCAAAATCAAAGAGAGACAGTGAATCTAGCCATTTGTTTATGTGGGCTTCCATGTTATTCATCCTGACTTGAATAGTTTGAAATGGCTTGACGTCTTCGGCTATAATTTCATCCACAAAAGGTTTAAAATCTCCAACCCATTTTTTTAACTGTATCTGAAACCGCTTTGATTCTCCACCACCTTAACAATTTTTTTCAATTTGAACCTGCATTCCATAAACTCTACTCCACTAGGAAATTATGTAGAATCTAACCCTGCAGATGAACCTTGAGACACATAATCAGGTGGTACATATGTGGTGATGGGTAAAGGCATACCTTCAGGTATTTCTGTGGCCTCGAGATCTAGTTCAGAATGACACTAATATATTGGAGGCTTGGTCACATGAATTTTGAACTTTGATTCATCTTTCTTCATATTAATGTCCTGCCAATGTATAGCCTGTACTTCATTATAAACCCCACGGATCAGTGGCATACCAGCACATTTGCGTAACTCAATAGTCAAACAAGGGAAGGGTACAGAAGTGGTCACTTTATGTGCCTGCACGAACATCTCATCTACAATTAGCTAGCCAAAATCAATTGGTAGCCCTAAAACCAATTTGGATACTACTACTGCACTATGATTATCCAGGTTCCTATCTTCTTTTGTTGGCCTTAACCTCAATCAAACAATAGCCCAGTAGAACCTAGCTTTAAAGCTAAGAGTGAACTTTGCAATGCGCTCTTTGCAATTAGTCAACCAGGAAAGATTTCCATCATCAGTCAGTAAAAAAGCTGCCCAACGTCTCTGACTCGAAGCATTTCTCATACAATACTCAAAATATGGGACAACAAGTAGAGCCTCATGTCTTGGCCCGAATAGCATCCTGTTAATTATTCGGGCTGAGATATCAATGGTGACCCCTCAGCCCAGGACAAACTCCCTATTTGGTCTATTTAAGATTGAAGTCCCCTTTGGGCATTTTTCTTACACTAAACATAGATAATTTGTGAAGAATTCCCTTAGCCAGTTCAGATGGTACTCTTTTGGTGGTCTGCTTACCCATGCCAGTCCATATTTGTTGAATCAGCGCTCCAACTCGAGATATTCAAGAAGTTCTGTTGTCATAATCTGATGTTCTTCTATGAATGATATTTTTATCCCTCGAGGTGTGGGTGTCAACCCATCATAGACCTTTTTTATGCTCCCTCTATCTGCCACCTGATAGCCTCTCGAATCTGTAGATCCTTCCACCTGATAACATTATTACTCTCCGATTCACCTACAGCATCACAAACTTTTGATTGATCCTCTAGGTTTATAGTTTTAGTATCACCCTCTAAAGGCAATGGTTGAGTTGCAGCAATAGTTGCCTCATTAGGGTTTGAACTTGTACGGCTTAAGGTACTCTCACTATTCTTCTCATACTAGGAGAGTATAAAAGCTTCTCTTTTATTTTTTCTGGTGCTGTAAGCTGGTACAGACTCATTCCTACCTCGTAGAGATCTTCCTCGTCTGTTTTATGGAAGTTTAGGGCCATAACACCTGAAAAAAAGTAATGAATTAGTTCAAAATTCAAAAACACTAACATCATGTAATTTTACCTTGTGATGGTCAAGTTGGTGGTCTGTCAAAAAATTGACGGTCCACTATTCAACTGTTGCTGCTTATCCAGAATGTGCCATCTCAGACTTCTTTGCGATGGTCAAGTTGGCGGTCCATCAAAAAGTTGATGATCCACCAATTCAACCATCGTTTCTTATCTAGAATATGCCATCTCAGAGTCCTTTGTCACAGTTAAGTTGGTGGTACGTCATAAAGTTGATGGTCCACCAATTCAGCCATCGCACCTTCGTTTTTAGCCAAAATTTTTGGTTCGACCCTTTTATCGAGTAATTGCTTATCAGATCAATTTCCAGCTATTAACACGGTACGAAATACATATTTTAAGCCCATTCTTCGAATTTTTCTCCTTATGCTACAAATATTTCACACAAATTTGCACATTGAAGTTCAACTTAAGTCATTCAAACTAAATACAGTAGGAACAAACCATGAAAGAAAATTATTCTCTTACACTTAATATGGACAACTTGAAGATAAGGGTATACACATACTTAGATTTTGCAGGTATGCTACGTGCTTGAAACTTTAGAGTCAAATTTAACTTACATATTCTAGCTCTTGCGTTACTCTTTATTTGTGATGAAGAGAGAGAAGGAGTGAGATAGTTTAAGTAAGGAAAAAATAGAGGATTTAGGGAGTATCAGACGGGATAACTCCGTTCAGGTTCTTCGAATCTTAAGAAAGTGGAATAGCTAAAGGTTGTGGAATGGTTACAATGAATGTACCCGCTTAATTTTATCATTAAAATCTCACTTTGGGTCAAATACAGAGTACTTATAAAGAGTACCAATTTAACCCGACCTGATTTAGAATTAGAGCTAAAGTGATAGTGATTTTAACGGTACGTCGTAAGTATAGCAGACCACCACTTTGAACGTCACTCATAACCAGAGTTTGGGTGTTTTTATTTTCATGTGATGGTCAGTGGGACGGTCCACCAAGAATGTGATGGTCCACCAATCTGACCGTCCCTTCTTACCAGAATGTAGATCACTAATCTTACTTTTGATGACTTTTATAATGGCCCACCAGGTTTGTCACGGTCCGCCACTTAGGCTGTCGTGGCTTATCCATTGAATAAACTTTCTTTCCATTTCTTGATGGGTGAAAGTGGTGGTCCATAAGGAGACTGGTCGTTCGGTAAGTCGTCCATCACTTTGTTCCAGTAGCTCACTTGTATCCCTCTTTTCCCTTTTTATTGCACTTTTGGTCCTGCACAGCCAACAAATATATCAAAATTGCAAAAAAATATGAAATGGACTCTAAATATGGTTACAACAACATATTGTGGGTTGCCTCCTAATAGCACTTGATTTATCATCGTGTTACAACTTAATTATATTTATTACTCAGACTTCATCGAGGTAAAAGATATCAAGTCTTTCAGATCAATATAAAGTTTGATTCAGCCCATTCACTTTGAGATTGCTTCTGTCTTCATTTTCAAGCTTAACTACCCCAGATTAGTAGACGTGACTAACTTTAAATGGTCCTTACAACTTAGACTTGAGTTTACCCGGAAATAATTTGAGCATGGAATTGAACTGAACTACCAAATCACCTTTCTAGAAGTCTCTACTTTCAAGTCTTCGGTCATGATACTTTTTCATCTTCTTTTTATAAAGGTACGCTCTTTTGTATGCCCCAAGAAGGAATTCATCCATCTCATTCATTTTCCCAAATCTTAGCTTTGCTGCCTCCTTCAAATTCAGATTTAACATTTTTAAATCCTATAAAGCCTTTTGTTCTACCTCAACCGTTAAATGTCATGCGTTTCCATAGACTAGCTAATATGGTGACATGTCAATTGGAGTTTTAAAAGCAGTCTGATACTCCCACAGAGCGTCATTTAGCTTTTAAGACCGATCTTGCCTATTAGCATTCACTATTTTGGCTAGGATGGTTTTAATATCCCAATTCGAGACATCTACTTTCCCACTAGTTTGTGGGTGATATGGAGTTGCTACTGTATCTTGTTTCACCCCATATTTAACTAAAGCTTACCGTAACACATTGTTGCAAAAATGGGATCCTCCATCACTTATAATAGTTTATAGCACTCTCAAGCGAGAGAAGACGTTCTTCTTAAGAAACGCAACAACTCTCTTCCCTTCATTATAAGATAAGGCAACAACTTCGATCCATTTGGATACATAATCCACATCAACTAAAATGTACTTCTTTCCATATGAGCTTACAAAAGGGCCTATGAATTTGATGCCCCAAACATCAAAGAATTTCACTTCAAGCATCTTGGTTAAAGGAATTTCATGCCTTTGGAGATAGAACCCTACCTCTAACATTGGTCATATTTTAGCACAAACTCATGAGCATCACTAAATAATGATGGCCAATAGTAGCCACTCTGCATCACCTTTCTCATAGTCTAAACACCTGCATGGTGACCCCCAACTAGGGAAGCATGACATGCTTTAATATCCTTAATACATCCACCTCTGGAACACATCTCCTTATTATATTATTAGCACATCATCGAAAAAGATATGCTTCATCCCAGAAGTAGTGTGTCACATCATAAAGAAATTTCTTTCTTTGATGAAAAGAAAGATTTTCTTGAATCACCTTACTCACCACATAATTCGCAAAATCAGCATACCAAGGTAGTTTCTCCAGAGTAGCAGTTAAGATTTCCTCATATGGAAATGCATCATTGGTCTCCATATCATATTTAATTGCTCGATCACCTTCTATCCTAGATAGATTTGGTTTTCACAACCCTTTCACTTTTTGACTTCAAAGTCAACTTCTTGGAGAAGTAACACCCATTGAACCAACCTTGGTTTTGTATATTTTTTATCCATCAAATATCTCAAGGTTGCATGGTCAGTGTGGACCACCACCTTGGTTCCAAAAAGATAAGCTCTAAATTTCTCAACAGCATACACTACAACAAGGAATTCCTGTTCGGTGACAGTGTAGTTCTTTTGAGCTCCATTCAGAGCATTTGTGGCCTAATAGATTGTATGAAACAAGTTGTCCCACTTTTTCCCCAAAGTATCTCCAAGGTAAACACTGCTTGCGTCACACATGATCTCAAATGGCTTGGACCAATCTGGTGCTACAATGACAGAGGCTTCCACCAGTTTCCCTTTAAGGCATTCAAATGCCATCAAGAAATCTTCTTCAAAGGAAAACTTTGCTTCCTTCTCCTAAAGTTTGCATAGTGGGTTTGCAATATTTGAGAAGTATTTAATAAACCTCCTAAAAACCAGCATTGCCAAGAATACTACGAACCCCCTTCAAAGAAATTGGAGGTGATGATCTCCCAATAACTTCAACCTTGGCTCGATCAACTTCAATTCCTTTTGCTAAAATTTTATGCCCGAGACCAATGCCCTCCTTAACCATAAAGTGGAACTCATCCCAATTAAGTACAATATTGAATTCAACACATTGTTGCAAGGCCATACTTAGGTTTTCCAAACACAACTCAAATGAATCTCCTACAACCAAAAAATCATCCATAAACACCTCCAAGGTGTCTTCAAACATATTTGACAAAATAGACTTCATGCACCATTGGAAGGTGGCAAGTGCATTACATAACCCAAACGGCATCCATTTGAATGAAAAATTTCCATATGGGTATGTAAAAGTGGTCTTTTCCTGCTCTTCGGGAGCAATACAAATCTGGTTATATCCAAAATGACCATAAAATAAGCAATACTATCTTTTTCCTACCAATTGATCAAGCATTTGATCCATGAAGGGAATTGGAAAGTTATCCTTTAATGTCCACGAGTTGAGATTTTGATAATCCATACACACCCTCCACCCACTAACAGGCTTGAGTGGGATCAATTCGTTCTTCTCATTGGCTACCACTGTTATTCAAGTCATCACCCGCAAGTCCACCAAACATTCCCTGAAGATGCAATAACTGGATCATGGTACTCATGAAATTAAACATAGCTCTGGGTTCTAATGGTGGAGGAATAATAGCCCTGTAGCGCCAGCCCCATCCAGGTCATCATCATCATCATTTAGAGCAAACTGGATAGCTCGGCACTCAGGTCTCATCCTAGACTAGTAATTTCTGTTGATATTCCTATTCATTGGTGCAGCTACATCATTTGCACGCCTTAGGTTTACTAAATAATCATTGCCCAGGTGCTCATCATTTGAGTTTACTTTTTGACCATCATTATCTGCTTTCTGTTGGTTTACTTGAGTGGCTGCTAAGACTACTAATCTAGCCTACTCTTGCTGAGCAGCTAGTCTTTTTGGGTCCTATTAACCGTCCATTCTACTAATTAGCTATGATTCAACATGAATAGGTAATAATGGTTGACCTAATCTCCACAAACTTAGCATACAAGACACTTAACCTGAACAAAACCAAAACAACAAATAAAAAGTAAATTTTGGGAATCTTTGACCAAATGGTCGATTAACAATTATAAACTTAGTTGACAACTGTATTCCCCGACAACGGTGCCAAAATCTTATATGCCTAAATTATAACTGTCGCAAGAAAGTGTAAGAAGTCACTTTCAAATATAGAACCCAACTAGGTTGTGTGTCGAATCCCACAGGGAATACTGTGCTCACTATTTATTGTAATCATTACTGGACTGTTGATCAGAGATTCCTGAATATGGGGGGGGGTCGATTTGTAACTTATAAAGTAATTAATTATAACAAGAGTATTCCAATGAATGATTCTCTTTGCAACTATTAATTTTATGAGATTAAACAAACCATGGATATGGTTACCAAAATGCTAGCACAACTAGGGTTATCAATCACTTAAGAGTTCCAATTAACAAATTCAATTGCAAGAAAGGTTGAATCCTATTCTTTATGGCTTAGTTTGTCAACCTAAGTGGATAGATTATCCTCTAATTCTCTCGAACTCAAAGGATCTATTATTATTTCAACCATTTCTTCATGTAACCTAATCCTGGTAAGGCATTTACCATTAATCCAAAAGTCAAAGCCCTTAGAATTAATGTAAACACTTTCTTTTTCCCAACAAATACTTAATTTTAAGACAAGTGATATTCTTGGGCTCACTTCTCAAGTTTGCAACAAAGAAAAGTCATTAACATAAACAAAGGTTTATACAATTTCATTTATTCATGGAACTCAATTTGATTCACAACCCATAGATGTATTTCACATTAAGGATCCCACAACCCTAGTTATGGGAACTTAGCCACAAAATTTCATAAATGAAGCAGAAATAATTCTTGTATTATTCATAAATAGATTTAGAATTCACTTACAAAAATCTCAAGAATCAGTTCTTGAATCTTCAATAAAAGATTGAATGATTAACTTCCCCAAAGATATTCTTCAATCCCCAAAGTACTAGGTTACAGAAAATTTCAATAGATGTAAAACTTGTAAAAGGTAAAAATCCCCCCTGCTAACCCTAATATTTGTTATTTAGATGTTCCCCGATAAAAAGGAATTGAACAATTAAAATCAGAAAAACTGCGTCCAAGTCGACGGCGAAAGTGGGGGTCCATCGAAAGTCTGACGGTCCACCATTTGGTCCATCACTGAGTCTTTCAGAAGAGTAGTTTCTGGATAAGGCCTAATGGTACAACTTATGGTCCATCATAATACTGATGGTCCACCATTTTATCCATCACTAATTCCTTCAGAGGAGTGGTTTCTAGGTAAAGCCTGACGGTCCAATTGGTGGTCCATGACAATACAGATGGTCTACCATTTGCTCTATCACTGAGTCCTTCAGAAAAGTAGTTTATGGATAAGGCTTGACGGTCCAATTGGTGGTCTATCACAATATTGATGGTCCACCATTTGGTTCATCACTGAGTCCTTCGGAAGGCCATGTTCTGATTAATCCTGATGATCTACCTGGTGGTCCATCGTAAGACTGATGATCCACCATTTTGATTGTCAAATTCCCTTTTTTGCTACTTTTTCTATGTTTCTTCTGTGGTTCAATCCTTTCCCTGAAACACTAAAAATACTCATTCAATATCACTTTGGTTGGTTAAAAACATATAATTTTCCCAAGAATATGAGGCTAAATGTTTCGTCAAAAGATGGAACATCACCGAGCACCGTGGCACCGCGCACCATGGCCCCTTGGCACTAAAACACCCATGCATCCTAAACTAGGAACTATTTTCTTGGCACCCGCATGCTCGTGCAGCCGCCGCAAGTGCACTAAGGCCCCATGACACCATGGACATTATGAAGGCACCATGGTATTGTGCATAAATCAAAAGAGCATAAATCAAGTTTATACCATCTGAATATTTTCCTAACTTTCATCTATCTTCCTTACCTTTGCATACTCCTTTCATTAGATACACACTCTAAGTGTTTTTTAACGGTATTTCA
The DNA here is from genome assembly GCA_026120095.1 of Capsicum chinense. Taxonomy (NCBI): domain Eukaryota; kingdom Viridiplantae; phylum Streptophyta; class Magnoliopsida; order Solanales; family Solanaceae; genus Capsicum; species Capsicum chinense. The sequence goes on along the minus strand of JAPEIP010000007.1, from coordinate 16,297,050 downwards.
ATGTTATGTCTTATATTGGGGCGGTATTTCCTAATGTCCCAGTGTTATTTTTATAAATTTGCATATTTTATATTATTACGTTATACGTACAAATATGCACTCAATTATTGGTTTAAGGTTACTTCATGCATCAAAAATATTTTTTTAATGTTTTTATATATTTAAAATGTTTTTTATATTTATTTTATAAATTTTCATAAATAATATGTGAAAAAAATATTTACTTAATAATTATTATCATTTACAAATTACGTGACTCTTTAGCCATGGTCGAAGCCAGTTTCCTTTGTTGCTTACCTAATTGTCAGGCATTATAAAGTTTTATTAATTGGCATTCACCCCTCGCATTTCATGTGCGGAGGGAATTGATAGGTTGCCCTCGTGTTCCATGCCTTTATCGCTTTGCCATGTGATGTCGCAGTCCATAAGTGATGGTTGGGATTTTCAGATGCAGTAGACGCATTGGGCATGGGGCCTTTATTGGCTCCCATCTACCTTATACGGTACTCATTTTAAATTATGTTTGCACTCGCCTTGAACACATCTGTTCCCTTTTGAGAAGGCCGAGCACATGTGACGCCGGTGTCAATGAGGAGTGCTACCTGGTTGATCCTTATAGTAGTCATATACTTGTCTCAAAAATTAAGCCATGCATGTGTAAGTATGAACAAATTCAGACTGTGAAACTGCGAATGGCTTATTAAATCTATTATAGTTTTATCGTATCTACCACTCGAATAACCATCATAATTCTAGAGCTAATAAATGCAAAAATCCCCAACTTTTGGAAGGGATGCATTTACTAGTTAAAAGATTGATGCGGTCTTTACCAATTTCTGTGATGATTCATGATAACTCGATAGATCCTACGTCATAGTGTCAGCGATGCTTCATTCAAATTTTTGCCCTATAGACTTTTGATGGTAGGATAGTGGCCTATGATGGTGGTGATGAGTTATGGAGTATAAGGGTTAGATTATAGTGAGGGAGCCTAAGAAATGACTACCATATCCAAGGAAGGTAGCAGGACCGCCAATTACCCTATCCTGACACGGGGAGGTAGTGATAATAAATAACAATATTGGGCTCAATAAATATAGTAATTGGAATTAGTACAATCTAAATCCCTTAACGAGGAATCAATAGATGGAAAGTGTTATTACAGTAGCTACAGTAATTCAAGATCCAACAACGTATATTTATGTTGTTGTACTTAAAAAGCTCATAGTTGTACTTAGGGATGGGCCGGTCGGTCCGCCTATTATGTTCACCGATTATCTCATCTGTCCTTTTGGTGATGCACAACTGGCCTTTACAGGCTGGTTTATGTCTCCGATACTGTTAATTTGAAGAAATTGTAGAGCTCAAAGCAAGTCTATACTCTAATACATTAGCATGTGATAACATCATCAGATTTTGGTCCTATTATGTAAGCCTTTGAGATCGGTGTAATGATTAACAGGGATAATCGTGGGCATTCATTTTTCATAGTCAGAGGTGAAATACTTTAATTTATGAAAGACAAACATATGCTAAAGCATTAGCCAAAGATGTTTTCATTAATCAAGAACAAAATTTGGGGGCTCAAAGACGATAAGATACCGTCCTAGTCTCAACAACAAACGATGTCTACCATGGATCGACAGATGTTGCTTTTAGGACTTCGTCAACACCATATAAGAAATCAAAGTTTTTGGGTACCAGGGAGGCAGTATAGTCGAAAGTCTAAAACTTAAAGGAATTGATGGAAGAGCACCACCTGGAGTGGAGCCTACGACATAATTTAACTCCAAATAGGGAAACTTACCAAGTCCAGACATAGTAAGGATTGAAAGACTGAGAGATCTTTCTTGATTCTATGGGTTGTGGCGCATGGTCATTTTTTGTTGGTTGAGCAATTTATCTGGTTAATTTCATTAATGAACAAGACATTAGAATGCTAGCAAGCTCTGCGGAGGTATCCCTTTGCGTCTACATTCTTAGAGGGACTACGACCTTTTAGGCCTTAGAAGTTTGAGGGAATAACAGGTTTATGATGTCCTTAGAAGTTTTAGGCCGCAGGCATGCTACACAGATGTATTCAACGAGTTTTTAGCCTTGGTAACTAGGCCCAGGTAATTTATTAAATTTCATTGTTATGCGTATAAATCATTGCAATTGTTTGTCTTCAATGAGGAATTGCTAGTAAGCGCGAGACATCATCTCATTTTGACTATGTCCCTGCCCTTTGCACACACCACTTGTCTCTCCTACCAATTGAATGATCTGGTGAAATTTTTGGACCGCAGCGATATGGGCGATTCGCTGCATACGACATTGCAAGAAGTCCATTGAGCCTTATCATTTAGAGAAAAGGAGAAGTCATAGCAAGGTTTCCATAGGTGAACCTACAGAAGGATTATTGTCGAAACGTGCACATTAGAATGACAAGTGACCTTGTTTAATAACTGGGGATTCAGCGTGGGCAGGATGATTTGTCCCTCCACATGAGCGACTCCCCCTCGTCCCTAGCGTGCGTGAATTGGGAATACCCCAGCCTTCGAATCGGGTGGTTCCATCATTTGAATTATAGTCTAGAGAAGCATCCTTAGCGGATATGAAATGGCGATGAGCTGGTCTGCCGGTCGATCGGGACATGGATCGGCATAGATTGGGGTTGTCCAAAGCCTGGGATCTCGATAAGCTCATGGAATACTGTCTCCTTGATTATGGCAGGCAGCGCGTGCCTCTAGCGTGCTTCGACATTTGCTGTCTTTTGATGTTGGCGTATGGGCTCCTTATTTTACCCATCTTGAAACATGGACCAAGGAGTCTGACTTGTTTGTGAGTCAATGGGCGAGTATACCCATAAGGCATAAAGAAGTTGATTGGTGAGATCATCCTGATTGGTGTACTGGCGACCGACCTCGATCTTCTGAGAAGGGTCTGTGTGGAAGAATGCATGTCAGGACCCAAAAGATGGTGAATTATGCCTGAGTAGGACGAAGATAGAGGAAACTCTGGTGGAGGCCCCTAGCAATACTAACATGCAAATCATTCATCGGAATAGGGAATAGGGGAGAAAGACTAATCGAATCGTCTAGTAGTTGGTTCAATCAAAAGTTTCCCTCAAGATAGCTAAAGCTTGCGTGTGAGTTCTATCAATTAAAGCCAATAATTATAGTCTTCAAAGACACAATGCCATAGACCTATTCTCAAACGTGAAATAGGTAGGACGACGCGACTTCTTTGTTCAGCCACGCCATAGAATCCTGAGCTACAAGTCGGCAATTTTTAGTAAGAAAAAATGGTGATGTGTGATGAACTAAAATATAGGTTATGGTGTCAAATTGCGCGCTAACATAAAGCCCACAAACATTGTTCGTTGATAAGATAGTAGGACAGTGGTCATGTAAGTTAAAATCCGCTAAGAAGTGTGTTAAAACTCACTTGTCAAATCAACTAGCCCCAAAAATGGATTGATAATAAGAGCGCGACCTACCTCTGGCCATCGAGGCAAGTGCCAGACCCCAATGAGTAGGAGGGAACAATAGTCACTGCAAAACCTTGAGCGTGATCCTAGGTGGGACAATCTTCGATGCAGATTTTGGTGGTAGTAGCAAATATTCAAATGAGAACTCTGAAGGCCGAAGATGAGAAAGATTCCATGTGAACAACACTTGAACATGGGTTAGTCGATCTAAGGGTTTGGGGAACCCTGACAGATAGCGCATTTCGCATGTACTATGAAAAATAATCAGGTTAAAATTCTAGAACTAGGATGTGGCAGTCAAAAACATCATTAAGAAGTCCAGAGTCTTCAATGGGAGCCTAGGGAAGAGTTATATTTTCTGTTTAATAGCCTTCCCACCCTGGAATCAGCTCATCCGGAGGTAGGGTCCAATAGCTAAAAAATCACCACACATCGTGTGGTCTCTGGTGCGCTCTAAGATGCCCTTGAAAATATAGAAGAATAAATGTCATCCATGCCCAATCATACTAATAACCATTAAGGTCTCCAAGGAGAACAACCTCTTGTTGATAGAATAATGTAGGCAAGGAAAGTCGACAATCTATGGAATGTCTATCGATGGAATGCTTAAGTTTCATTCATGATGAGAGCGAGTCACCGTGTGCTAGTTCAGGGACAGATTGGGAATAATTCCTTCAAGGGCCTTCCCTATGCATTGAACAGCCAACTCAGAATTGGTACGGGCAAGGAAAATCTGATTATTTAATTACAATAAAGCATTGGAATGGTCCCAATGGATGTTCACACAATGTGATTTTTGTCAAGTACTCTGAATGTCAAAGTGAAGAAATTCAACCAAGCACAGGTAAACGACTAGAGTAAATGTGACTCTCTCAAGGTAGCTAAATTCCTCATCATATAACTAGTGACGTGCATGAATGGATTTATGAGATTCCCACTATCCCTGTCTACTATCCAACAAAACCACAGCCAAGAGAATAGTCTTTGAAGAATCTGCAGGGAAAGAAAACCCTATTGAGCTTGAGGCACTGCCCCTCTTTTTGGACTCAAGGCTCACTCTATTGGCCGATTGGAGTAGAAAATATTGTCAGGTAGGGAGTTTTTCTGGTGTGGCACATCTGTTAAAAGATAACACAGGGTCCTAAGATGAGCTCAATTAGAATAGAAATCTCGTATGGAACAGAAGGATAAAAGCTTGTTTGATTCTGATTTCCAATATGAATAGAAACCGTGAAAGAATGTCCTAACAATCCTTTAGACCGTTCAAATTTGAAGCTAGAGAAGTCAGAAAAGTTACACAGGAATAACTGGCTTGTGGCACCTAAGCGCTCATAGCGACTTTGCTTTTTGATTGTTCGATGTCAACTCTTCCTATCATTATGAAACAGAATTCACCAAGTATTTGATTGTTCACCCACAGATAGGGAATGTGATCTGGGTTTAAACCATCATAAGATAGGTTAGTTTTACCTAGCTTATGACACCGTCATAAAAGTAATTCAACCTAGTACGAGAGGAATCATTGATTTACACAATTGGTTATCGCTCTTAGTTGAAAAGCTAGTAGCGCAAAGATCTTTTGCGCTGGATTATGAATAAAGAGGATCAGTAATAGGCCTGAGTGGGATCAATTTGTTCTTATCATTGGCTACCACTTTCATGCCACCTTTCTTGGTCATACATTGCAGATGACTCACCCACTTACTGTCTGATATAGGATATACCACACCTGAATCTACCCACTTGATGATTTCTTTCTTTACCACCTCTTGCATAGGTGGGTTCAGGCGACACTGGTGCTCAATAGTAGGCCTAAAATCCTCCTCTACCTACATTTTGTGCATACATATGCCAAGAGGAATACCAATGATATCTGTAATAGTCAAACCAATAGCTCTCTGATATCTCTTAAGAACAGAGCTGAGAGCTTCCACCTGTTACTCACCTAGATTAGTAGAAATAATGATGGTTACTGAATTACCACTACCCAGGAACACGTACCTCAAATAATCGGATAACTCTTTCAATTCCAACACTGATAGTTCTATGAAAGATGGTTTTGCCGGTGGTGTTGGTTAATTCTTAAGATCAAGATCGAGTTTCTTAGGAGCATAAGATTATGATCCCATTCCTGTCAAAGAACAAATGTTTTCTTCATAATCCTCTATATCTTTACTATCAAAATTCATAAGTACTGCGGCTAACAGCTCAACAGCAAACTGCTCCTCTATTGGTACTTCCTGCTCTTCCTCATAATATACATACCTAGTTGAGAAAATGCTCATCTATTTATACTATTTCATTAACTTGCACACATCAAAATACATCACTTCATCATTCATCCTAAATACGAGCTCATTAGCTCACAAATCAATCAACACACTTTTAATTGCAAGAAAAGGTCGACCCAAGATTATGGGCACCTCAAAGTCCACATCGCAATCTAGATTTATGAAATCCACAGGAAATATGAAGGTAGCCACATTCACTAGTACATCATAAAAAATACCAATAGGTCATTTTACCAACCTATCCACCATCACAAGTCACATGTTGGTGGGTGTGGGGTTTCCCAAACCCAACTTTTTATAAATATCTAGCAGTATCAGGTTAATGATAACCCCCAGATCACATAAGGCCTTAGCAAATTTGAAAGACCCTACCATACAAGGAATAGTGAATACTCCTGGGTCTACCTTCTTTTGTACCAAGGACCTTATAGCAATAGCACTGCAATGATAGAGATTATCCATCGGTTCATAGCTCACCTTTCTTTTCTTGTCAAAAGGACCTTCATAAATTTGGCATACCTTGGTATTTGCCCAAGTTCCTCAACCAAAGGCACATTTACCATCAACTGCTTTAACATATCCATGAATTTACTAAATTTTGTATCCTCAGCCTTCTTCTTCAATCTCTAAGGAAAGGGATGTGGTGGTTTTGGAAGATTTTTCACTAGCACTGCCTTTTCCTTGTCGTCCTTTATTTTTAACTTATCATCCTACCGACAATTGAATGCAACATCATGAATAACCTTATCCAATTTTTTAGACTCTACCGGATGATCAATATAAGCTTCATCAATATTATCTGCCATAATATCAACCACAGGTTTATCTACATATGGGCTTGCCAGTATTTTACCACTCCTAGTGGCAATTTCCATGCACGAACCATCCTTGTTTGGATTTTGAATTGTGTCACTTAGTAGAGTGCCAGCCTTCCTCTGATTAAACATAACAGAAAGTTTGCTCATTTGCTGCTCCAACTATTTTATTTAAGTTAAGTGCAATTCAACTAAATGATTCATCGAGGATAAATCATTTTTCATCTCTGCTACTCCAATATTGGTTCCTTCTACCCCCTTCAATAATTTACCCATCATATCTTCCATGGACATCTTCCCGAAGCTAGTTGTCGTAGCCTCAAAATTTTTAGGAGGCACATACAACTCACTCCTGCAATTCTTATTTTTCTAATTTCTTTGGTCTCGGTCCTTGTATCCAAATTTATCATAGTAGCTCTGACATTGGTTTCCTTGGCCACTGCCTAAGAATGCCCCTAGATTGTTTAAATAATTAGCTTTCTCCTCAGAATCGGAGTCAGTCCTTCCCTTAGATACAACAACTTTAGCCTTCGTTGTCTTTCCTGACAATAAATACTTAGTAAGAACATCCATCTACGTTTTCATGTAAGCCATGTCTTCGTCTCATTCCTCTTCCCTTTGCCTCTGTTTTGTAGTCGGGCCATTTGATATAATAGAGCTTGCTACCACAGAATCCCTGGTATGCTAATCTTTACTCTAGTTTTTCATATGACCCACCCATAGCATTATCCACAACTGGCTTAGTCACTGAATTTAAGGTCCTATAAAATATCTCCTTCAGGTGGATATAGTTCATCTGATGAATCGAGCACTGTGTGAGCTTCTGCTTGAACCTCTCCCAAGTTTCATAGAGATCTTCAGTTGGAAGCTTCCTAAAATTACTAATTTTATCTCTTAACTGTGCCCTCTTAGACAGCGGAAAAAACCTTTCTAAGAAAGCATCTTTCAATTGCCTCCAATTTGTAATAGAATTGCGGGTTAGGCCATTTAACCATAAAGTTGCTTCTCCAGACAAAGAAAATGGGAATAGTCGCAGCCGAATAGCACTTTGTCCTACTCCTTGATTGTCAAACAATTTGCATGTTGATATAAAGTTAATCCAACGCATATTCGAGTCATCACCCGTAAGTCCTCCCAATAGTCCCTTAAGATGCAATAATGGATCATGGTACTTGTGATATTGAACTTGGCTCCGGGTGCTAAGGGCGGAGGAAGAATATCCCCTGTAGCACCTGCCCCATCCAAGTAATGATCATCATCGTCTAGAGAAAACTGGACAACTCGGCATTCAGGGTAACGCCCTAAAAAATGGACCCCGGAGCGTCACACGATGCTTGACGCTACGAGTGGCACCATGCTAACCCTTTGAGCCATTTTCATTCAGTTCAACACGAATCAATGGGGTTTCCATAAATAACCCTCAAATATCAACAGAGTAATCATCATCCAAGAATAAAAGAATTTAGAAAGATAACAAAATACAACTTATTAGTCAACTCCCAACATCTATACTAGTCTGACAAGCCTCTAAGAAAATCAATAAAACTAGTGAGCTATTGAGACATGCCCCAACTGACTCATACTCAGTTATCAAATATAAATAATTCCGTGAAACCAACATCAGACATCAAGTCCTCAGAACATGAGGATTTACCACGATAGAGGATATAGAACAGTGTGCCCGAAGAATCACAATCGAACCTGGAACTGAGCAGCTAAACCTACATTCCTAGAAAATACAGCCCACATCCGAAAATGTGGGTCAGTACCATGGAAAGGAACCGAGTATATGGGAGTGTATGAAGTTGTATAAACATCATCATCATAAATATTTATAAGAAATATGCAGGATGTATGAAAAACTCACATAGCCCGAAGAAAATCATCTTAATAATGAGAGGATGAAATAAGTACAATAACACATCTAATTAATCATGTAATTTGTCAATCACATTCAGTTCATCAAGAATATCAATTCTCATAATATAAATATCATTTAAATCTTTTGAAAGAATAACTTTCACAATTCCACGTTCAAATAACTTCATCATTCACCAAAGACACAAGGAAACACACACACTAGGAGATCCTATAATCGACATAATCCATGTGAGCTACATGGAGTCCAACGTACAACCCACGTTGGGAGAGCCGTCCTATCCTTGCCATCGGAGTAGGAATATCGATATCAAATCCACACAAACTAGTGATCACTATATAAATCAGCCTCAGGCTCACTCCTACGGGGGTACGTAGTTCTAGGGTAGTAAGGTTGCTTTATACCTCCCACTCGGTACTAAAGATTTCTCCCGGACTTATCTCAGATCATTTCAAAGACAATCCACAACAAAACAATTTTAGTAATATATAAATATACATCGGGAGCCATTATGCTTCCCATCTATCAAAATCAACCACATTGTGGATTTATTTCACACTCGAGTTCAAAATAATTCCATTAAGACCAAAAGGTCAAATCATTCAAAATATCTCAAATATTCAACATCAACGTGCTTATAACACACACTTTCTCAAAAAAAAAACAATTTCCAATGGGGATTCACGACCCAAATATCAAAATCATGATAAATATCGTTCAAG
>JAPEIP010000007.1:16210866-16287771 GCA_026120095.1 Capsicum chinense | reverse complement strand
AAGGTCAAATCATTCAAAATATCTCAAATATTCAACATCAACGTGCTTATAACACACACTTTCTCAAAAAAAAAACAATTTCCAATGGGGATTCACGACCCAAATATCAAAATCATGATAAATATCGTTCAAGGTTCATGTTTTATATCTCCACACATGTAAATTCATCTTTCAAAATCATAAACATCAAGATTTGATAATAATCATCATAAGATATGGGTTCATGCTTCAGATTCATAAAAATTATGCCTTTGTAAAGAAAATTACTTTTGGGCACAAAAATGAAAGACAATTATTTGTTGAAAAACCCTACATACCTTGAAAGATTAACTTTAGATTGATACTTGTTTTTGAGATATTCATCGTACCTTTGAATGATGGTTCTTGTATTTGTTGAACTAGGAACTTGGAATCTTTAATAAATTTATGGAATTAATGGTGAACTTTGGAGGTTCTTGAAGTTGGATGTAGGTGCTTAGGGTTTTCTTTTTGAAGGAATTTGATGAAATATAATATATAATGTTGCTAATAGGCTTTAATATAGGGACGGATTTTGGGTGAGGGGCATGACTAAAACGCCCCTAAAAATCAAATAATTCTCGAATCTATCCTTTGGTGGATTGTTTTGATAGGTTGAAGTAGATCAACCATAACGTTTTACTCTGATATCCAAATTGGATGAAACCAATTTCATTAGAAAGAGGACTCTCATATCTTTCCATTGATATATAGTATATCACCCAGATCATTGTGTAAGAGGAGTTATCATCATTTGAAGTTGACCCAAAAATTTTCTTTTGATAGGCTGAAGTAGATCGACCATAACTTTTTGCTCCAATAGACAAATTGGATGAAAACAATTTCATTGGAAACAAGACTCGCAGAGATTTTCTTTGATATATAATAGATTACCCAGATCATTATGTACAATGATTTATGATTGTTTAAAGTTGGAGCAAAAATACGCCAGGACTTAGTACTTTTTCTCGCATGTTTTACTGTTCACTACTATTCACGGTTCGATCGAAATGTTCCTAACTTTTCGTTCGGGTGTCTGTTTTGGATGATCCACATATCGTTGGAAATCATTTTCGATATTCTATGAAATGGTGGGTTACAATCTAAGACATTCCGTTTGAAAAACATATAATTCATTCTAGAAGATAGAACCCAACACGTTGACACACAAAATTTCAATAAAAAATTTCCCAAGGTATTACATCATCCCCCCTTGGAATCATTCATCCTCGAATGACACTAGACATGCCAAGATTAGATAAAGAATAGAGCATAGAGCTGAAACTATTCGTTAGACTCATCACCACATCGTTTCTGACTCTGAATGCAACATAGAATGCATAAATTCAAGAAACTACAGCTGAACACAAAATAAATGACAGCTGAACTGCTGCAACTTTTATCAAAAGTGCATGATTTAGGAAAGAACAATATCTTCGGCTTGATTGGAGTTTGCAGAAAATAGGTGTGGTTACATGGATAACATATCCGCCTCAGCATCCCAAGTTGCACCCTCAACAGATTGGTTTCGCCACATCACCTTGACCAAGGAAACCTCTTTGTTCTTTAGTCTTCAGACACTGAAATCAAGAATCTAAGCAAGAATCTCATTTAAAGAAAGATTTTCTTGAATGTCAGCACTCACAGAGGAATCCACTACCACAGCATTGCTAATATGCTTTCTTGGCATGGAGATATAGAATATTTGATGAATAGAGGACAACTCGGAAGGCAACTCGACCTCATAAGCTACCTTATCAACACGGCTAAGAATTTTGTAAGGACCAACATAACAGGGACTAAGCTTTCCTTTCTTTCCAAATCTCTTCACCCCCCTCATGGGTGAAATTTTCACATACACTAGGTCACCAACTTCAAACTCAAGGTTTCTCCTTCTAACATCCACATATAATTTCTGACGACTATGCACAGTTTTTAACCTTTCCCTAATCAACTTAACATTTTCCATAGCCTCAAATACCGAATCAGGACCACTCATGGCCGCTTCACCCTCCTCGAACCAACCAATGAGTGATCTTCACTTCCTCCCATATAAGGCTTCAAACAGAGCCATGCCAATACTAGAGTGAAAGTTGTTATTATAAGCAAATTCTATCAATGGTAAGTAATCATCCCAACTTCTCTTAAAGTCAAGTGCACAAGCTCTCAACATATTCTCTAAGGTCTGGATAGTCCGCTAAGCCTGACCATCGTTCTGCGGATGAAAAGAAGAACTTAAAAGCACTTGGGTAACAAGACCCTTCTAAAAATCTTTTCCAAAATTGCAAAGTGAACTCAGTACCCCTATCCGAAATGATAGACAACGAAACTCCATACATTCTAACTAGCTCTCAGGTATATAATCTAGCATAATCCTCAGCAGTATATGAAGTATGAACAGGCAAGAAATAAGCATACTTAGTCAATCTATAAACCACAACCCAAATGGAATCATGATGGCGTCGGGGAGGAGGTAAACCAATCAAGAAGTACATATTTATCTCTTCCCACTTCCAGGTGGGAATACTAAACTCTTGCATCATACCACTAGGTCTTTGGTGTTCAACCTTTACCTGTTTGCATGTTGCACATTTAGCTACAAATGCTGTTGTATCGTTCTTCGTGCCACTCCTTCAATAGATTTCCCACAAATCTCAGTACATCTTTGTGGAACCCAAATGAATAGAATATTGCACCCCGTTCGCTTCAGTCATAATCCTCTATCTTAGATCATCAACATTCGGGACACACAATCTACCTTGCAATCTCAACACACCGTTTCGTCCTTGGGAGAAACCCTCTACTTTTTGGTCCTTGACTGACTCCGTCAGTCTGACCAAACTAGCATCTAAGTATTGCTTTTCCTTCACTTCCAAAACCAAGGAGGATTCGGAACTACTCTAAACCCCTATACTACCTTAAGCAGAGTCAAACAACTTAACCCCCAATCTAGCCAAATGATGTACATCATGAGCCAAATTTTTCTTACCTTCTACCACATGCGAAACACTACCCATGGACACTCTACTTAGGGCATCTACCACAATATTGGCCTTTCCCGAATAGTACAGCACACTCATATCATAGTCCTTTAATAATTCTAACTATCATCTCTGCCTAAGATTCAATTCACTCTGGGTAAACACATATTGAAGACTCTTATGATCAGTGAAAACATCAACATGGACACCATACAAATAGTGTCTCCAGATTTTCAAAGCAAACACAAAAGAAACCAACTCAATATCATGGGTGGGGTAATTTTTCTCATGGGGTTTCAACTTTCTAGAAGCATAAGCTATCACCTTACCCTTCTACATCAATACGTAACCCAACCCAGCTCTCGAAGCATCACAGTACCCCACAAAACCATCAACACCATTAGGCAAAGTCAAAAAAGGGGATGAATTGAGTCGAGTATTCAACTCATATTCAACTCCTAAAAACTTTTCTCACAAGATTCCGACCTCAAGAACTTCACTTTCTCTTGGGTCAACCGAGACAAAAAAGAGGTTTTAGAGGACAAACCCTTAACAAAATGGCGGTAATAGGCAGCTAAACCCAAGAAACTTTAGATATCAATAAGAGAAATAGGTCTAGGCCAATTTCTAACAGCTTCAGTCTTTTGGGGATCAACTCTAATACCCTCGAAAGAAATGATATGACGTAGAAAAGCAATTGACCTTAGCCAAAAATCATAGTTACTGAACTTGGCAAGCAACTTGTGATCTTTAAGGGTTTACAAGACAGTTTGAAGATGATCAGAATATTTATCCTCACTATGGGAGTACACCAGTATATCATCGATGAACACTATGACAAACATATCCAGATATGGTCTGAACACTTAATTCATGAAGTCTATGAAAGCTGTTGGGGCATTAGTTAACCCAAAAGACTTAACAAAAAACTCAAAATGGCCATAACAAGTTCGGAAAGTGGTTTTCGGGATGTCACACTCCCTAACTTGGAGTTGATGATAGCTGGAACGAAGGTCTATCTTTGAGAAATAACTTGCACCTTGCAATTGGTCAAACAAATCATCTATTCTCGAAAGGGGTACTTATTTTTTACGGTGACTTTATTAAGTTTGTGGTAATCAATGCACATACGCAAAGAACCTCTTTCTTTCTGACAAACAACATAGGAGCACCCCAAGGAGAAACACTAGTCTTTATGAAATCCTTATATAGTAGATCTTTGAGTTGCTCTTTCAACTCCTTAAGTTCTGCAGGGGCCATATGGTAAGGAGGAATACAAATGAGCTGAGTATTAGGAAGAAGATCAATCTTGAACTCTATCTCTCTATCAGGAGGTATCCTTGGGAGATCATCTGAAAAGACATCAGAAAACTCACTCACGACATTAATGAATTAGATAGTTAGAGTCTCAGACTTAGTTTCTTTGACTCTAACCAAACGGTAGTTACACACCTTTGAAATAAGCTTTCTAGCTTTGAGGTAAGAAATAAAATGACTCTTGGGTGACACAGAATTCCCAGACCACTCAAACACGGATGCACCTGGAAATAGAAACTTGACCAGTCGGGTTCGACAATCAATAGAGGCATAAGAAGAATACAGCTAGTACATACTCAGAATCACATCAAAATTTACCATGTCTAACTCAATCAGATCAACCAATAAGACACTATGAAGAACGGTAATAGGACACCTTTTATAAACTTTTTGGGCAACAATCGAATCACCCACTAGGGTAGAAACTAGGATAGGCTCAGGAATAATCTCAGGACTCATTTCAAAATTCACAGCAATTAAAGGTGTAACATATGAGAAACTGGATCCAGGATCCAACAAAGCATACATATCAAACTGAAATATACAAAGCATACAAGTAACAACATCGGGGGAGTTCTTCTATTCCTGGAGGGATGGTAAAGCATAGAATCTATTCTGGCACTGCCCGCCAGCATTGCTAGAAGAGGCGCCCTGAGCTGGGGCTGGGTGAGTCGCTGAAACTAGAGCACTAACAGTCTGAGTCTGGGTTTGAGGGCGATAGTCACAACGCCCTTGTCCATCCTATGGATAATCTCTAACTCTATGACCCATGTCACCACACCATAAATAACCCCTCTTCTTACCCCAACACTCACCCGAATGAGCCATACCACACTTAGGACATAGGGGACGATTTGGCTTACTGTCAGCACTGTACTGGGACCAGATGCATATGACCTGCTACGTTGATCCTGCCTACCTCTAGGCATGGGAGCACAAGCAGATGACGGTGCTGGCATAGACAAATAATCCTGATACTGAGGGCGACTCCCTCCCTGCGATTTAGTCTGACCCTGTCCGTGCTGCTCAAACCTAGCTCTCTTATTCCCTTTCATTATATCTCTCCCCTTAATCTTGTCTGCCTCAATATTTTGGGCCTGAGTCATCAGCCTAGAAAGATTTATCTCACTATTCATCATAGCAGACCTACACTCCTTAACCACATAACTAGATACTCCAGTCACAAACTTACACATACAAGCCGGATTACCAGCCACTAAGACAGGAGCATACTTGGTAAACTGATTGAACTTTACACAGTACTCCCTAATAGTAATAGAGCCCTGTCGCAGGTTCATAAACTCTTCCACCTTTGCCTCCTTTATCTCCAAAGGGAAAAACTTATCCAGGAATGCATCCTGGAACTCTTGCCAAGTCGTAGGGACAACTCCCTCGCCTCTACCTTTCCTCCAAGCAATAACCCAGTCATAATCAAGCTCTTTAAACCTATACGCAACCAACTCCACACTATGTTCCTCAAATACATTCATCATCTGAGTAATCTTCCGTACCTCCTCTAAAAACAACCGTTGATCCTTATCCGACTTGGACCCATAGAATTCTGGCGGATTCATCGGCAGAAAGTGATTGATCCTGGTAGCAGTTGAGTCACCTCCCTACTGTTCTGGAGTCGGGACCGATTTGTCCTGAATATTTACAGTAACAGCTTAGGCCAACACCTGAAAGGCTGCCCAAAATTCAGCATGAGACACGTTTTCATTCAATGGGTCAGTGGGTTGAGGTTACTGACAATCATAATTTCTTCTCACTCGATGTGGAGGTATATTTCTGAAAGAGGAGAGCATGAATTAATGGCAGAGAGAGACACTTTAAGCATGATAAACTTCTGAAAGAAAGAATCATAATTTATCCTAAAATGTCTTGTAGCCTCTTGCTCATAGATATGGTGCTCTACACACCAATGATCAAGACTCTACTTAACGTGCCTTGTCAGACTCCCTAGGATACCTTAAAACCTTAGGCTCTGATATCAAGTTTGTAACGCCCCAAAAAATGTGTCCTGGCACATCACACGGTGCTTAAGGCTATGAGTAGCCCCAAGTTAACTCTTTAAGCCATTTTCATTCAGTTCAACACGAATCAATGAGGTTTCCATAAATATCCCTCAAATATCAACAAAGTAATCATCATCCAACAATAAAATAATTTTAGAAAGATAATAAAATACGACTTATTAGTCAACTTCCAACATTATACTAGTCTGACAAGCCTCTAAGAAAATTGATAAAACCAGTGAGCCATTGAGACATGCCCCAACTGACTCATACTCAGTTATCAAATGTAAATAATTTTGTGAAACCAAAATCAGACATCACGTCCTTAGAACATGAGGACTCACCACGACTAAGTATGTAGAACAGCGTGCCCAAAGAATCATTGTCGAACCTGGAACTGAGCACCTGAACCTACATTCTGAGAAAACATAACCCATATCCGAAGATGTGCGTCATTAAGATGGAAAGGAACCGAATATATGGGGGTATATGCAGTTGTATAAACATCATCATCATAAATATTTATAATAAATATGCAGGATGTATGAAAAACTCACATAGCCCGAAGAAAATCATCTTAATCATGAGAGGATGAAATAAGTACAATAACACATCTAATTCATCATATAATTCGTCAATCACTTTCAGTTCATCAAGAATATCAATTCTTATAATGTAAATATCATTTAAATCTTTCGAAAGAATAACTTTCAGAATTCCACTTTTAAATCACTTCACCATTCACCATAGACACAAGGAAACACACATATACTGGGAGATTCTATAACTGACATAAACCATATGAGCTACATGGAGTTCAACGTAAACCCAAGTTGGGGAGAGTTATCCTATCCTTTCCATCAGAGTAGGACTATCGATATCAAATCCACACAAGCTAGTGATCACTATATAAATCAGTCTCACACTCACTCCTATGGGGGTACATCATTTTAGGGAAGTAAGGTTGCTTTATACCTCCAGTCGGTGCTAAAGATTTCTCCCAGACTTAGCTGAGATCATTTCAAAGATAATCGACAACAAAACAATTTCAGTAATATATAAATATACATCCGGAGCCATAATGCTTCCCATCTATCAAAATCAATTACGTTGTGGATTTCTTTCACACTCGAGCTCAAAATGACTCCATTAAGACCAAAAGATAAAATCATTCAAAATATCTCAAATAGTCAACATAACATGCTTATAACACACACTTTCTCCAAAAAAAAACACAATTTCCAATGGGGATTTATGACCCAAATATCAAAATCATGATAAATATCGTTCAACATTCATGCTTTATATCTCCACACATATAAATTCATCTTTCAAAATCATAAATATCAATATTTCATAATAATCATCATAAGATATGGGTTCATGCTTCAAATTCATAAAAATCAAATAAAAATTATGGCTTTGTAAAGAAAATTACTTTTGGGCACAAAAATGAAAGACAATTTTTGTTGAAAAACCCCACATACCTTGAAAGATTAAATTTAGATTGATACTCGTTTTTGAGATATTCATCGTACCTTTGAATGATGGTTCTTGTATTTCTTGAACTAGGAACTTGGAATCTTTAATAAATTTGTAGAATTAATGGTGAACTTTGGAGGTTCTTGAAGTTGAATGTAGGTGCTTAGGATTTTCTTTTTGAAGGGATTTGATAAAATATAACATATAATGCTTCCATTAGCTTTAATATAGGGTTTGGAAGGATTTTGGGTGAGGGGTAATGACCAAAACACCCTTAAAAATCAAATAATTCTCGAATCTATCCTTTGGTGGACTGTTTTGATAGTTTGAAGTAGATCAACCATAATGTTTTACTTTGATATCCAAATTGGATGAAACTAATTTCATTAGAAAGAGGACTCTCATATCTTTCCGTTGATATATAGTATCTCACCTAGATCATTTTGTTCGAGGAGTTATGATCATTTGAAGTTGACCCAAAAATTCACTTTTGGTAGGCTGAAGTAGAACCATAGCTTTTTGCTCCGATATACAAATTGGATGAAACCAATTTCATTGGAAAGAGGACTTGTAGAGATTTAAATTGATATATAATAGATCACCTAGATCATTATGTACCAAGAGTTATGATCATTTAAATTTGGACCAAAAATACACCAGGCCTCAGTACTTTTTGCTGCACGTTTTACTGTTCAATACTATTTACGGTTCGATCGGAATGTTCATAACTCGTCGCTCGGGTGTCCATTTTGGATGATCCATATATCGTTGGAAAGATTATTCGATACTCTACATAATGGTGGGTCATAATCTAAGACATTCCACACGAAAAATTTATAATTTATTCTAGAAGATAGAACCCAACACGTTTACGCACAAAATTTCAATGAAAAATTTCCTAGGGTATTACATCACGTATCATCTAGCTTGGAAATTTATCCTCATATACTTGTTCACTTGTGTGACTACATAATCTGCACGCCTTGGGTTTAATAACTCATCATTTCCCAGGTTCTCATTATCTGAGTTTACTTCCCGACCATTATTGTCTGCTTTCTACTTGTTTACTTGTGTGGCTGTCAAGGATGCTAATCTAGCCTGCTCCTACTAAGCAGCTATTATTTTTGGGTCCTCTTGAACGTCCATTCTACCAATGAGCTGCGATTCTGGATGAATAGGTAATAATGGTTGATCTGATCTTCGTGTACTTGGCATACAAGACACTCAACCTACATAAAACAAAAACAACAAATAAAAAGTAAAATTTGGGAATCTTTGATCACTATTTTAATTAACAATCACAAAATTAGTTCACAATTGTATTCCCCAAAAATGGGGCTAAAATTTGATACGCCCAAATTACAACTCTCATTAGAAAGTGTGAGCGGTCGCTGTCAACTATAGAACCCAAATATGTTGGGTGTCGAATCCCATAGGGAATACTGTGCTCACTAAGTATTGTAATCATTACTGGACTATTGATCAGAGGTTCCTGAATTACAGGGGTTTTAATTTGTAACTTATAAATTAATTAATTATAACAAGAGTATTTCAATATTTATTCTCTTTGCAATTAGTAATTTAATGAGATTAAACAAACCAGGGCTATGGTTACCAAAATGCTAGCACAACTAGGGTTGTGAATCACTTAAGAGTTCTAATTAGCAAATTCAATTGCAAGAAGGTTTGAATCCTATTCTATGTCCCTTAGTTTCTCAACCTAAGTGGATAGATTATCCACTAAATCTCTCAAACTCAAAGGATACATTCTTCTTTCAACCATTTTCTCATGTAAGCTAATCATGTTAGGGCATTTGCCATAAATCCGAAGGTTAAACCCCTTAGAATTCATGTAAACACTTTCTTTTTCCCAACAAACACTTTCCTTTCAGACCAGTGATGTTCTTGGGCTCGTTTTTCAATTTTGCAACTAAGAAAAGTCATTAAATTGAAGAAAGGTTTATACAATATCAGTTATTCATGGAACTCAATTTGATTCACAACCCATAGATCTTTTTCACATTAAGGATCCCATAACCCTAGTTATGGGAACTTAGCCACAAAATTCAATAAAAGAAGAAGAAATAATTCTTGTATTATTCATATATAGATTTAGAATTCACTTACAAAAATCTCAAGAATTAGTTCTTGAATCTTCAACAAAGTACTAGGTTACAGAAAGTTTCTATAGATGAAAATCCTCCCCTAACCCTAAAATTTAGTATTTATATGTTCCCACATAAAAAGGAATTTAAAATTTAAAATCAGAAAAACCGCATTTAAGTCCACATCCAAAGTGGTGGTCCATCAAAAGTCTGACGGTCCACCATTAGGTTCGTCACTGATTCCTTCAGAAGAGTGGTTTCTGGATAAAGTCTGATGGTCCAACTGGTGGTCCGTCAAAAGTCTGATGGTATACCATTTGCTCCATCACTGAATCCTTCAGAATAGTGATGTCTGGATAAAGCCTGACAGTAAACCTGGTGGTCTATTGCAACACAGACGGTCCACCATTCGATCCAACACTGAGTCCTTTGGGACGCTATATTTTGGTTAAGCCTCACGATCCACCTTGTGATCCATCGTAAGACTGATGGTCCATCATTATGACCGTCAAATTCCTTTTCTGCCACTTTTTCCAAGTTTATTCTATGGTTCACTCCTTTGCCTGAAACACTAAAAACACTCATTAAATACCACTTTGGTTTCTTGAAAGCATAAAATTTTCCCAAGAAGATGATGCTAAATGTTTCGAAAAAAATTGGAACATCAACCACACGACCATCATGCCAGGGACACATCATTCAAATTTTTGTCGTATCAATTTTTGATGATAGGATAGTCGCCCACCACAGTGCTGATGGGTGACAAAGTATAAGGGTTTAATTTTTTAGAGAGATCTTAAGAAATGACTACTATGTCCAAGAAAGATAGCAGGGGCACAAATTACTCAATCCTAACATGGGGAGGTAGTGACAATGAATAACAATATTAGGCTCAATGAGTCTGGTAATTGGAAGGAGTACAATCTAAATCTCTTAATGAGGATCCATTAGAGGGAAAATATAGTACCAGCAGCCACGTTAATTCCATATCCAATAGTTTATATATTAAGTTGTTACAATTAAAAATTTCATTATCTTACTTTGGGATGGACTGTCGGCCCACCTATGGTGTGCGTCGGTTATCTCATCCCTTTTGTTGGCAATGTGCTCCTGGCCTTAACTAGCTGGGCCATGACTCTGGCACTCTTACTTTGAACAAATTAAAGTGCTCAAAGCAAGCCTACACTCTATATACATTAGTATGGGATAACATTATAGTATTTTGGTCCTATTATGTTAGCCTTCGGGATTGGAGTAATGATCAATAGCGACACTCGGGGAATTTGTATTTCATAGTCAAAGGTAAAATTCTTTGTTTTATGAAAGATGAAAAACTGTGAAAGAATTTTCCAAGGATGTTTTCATAAATCAAGAATGAAAGTTGGGGGCTCAAAGATTATTAGATATTGTCCTAGTATCAAACATTAACGATACCAACCAGGGATCGGCGGATGATGTTTTTAGGACTCCCTTGGCACCTTATGAGAAATCAAAGTTTTTGGGCTTTGTGGCGAGTATGGTAAAAATACTGAAACTTAAAGGAATTGATGAAAGGGCACCACCAGAAGTGGTAACTGCAGCTTAATTTGACTCAACACGGGGAAACTTACCAGGTTCAGACATAGTAAGGACTAACATATTAAGTGCTTCTTCTTAATTCTTTGGGTTGTGGTGCATGTCCGTTGTTAGTTTGTGAAACGATTAGTCTAGTTAATTCCACTAACATATGAGACCTCAGTCCACTAACAAATATGTAGGGGTATCCCTTTACGACTAGATTCTTAGAGGGACTATGACTTCTTAGGCTGTGGAAGTTTGAGGAAGTAACAGGGTTGTAATGACCTTAGATATTTTGGGTTGCACGCTCGCTACACTAATCTATTCACCAAGTTTATAGCCTTGACCGACAGGTCTGGGTAATCTTTTAAATTTCATCATGATAGGGATAGATCATTTCAATTCTTGGTTTTCAATGAGGAATTCCTAGTAATCGTGAGCCATTATCTTGAGTTGACTACATCCCTTCTCTTTGTACACATCGCCTATCGCTCCTACCAATTTAATAATCTAGTGAAATATTCAGATCAACGTCGGTTCATTGAATGCACTGTCGTGAGAAGTCCATTGAACCTTATCATTTAGAGGTAGAGAAAGTCGTAACAAAGTTTCCGTAGGTGAAACTACTAAAGGATCATTGTCAAGACCTACAAAGTAGAATGACCTGTGAATGTCTTTAACAACTAGGGAGTCCTCGTGGTCGGGATTCTTCGGTCCTCCCCATGAGGGCCAGCCCCATAGCCCCAATGCCCACGACCAGTGTGTACGTCCGGCAACTAATGAACCTTGGTACAGAAAGTACCAAGAAATCCTTAAATTGATAGTCTGCCCCTTGCACTCCTTTAGAGGCATGCATCGGGGGGACCGAGCTTATTTTATAAACAAAAATAACTCTCATCAATGTATATTATGGCTCTTATATCAATGAAAAATGTAGAAAAATTTGATACTATGTGTGAATTGCAGAATCCCTTAAACAATCAAGTCTTTGAATGCAAGTTGCTCCCGAAGAAATTAGGCTAAGGGTACGTCTATGTGGGAATCACGCATCGCATCGCCCCTTAGCACCATAACTTAATAATGGGGTATGTTGTTGTTCTATGACGGATACTGGACTACTTTGTGCCTCAAGCCTGCAGATGGCCTAAATATGAGTCCACATCGATGAACGTCGTGGCAAGTAGTTGTTGTAACTCAACTTTCTTTGTTTTTATGGCTACAACTCGTCACGCATCGGACTCCAGGACCCTATCGTTCTTAGACTCTCTGATCTCGACCCTAGATCAAGAGAGATTACCCACTGAGTTTAAGCTTATCAATAAGTAGAGGAAATAAAACTTAGAAGGATTTCCTTAGTAACGACAAGCGAACTGGGAACATCCCAGCCTTAGAATCGTGCGGCTCCATTATCCAAATTATAGTCTGGAGAAGCGTTCTCAATGGCGGACCGAGCCAAAGTCCCTTTGAAGGGGGCGCTAGAGTGGGTGAGATCCTCGTTGTGCCCATACCCTATGGCACTACAAGGTGCTATTTACGAGTTTGGTTGTTTGGGAATACAGCCCAAATTGGGTCATGAATTCCATTTAAGGATAAATACGGGCGAGAGACTGAGAGTGAACAAATACCACAAGGAAAAGATAAAAAGAACTTTGAAAATACAGTCAAAGAGTGCTTGAAATTCTTAGGAAGCAAGCAATGGTGGTCAGAGATATGCCCTATTAGGGTGTAAAATGGCGATAAGCCATTCAACTGATCGACTCAGGGCATGGACTAGCGTGGATTGGGGGGATTCAAAAGCTCAGGATCTCGATATGCTTGTGGAATATCACATCTGTGATTAAGGTAGGCAGTGTATGCCTCTGGCATTCATCGGCATCTGCATGCTCCAGATACTGGCCTGTGGGTTTCTCATTTGACCCATCTTAAAACACAGAATAAGGAGTTTGACATGTTTATGACAGAACAAACGAGTAAACCTATAAGACATAAGTAAGCTAATTGGTGGGATCCCTCTAAGGGCTGCACTACAAACCGGCCTTGATATTCTGAGAAGTGTTCGAGTGTGGGTATACCTGAGTGGGGAAAAGCTAGAGGAAACTCTAGTGGAGGCCCACAGAAATACAATTGGGCAAATCATTCTTTTGACTTTGATATAGGGTGAAAGACTAATCGAACCATTTAGTAGCTGGTACCATATAAAGTTTCCCTCAGGATAGCCAGAGGTCGCGTGTAAGTTCTATTGGGTAAAGCCAATGATTAGAGGACTCGGGGGAACAAAGCCCTCGACCTAATCTCAAACTTTAAATAGGTAGGACGGTGTGACTGCTTTGTTGAGCCACACCACGGAATTAAGATCTCCAATCAGGCTATTTTTGGTATGCAAAAATAGCAATGCAGGATGAACCGAAAGCCGAGTTACAGTCCAAACTGTATGCTAATCTAGATCTTATAAAGGGTGTAGGTCAATTAAGATAGCAGGATATTGTTAATGGAAGTCTAAATCTATTAAGGAGTGTGTAACAACCTACTTACCAAATCAACTAGCTCCAAAAATGGATGGCGCTTAAGCATGCAACCTACACCCTTCCGTCGGGCCAAGTGCCAGGTCCCGATGAGTAAAAGGGTATAGCAGTGACTACATAACTTTGGCTATGAGCCTGGGTAGAGCAGCCATCATACAGATCTTAGTGGTAGTTACAAATATTATAATAAGAACTTTGAAGGTTGAAAAGGAGAAAGGTTAATGTGAAAGGCACTTGCACATGGGTTAGTAGATCCTATGGGTCGGGGGAACCCCAACAAATAGTGAATTTTGTGCATACTATAAAAGGGAATCGAGTTAAAATTCCTAAACTAGGATGTGGCGATCGACGACAACATTAGGAATTTTGAAGATATTAGTGGGAGCCTTAGGAAGAGTTAAGTTTCCTATTTAATAGCCTACGCACCCTGGAATCGGCTCAGCCTGAGGTAGGGTCCAGTGGCTGGAAGGGCACTGCATGTCGCGTAGTGTCTGGTGCACTCCCGAAGGCCCTTGAAAATATGGAGGACCAAAAGCATCCACACCCGATCGTACTCATTACTGCATCAAGTCTCTAAGGTGAATATCATCTGGTCGATAGAAGATTGTAGGAATGGGAAGTCAGCAAAATGGATCCATAACTTTGGGAAAAGGATTAGATTTAAGGGTGGGCATGGGGTCCCAATCCTAAACTCATTGACTATCAGTGTACTACTAGAGCTGCTCCCACGGCAAGAACGGGTCACCGCGTGCCGGCTAGGGGACAGACTGAGAATGGTTCCTTCAAGGGCCATCCCCACATGTTGAACAGCCAACTCAGAACTAGTACTGACAAGGTGAACCAGACTTTTTAATTAAAAAAAATCATTGCAATGGTCCCAACGGATGTTCACGCAATATGATTTTTGCCCAGTGCTCCGAATGTCAAAGTCAAGAAATTCAACCTAGAGCGGGTAATGGCGGGAATAACTATGATACTTTTAAGGTTTCCAAATGCCTTGTCAACTAATTAGTGAAGCGCATCAATGGATTAGAAGATTACCACAGTCCCTGTAAGCTATCCAGCAAAACGACATTGCTTGGTTGAATAGCCAGGGGTCCGAGGCTACCATGTGCTGCATTATGTGTGAACGCCTCTAAGTGAGAATCTGAGCTTGAAGCGGTGCATACGCTCACTATCTTCTTGTTGACCAACAGTAGGGGCCTCGACCCCTAAGGGCACATGTCGTTAGCTAAGCCATTGCAGCAAAAGTGTCACGGTGGCCGCCTTGATGTACAACTTTTTTTCGCGTGGCGGGTAGAATCCTTTGCAGATGACTTAAATATGTGATGGGGTATTGTAAGTGGCAAAGTGGACTTGCTACCATGATCCATTAATATTCATCCCTTTGTCGGTCCGATTAGTCCCTCCCCCTCAAATTTAATAATATTCTGTCCATTTCCAAAGGAGGTTTGTGCATCCATCCTTTACAAATCCGACTAAGTGTTGTGTTTTCACTTCACCCTAGAGCATACCATAGCATAGCCTCCCCCGAGTTCCCCACTTATTTTTAATTGTTGTGTGTGTTCCATTCAAAATAGTTAATTATGATATCAAGTGGTGTTTTGTGCAAAACTACGACATCAAAATTAGAGGCTTTCCATGTCGCACAGTATGGCTCAAGAGCACTGTGATGCGTAGATGCCAACATAGTGATTTGAGGCATCTCGTAATTAGAGGTTTTCATGACCGTTAAGTGAAATCCTAGAGACATATCCAATGACTCAGGCTCCAACGTCCGGCGAAATTGGTAGCACACAACGCCCGATGTCAAATACTAAAGGACCTATAGTTCCCTACCATGATGTTCTCTTTGTCGAGTTATTTGTCTATGTATCAGCGCCAACACCTTAAACCACCTTGGGAAGCAACGACCATAAGGCACCATGACACTGTTCACCAAGGCACCATGGCACCATGCACCATGACGTCATGGCACCGCGCACCATGGCACCAAGGCACAGCGGCTCCAGGGCACTATGGCATCGCGCCGCCATGGTACCAAAGAACCCATGCATCTTAAACTAGGATCTGTGTGCTTGCTCACCCGCCGCGAGTGCACCAAGGCCCCATGGAACCATGGGCACGATTAAGGAACCTTGCTAAAACCAAAAGAGCATAAACCTAGTTTCAATCATCCAAATATTTTCAGAACATTCATCCATCTTCCTCGCTGTTGCATACTCCTTTCGTTAAAGACATGCTCTAAATATTTTTTAACGATATTTCAATGTTATCTCATATGTTGGGGCGGTTTTTCTATTGTCCTTATGTTATTTTGATGAATTTAAATATTTTATATCATTTTATTATACGTACAAATATGCACTCAATCATTGATTAAAGGTTACTTCATGCATTGGAAATATTTTACTAATGTTTTTATATTTTTAAAATATTTTTTATATTTTATTATTTATTATAATTTATTTTTTGAATTTTTTGTATGTAATATTTGAAAAAAATGTATTTTCTTAATGAAAATTATCATTTACAAATTACTTGATTCTTTTGTGAGTGCATTGGCTTAGACTTATGTCAAAAGTTGCAGTTATGGTCCGCATATTTCTTGTATGATTCTATGGCAAAATAATGTCTACTCTTATTAGTTAGGTTACTTTGTTGCATATATAAGGGAGGGCAGAGGTATTGAAGGCACTTCAAGGAAACTGTCGCTAGTTAGCAGAGGCGCTCACTGGGCATTTTAGTATGCAGTTGACACATAGCAGCATACATGGCTTGTTCATTTGAGTTGTTGGTGCCCACAAAACAATGATGATCACGCTTCAGTATGCGCTTATGTTGGATATCAGTGGCGTCATCCATGACGGGGCTATTGGAGTTTGATTTCACACGAAGTGGAGCTTTTGTGTGTGTGGTGATCCCTGTATGCAGCTCTTGGGGAAAGCTCTAGGTGTTGTAGCATAGGATCGAGCCAAATCCGCTTTGACAACTGACGACCGATCTTGGGGGTGCCCGTGCACTAGCCACGACGCGCATCTATCTCTTCTGCTCCTCCTAAGGGTGGGCTATCATGTCAAGTGAGAATTGGTTTAGCCTTGCAATGTCTGCATTGGTAGTAGTGCACAACATTTATTATGTTCGGCATTAGTAGCAGCACCGGTACTGAGCGATCATTGATGGAGCATTTAAACGCATGGCACATGAGTTATGTTCGGCATATGTAGTTAGGTTGGATCACTTCTCAAGCAGCAACGTCCTGACCTACCTTCCACCAAAGTCATGGGGCAGACACAATTTAGGCTTCTTCGATGTTGGTTTCCTTTTTTGCATACTTAATGCTAAGGCATTATCAAGTTTTATTGATCGGCTTTCTCCTCTCACATTTCGTAAGTGGGGTGAATCAAAAGTCAGCCCTCATGTCTTATGTCATCCGCTTTTTGGCGTGCGATGTCATGGTCCATGATGGGTGGTTGAGATATTTGGATGCAATATATGCCATGGACAAAGGGTTTTCATTGGCTTCTATCTGCCCTATACGATGCTTATTTCAAATGACGATCGCACTCGCCTTGAACCTTCCCGCGCTCTTTTGGGCAAGTAGGGCTCATGCGACACCGGGGTCGATGAGGAATACTACTTGGTTGATCCTACCAGTAGTCATGTTCTTGTCTCAAATATTAATCCATGCAAGTGTAAGTGTGAACAAATTCATACTGAGAAGCTGTGAATGGCTCATTAAATCAACTGTAGTTTGTTTGATGGTATCTATTACTCAAATAATTGTACTAATTCTATAGCTAATACATGGAACTAACCATACTTTTAGAAGAGATGGATTTATTTGATAAAAGGATGACGTGGGCTTTGTCTATTGCTACGATGATTTATGATAACTCGACAGATCACACGGCCATCATGCCGGTGATGTCTCATTCAAATTTCTGCACTATCAAATTTTAATGGTAGCATAGTGGCCTACTATGGTGATGAAATATGATAAAATATTAGGGTTTGATTTCAAAGAGAGAGCCTGAGAAACGACCACCACATCCAAGGAAGGCAATATGCACATAAATTATCCAATCCTGGCATGGTGAGGTAGTGACAATAAATAACAATACCTGGCTCAATAAGTCTGGTAATTGGAATAGGTACAATATAAATCAATTAATAAGGATCCATCGGAGGGAAAGTCTGGTGACAGTAGATACGGTAATTCTAGATCCAATAGCGTATATTTAATTTATTGTAGTTTAAAATCTCATTGTCGTACTTTGGGATGGGCCAGCTAGTCTGCCTATGGTGTGCACCGATCGTCTAATCCCTTCTGTCACTGATGCACTTCTGCCCTTAACTAGCCAAGTCACTCCACCAACGTTGTTACTTTGAGGATATTAGAGTGCTTAAATCAATCCTACACTCTATATACATTAGCATGGGATAAAATTATAGGATTCGGTCCTATTATGTTGGCCTTCAGGATTGGAGTAATTATTAACAGAGATAGTCGGGGGCATTTGTACTTCATAGTTAAAGGCGAAATTATTGGGTTTATGAAAATCAAACAACTGTGAAAGCATTTGCTAAGGATGTTTTCATTAATAAAGAACAAAAGTTGGGGGCTCAAAGACGATCACATACATTCCTAGTCTCAACTATAAATGATACGGACCAGGGATCGACGAATGTTGATTTTAGGACACTACTGGTAACTTATGAGAAATCAGAGTTTTTAGGTTTCGTGGGGAGTATGGTCACAAGGCTAAACTTAAAGGAATTGATAGAAGGGGACCACATGGAGTTAAGACTTCATCTTAATTTGACTCAACACAGGAAAGATTACCAGATCAAGACATAGTAAGAATTGACAGACTGAAAGCTCTTTCTTGATTCTATGGGTGGTGGTGCATGGTCGTTCTTAGTTGGCGGAGAGATTTGTTGGGTTAACTCCATTAACAAATGAGAACTCAGCCTGCTAACTTACTATACGATGGTATCCCTTCACGACCAGCTTCTAAGAGGGACTACGGCCTTTTAGGACGTGGAAATTTGAGGAAATAACAGGTCTGTGATACCCTTAGATGTTCTGGGACACACACACGCTACACTGATATATTCAATGAGTTGATAGCCTTGGCCAATAGGCACGTGTAATATTTTAAATTTTATCATAATATGAATAGAGCATTGATATTATCGGTCTTCAATGAGGAATTCCTAGTAAACGCGAGTCATCAGCTCAAGTTGACTATGTCCTTACCCTTTGTACACACCAACCATCGCTCCTACCGATTGAATGATTTGGTGAAATATTCAAACCACATCAACTTGGGCAGTTTGTTTTCACTCCATGAGGCACTGTCTACAATTCGGGTTGTTTGGGAATACATCCCAAATTGGGTGGTGAATTCCATCCAAGGCTAAATATGGTCAAGAGAACGATAGGTAACAAGCACTGCAATGGAAAGATAGAAGGACTTTGAAAAGAGAGTCAAAGAGTGCTTGAAATTATTGGGAGGGAAGTGGATAGGAGCCGATGATGCATCCCGATCGAATGTGGAATGGCGACATGCTAATCCACCGATCGACTAGGGGCATGGACCATAATGGATAGGGGGCGCGTCCAAATCCTGAGCTCTAAATACCCTCGTGAAACATTATCTCCTTAATTGTGGCAGGCAGCGCGCATCTATGGCATATATCGATATTTGAACAATCTAAAAATTGTCCTATGGGCTCCCTATTCAACCTATCTTGAAATATAGATCAAGGAGTCTGACATGTGTGCGATGCAATGGGCGAGTAATCCCGTAAAATGTAAAGAAGCAATTTGGTGGGATCTCCCTTAAGGGTGCACCACTGACCGACCTTGACCTTCTGAGAAGGGTTCGAGTGTCAGAATACTTATCGGGACCCAAAAGATGGTGAACTATTCCTTAGTGGGGCGAAGCCAGAGAAAACTCTGGTAGAGATCCATAGCGATACTGACGTGCAAATCATTCATCCGACTTAGGTATAGGGAAAAAGATTAATTGAACCATCTAGTAGCTAGTTTAATCCAAAGTTTCCCTTAGGATAGCTGGAGTTTGTGTGCAAGTTCAATTGGGTAAAGCCAATGATTAGAGGTATCGGGGGCCTAATACAGTCGACCTATTCTTAAAATTTAAATAGGTAGGATAGTCCAAAATCTTTGTTGAGCCTCACCATAGAATCAAGAGCTCCAAGTGGGACATTTTTTGTATGCAGAACTGGAGATGCTGGATGACTCGAAAGTCAAGTTACGTTGCCAAACAATGCGCTAACCTAGATCCCACAAAGGTTGTTGGTAAATTAAACTAGCAGGACGGTGGTCATGGAAGTAGAAATCCACTAAGGAGTGTGTAAAAACTCACCTGCCGAATTAACTAGACCCAAAAATGGATAGCACTTAAGCGCGCGACCTACACCCGGCCGTTAAGGCAAGTGCGAGGCCCCGATAAGTATGAGGCTGCCGCTGTCGCTGCAAAACCTTGGTCAGGATCTTGGGTAGAGCAATCATCGATGCAGATCTTAGTGGTAGTAGAAAATATTCAATTAAGAACTTAGAAGGATGAAAAGGAGAAATATTCTATGGGAACAGCACTTGCACATGAGTTAGTCAATCCTAAGGGTCGGGGGAACCCCAAAAGATAGTGCATTTTGCACATACTTCAAAGGGGAATCGGGTTAAAATTCCTAAGTAGGGACTTGGTAGTTGACGACAATATTAAGAAGTTAGGAAACATCAGCAGGAGCCTCAAGAAGAGTTATCTTTTCTATTTAATAGCTTGCTCA
The DNA here is from genome assembly GCA_026120095.1 of Capsicum chinense. NCBI lineage: Eukaryota > Viridiplantae > Streptophyta > Magnoliopsida > Solanales > Solanaceae > Capsicum > Capsicum chinense. The sequence continues at coordinate 16,266,958 of JAPEIP010000007.1, read as the reverse complement.
CCCAGAATTGGCTTAGTCGGAGGTAGGGTTCAGCTGCTGGAAGAGCACTACACATCACGTAGTGTTCGTTCCACTCCCATAGGCCCTTGAAAATCCAGAGGACTGACGGTCATACATTCTCAGTCATACTCATAACCGGATCAGGTCTCCAAGGTGAACAGCCTCTGGTCGATGGAATAATGTAGGCAAGGAAAGTAGGCAATATGGATCCGTAACTTTGGGTAAATGATTGGCTCTGAGGGTTGGTAATATGGTTCTTAGTACTAAACACATTGGATATCGGGGGACTTCTCGAGATTTACCTACGGCAAAAGCAAGTCACCGCGTACCGACTGGTTAACGAAATGTGAACGGTTCCTTCAAGGGCCTTCTCCACATGTCGAACAGCCAACTCAGAGATAGTACAGACAAGGGGAATCCTTCTGTGCAATTAAAAGAAAGAATTGCGATGGTCCCAATGGATTTTCACACATTATGATTTCTTCCCAATCTCTGAATATCAAAGTGAAGAAATTCAACCAAGCATGGGTAAACAGCTAGAGTAACTATGACTCTCTTAAAGTAGTCAAATACTTCATCATCTATTTAGTGATTCCCATAATTGGAATAATGAGATTCCCACTATCCCTGTCCATGATACAGTAACACCATAGTCAAGGAAACGGGCATGGCAGAGTCAACAGGTTAGAAGACCTTGTTGTGCTTGATCTTAGTCTGACTTTGTGAAATGCCTTGAGAGGTGTAGTATAACTGAGAACCAAAAGTTGAAAGTGAAATACCACTAATTTTAATGCTATTTTACTTATTTCCTGAATCATAAGTGGGACACTGCCCCTCTTGTTTGAACCAAGGCTCACTTTGTGGCCGATATGGGCAGAAGATATTCTCAGGTAGGGGGTTTAGCTGGGGTGGCAGATCTTTTAAAAGATAATGCAAGTATCCTAAGATGAGCTCAACGAGAACAGAAATTTTGTGTGGAATTGAAGGGTAAAATCTCGTTTGATTCTAAGTTCCAGTAATAATATGAACCGTCAATGTGTAGCCTAACGATCCTTGAGTCTTTTAAAATATGAAGATAGAGGTTTTAGAAAAGTTACCACAGGGATAATTGTCTTGTGGCAGCCAAGTATTCATAGCGACATTGCTTTTTGATCCTTCGATGTCAGTTCTTTCTATCTTTGTGAAGAAAATTTCACCAAATGTTGGATTGTTCACCCACAAATAGGGAATGTGAGTTGGTTTAGAAAATCGTGAGATAGGTTTTTTTAGCCTCTTGATGATAATTTCACAATAGTAATTCAGCCTAGTATGATAGGAACTATTGATTCACACAATTGGTCATCGCACTTGGTTTAAAAGCGAGTGGCGCGAAGTTACCATGTGCTAGATTAGAACTGAATGCATCTAAGTAATAATCTGGGATAAAAGCGATGCATGTGCCTGCCATCCATTTTCCGACCAGCAGTAGGGGCCTCGACCCCTTAGAGCACGTGTCATTGGATAAGCCATCGCGTAGAAAGGGTCCCGATTGTCGCCTTGAAGTATACTTTTCATTATGTGGTAGGTACAACCCATTGCAGATGACTTCAAGGTACGACGGGGTATGTAAGTGGCAGAGTGGCCTTGCTGCCACAATCCACTGAGATTCAGCTCCTTCTCCCTCAGGTTCGTCCCACCACCTCTAATTTAATTATTTTTTTGTTAATATCCAAAGGAGGTTTGTGCATTCATCCTTGAAAAATACCACTAAGTGTTGTAAGTTCACCTCACCCTCGAGCATGCTGTAGTGATAGCCTCACCCGAGTTTGATGCTTATTTTTCAAGTGTCGTAAAACTATGTTATTGCAATTAGATATTTTTCATGATGCGCAGTATGACTTAATAGCCTAGCGAGGTGTCGAGGCCAATGTCAGGGCATAGAGGCATGTCGTAATTAGAGGTTATCTTGACCATCAAATGCAATCCAAAAGACATGTCGAATGACCCGGGCTCTGACGTCTAGCAAAATCGAAAGCACACAACTCCCGATGTCAAATATGGAAGGACCTATAGTGACCTACCAATGCCTTAAACCACTATGGGAAGCAATGGCCACAAGGAACCATGACACTGTTAACCACAGCACCACGACACCATAGCACCAATGCACTAAGGCACCATGGTGCCATGGGATAATAGAACCAAGCACCATGGAACCAAGATACCATGGCTCCATGGAAACAAGGCTCAATGACACTAAGGAAGCACGGCGCCATGGCAACAAGGCACCATGGCACCAAGGCACCGTGCCACCATGACACCATGACACCATGGCATCGCACACCATAGCGCTATCGCACTAAGCACCATGCATCCTAAACTAGGAACTATGTGCTAGGCACACAGGCACTCGTGTGCCCGCCGTGAGTGCACCAATGCCTAATGACACCATGAGCGCGGTGAAGGAACTATGGTAGTGCACAAAAATCAAAAGAGCGTAAACCTAGGTTCGATTATCTGAATAATTTCATTACATCCAACAATATTCCTAACCTGCCTGCCATCTCACTCATGGGGTAAGTGCAATTTAGGCTGGTATGAAGTTGATTTCCTATGTTGCAGTCCTAATACCCAGGCAATATCAAGTTTTATTGATCGAGTTTTTCCCCTGTCATTTCGTGTTTGGGGTGAATGAAAAGGTCACCCTCGTGTCTAACATCTTTCTTAATTCATTGTTTGATGTCATAATCCATGAGTTATTATCGGGATTTTAGATGCGGTTGATGCAGTGGGCATAGGGTTTTCATCATCACTTATCTGCCCAATATGATTCTCATTGCAAACGATGATCATACTGTCCTTGAATCAATCCATGCCCTTTCATACAGGCCGGGATCATGCAATACTGGCGTCGATAATGATTGCTACCTTGTTGATCATGCCAGTAGTCATATGCTTGTCTTAAAGATTAAGCCATACATATGTAAGTATGAACAAATTCAGACTGTGAAACTGCGAATGGCTCCTTAAATCAGTTATAGTATGTTTGATGGTATCTACTACTCGGATAACTATAGTAATTCTATAGCTAATACATGCAACAAACCCTGACTTTTGGAAAGATCCATTTATTAGATAAAATTTGATGCGAGCTCTACACATTGCTGTAATGATTAATGATAACTTGATTGATCGCATAACCATTATGCCGGTGAGAAAGCCTGAGAAACGGCGACCACATACAAGGAAAGCAGTAGACACACAAATTACCCAATCTTGACACGGGCAGGTTGTGATAATGAATAACCATATCGGGCTCAATGATTCTGGTAATTGGGAAGAGTACAATCTAAATCCCTTAACGAGGATCCATTTGAGGAAAATTTTGGTAGCAACAACCATGGTAATTCAAGCTATAATAGCATAAACTTAAATTGTTGTAGTTAAAAATCTCATAGATGTACTTTGGGATGGGCCAGCCATCCTTCCTATGGTGTGCACCGGTTGTCTCACCCTTTTGTTGGAAATTCATTCCTGGCCTTAATTGGCTGGGTCATTCCTCTAGCTCTGTTACTATGAAGAAAATAAAGTGCTCAAATCAAGCCTACGCTCTGTATATATTATCTTGGGATAACATTATATTATTTTGGTCCTATTACATTATCCTTCAGGATCAGAGTAATGATTAACAGTGACATTTGGGGGCATTCATATTTCATAGTCAGAAGTGAAATTCTTAGATTTATGAAAGACTAACAACTACTAAAACATTTGCCAAGGATGTTTTCATTTATCAAGAACAAAATTTGAGGGCTAGAAGATGATCAGATACCTTCCTAGTCTCAACAATAAATGATGTCGACCATGGATGGACGGATGTTGCTGTTAGGACTCTGCCGGCACCTTATGAGAAATTTTTGTTTTTGGTTTGTGGGGGGATTACGGTCGCAAGGCTGAAATATAATTGAATTGATGGAAGGGCACCACAAGGAGTGAATCCTCTGGCTTAATTTGAGGAGCTATTTTTCTTATTAATTTTGTTAAAGAATGAGACCTCAGCCTGCTAACTATCAATGTAGAGGTATCCCTTTACGGCCAGCTTCTTAAAGGGACTACGGCCTTTTAGGCAATGAAAGCTTGAGATAATAACAGGTCTGTGATGCCCATAGATGCTCTAGGCCGCAGACATGCTACATGGATATATTCAACAAGTTTATAGCCTTGAACAAAGGTATAGGTAATCTTTTAAATTTCATTATGATGGGGATAGATAATTGCAATTATTGATTTTCAACAAAGAATTCCTAGCAAGCACGAGTCATCAGCTCATGTTAACTATGTCCTGGCCCTTTTTATCCACTACCCATTGTCCCTACCAATTGAATGATCTGGTGAAATTTGGGTTGCAATGATATGGACGGTTCGGTGCCTGTGACATCGGAAGAAGTCCATTGAACCTTATCATTTATAGAAAGAAGAAGTCGTTGCAAAGTTTTCGAAGCTGAACCTGTGGAAGGATCATTGTAGAAACCTGCATAGTAGAATGACCCACAAACGTGTTTAACAACTGGGGAGTCCGCGGGCGGAATACTTCAGCCCTCCGCACGAGTGCCTTCCCTTATCCCCAGCATACGTGCCCAGCGTGCGTATCAAGCGACTAATGAAACCCAGTGAAGAAAGTGCGAAGGAGTACTTAAATTGATAGTCTTCCCCTCATGCCCCTTTCGTGGCATGTGTCAAGGGGACCAGGGCTTATTTAATAAAAAAAATAACTCTCGAGAATGGATATCCAGCTCTCGCATTTATACAGAATGTAGAGAAATGTGATACTTGGTGTGAATTGTAGAATTTCATGAACCATAGAATCTTTCAATGCAAGTTTCACCTAAATCCATTAGGCCGAGGGAATGTCTACTTGGGCGTCACACATCGCGTCACCCCATTGTATCACTACTTAATCATGGTGTGCTCTTTTGTTGCATAGAGGATACTGGCATCCTGTATGCCTCAATCTCGCGGCTAGCCTAAATATGAGTCCACGTTGATGGACGTCTCAGCCAGTGGTACTTGTAACTTAATTATATTTGTTGTCGCGGCTACTGCCCATTGTGCGTCAGGACTCCAGAACCCTACTGTACTTAGACGCTCTGATTGTCACCCCAGGTCAGGTGGGATTACCCGCTGAGTTTAAAAATATGAATAAGAGGAGTAAAATAAACTTACAAGGATTTCATTAGTAACGGCAAGCGAATCAGGACCAACCCAACCTTAGAATCGGCGACTCCATCATATGAAATGTAGTCTTGAGAAGTGTCCTCAGTGGCAGACTGGGCCTAAGTCCCTTGGAAGGGGGCGCTAGAGAAGGTGAGAGCCCTATTATGCCCGGACCTTGTCTCACTATAAGGCGCTGTCTACGAGTTGAGTTGATTGGGAATGTAGCCCAAATTGGGTAGTAAACTCTGTCCATTGCTAAATATGAGTGAGAGACTGATATCAAACAAGTACCGTGAGGGAAAAATAAAAACGATTTTGAAAAAAAAGTCAAAGAGTGCTTGAAATTGTCTGGAGGAAAGCTAATGGGGGCCAGTGATGTGCCCCGATCAGAAGTGGAATAGCTATAAACTAGTCCGTCGATGAACTCAGGGCATGGACCAACGAAGATTAGGGGTGGCAAAGATCGATCCCTCAATACTCTCGTGGAACACCATCTCATCGATTGTGGTAGGGAGCGCGTGCCTCTAGAATACTTCAGCATCTGTGCACTCCAGAAGCTGGCATGTGAGCTCCCCATTCAACCCGTCTTGAAAGATGAACCAAGGAGTTTGACATATGTGCGAGTCAACGGGCGAGTAAACCCATTAGGTGTAAGGAAGATTATTGGTGGAATCCCCTTGAGTGGAGCACCACCGATGGACCTTCATCATTTGAGAATGGTCTGAATATGCACATACCTGTTGGGATTCAAAAGATAGTGAACTATGTCTGAGCGGGGCGAAGCCAGAGAAAACTTTGGAGGAGGCCTACAGCGATACTGACATGCAAATAATTCTTCTGACTTGTGTATAGGGGAGAAAGACTAATTGAAACATATAGTAGTTAGTTCCCTCCAAATTTTCCCTCAAGATAGCTGAAGCTGGCGTGTGAGTGCTATCAGGTAAAGCCAATGCTAAGAGACCTCGAGGGAGCAACTCCCTCGACCTATTCTCAAAGATTAAATAGTAGAATAGTGCAACTACTTTATGAGCCATGCCACGGAATCAAGAGCTACAAGTAGGCCATTTTTGGTAAGAAGAACTGGCAATATGGGATGAATTGGAGGCTGGGTTATGGTACCCAATTACACGCTAACCTAGATCCCACAAAGGGTGTTAACTGATTAAGACAACTTGATGGTGGTTATTGAAATCAAAATCCACTAAGGAGTGCGTAATAACTTACCTGCTAAATCTACTAGCGTCAAAAATAGATGGTACTTAACCATGCAACCTATACCCGGCCATCGGGGTAAGTTCCAGGCCCTAATGAGTAGGAGGTTACAACGGTCACTAGAAAACCTTAGGCGCGAGCCTGGGCAGAATGGCCATCGGTGCAGATCTTGGTGGTAGTAGCAAATATTCAAATGAGAACTTTGAAAGTAAAATAGGGGAAAGGTTCCATGTGAATGGTACTTGCACATGGGTTAGTCAATCCTAAGGGTAGGAGGAACCCTGACAGATAACGAGTTTTGCCCATACTCCAAAAGAGAATCGGGTTAAAATTCCAGAATCAAGACGTGGCGGTCGACGACAATGTTAGAAAGTTTGAAGACGTTAGTAGGACCCACAAAAAGATTTATCTTTTCTATTTTACAATTTTTCCACCCTAGATTCGTCTCAGCTAAAGGTAGGGTCCAGCAGTTGTTAGAGCACCGCACGTCGCGTGTTGTTCGATGCTCTCCAAGAGGCCCTTGAAAATCTAAAGGACTGAATACCATCCACACCCAATCGTACTTATAACTGCATCAGTTCTCCAAGGTGAAGAGCCTCTGGTCGATGGAACAATATACGAAAGGGAAGTCGGCAAACTAGATTCCTAACTTTGGGAAAAGGATTAGCTCTGAGGGCTGTGCACGGGGAAACAGTCACAAACCCGTCGGCTATCGGTGGACTGCTCGAGATACTCCTGTGGCGTGAGTGGGTCACTGCGTGCTGTGTGGTGAAAGGACTGGAAATGGTCACTTTAAGGGCCTTCCCCGCAAGTCAAACGACCAACTCAGAATTGGTACGGGCAATGGGAATCGAACTGTTTAATTAAAACAAAGCATTGCGATGATCCCAATGGATATTCACGCAACATGATTTCTGCCCAGTTCTCCGAATGTCAAAGTGAAGAAATTCAACCAATAGTGGGTAAACGACTAGAGTAACTATGACTCTCTTAAGGTAGCCAAATGCCTCATTATCTAATTAGTGACACGTATGAATTGATTAATGAGATTCCTACTGTCTATGTTTACTATCCAGGAAACCACAACAAAAGGAATGGGCTTGGTAGAATCTACGGGGAAAGAAGACCTTGTAGATCTTGACTCTTGTATAATTTTATGAATTGACTTGAGAGGTGTAGTATAATTGGTCAAAAGGCAAAAGTGAAATACCACTCCTTTTAATGTTATTTTACTTATTACATGAATAAGAAGCAAGGTACTTCCCCTCTATTTTGACCCAAGGCTCACCCAGCGGGCTGATCTGGGTAGAAGACACTGTCAGGTGGGGAGTTCGGCTGGGGTGGCACATCTATTAAATATAAGGCAGGTGTCCTAAGATGAGCTCAACGAGAACAGAAATCTCATGTGGAATAAAAGGGTAAAAGCTCATTTGATTCTAATTTACAGTACACATATGAACTATGAATGCATCGCCTAACAATTCTTTAGACCTTCAAAATTCAAAGCTACAAGTGTCAGAAATATTACCAAAGGGATAACTGGCTTGTGGCAGCCAAGCGTTGATAGAGACGTTGCTTTTTGAACCTTCGATGTCGGCTTTTCCTATCATTTTGAAGCAAAATTCTGCAAGTGTTGGATTGTTCAACCACCAATAGGGAATATGAGCTGGGTTTAGACCATCGTGTGATAAGTTAGTTTTACCCTACTGATGACAATGTCACAATAGTAATTCAACCTAGTAAGAGAGGAACCATTGATTCACATGATTAGTCATCGCGCTTACTTTAAAATCCAGTGGCGCAAAGCTACAATGTGATGGTTTACTACAAAATGCCTCTAAGTTAGAATCCGTGTTGGAAGTGATGGATGCACCCTCCATCCACTTGCCGACCCGTAGTAGGGTCTACTATCCCTAAGGGAACATAACGTAGACCCTTAAGGGTTGCGGTATCCACATTGAGTACAATTTTAATCGAGCAGCAGAAAGAATCCTTTGCAGATGACTTAATTACTCGATATGGTATTGTAAGTGGAAGGTTGGCCTTGCTTCCACGATCCACTAAGATTCATCCCATTGTCGCGACTGTTCATCCCTCACCCTCCAATCGAATAATTTTTCCGCCCATCTCCGAATGGGATTTGTGCATCCATCCATGAAAAATCCACTAAGTTTTCTGAGTTCACCTCACGCTCGAGCATGCCATGACATAGCCTCACCCGAGTTTGCCGCATATTTTTCAAGTGTCGCATGTATTCCATTCCAAATAGTTAAGTACGATATCAAGTGGCCTTTCATGCAAAACTACGGCGTCGCAATTAGAGGTTTTCCTAGATGTTCTGTACGACTCAAGAGCCTAGCAATGCATTGAGGCCAACATCGGTGAGTGAAGGCATGTCACAATTAGAGGTTTTCATGACCGTTAAATGCAATCCTAGAGACATTTCCAATGACTCACGCTCTGACATCTACCGAAATAGACACTGCATAAGGCATGATGTCAAATACCATAGGACCTATAGTGGCTTACCATAGTGATATCTTTGTCGAGATGGTTATCGGTGTATCGGCACCTTCACCTACAAGGCACCATGCGCCAATGCCTCAAACAACCATGGCGCCTTGGCACTAAGGCACCGTGGCATCTTGTCACCAAGGCACCGTGGCGCCTTGACACGAAGGCTCCATGATGCCATGGCGCCAAGGCATCCCGCACCATAGTGCCATGGCACCAAATCTCCCATACAACCTAAACTAGGAACTGTGTGCTTGAAAGAACCAAAAGAGCATAAACCTAGGTTTGATCATCCGAATATTTTCATAACGTTCATCCATCTTCCTCAGCATTGCATACTCCTTTCATTACATACACGCTCCAAGTATTTTTTAATGGTATTTCAGTGTTACCTCATATGTTGGGGCGGTTTTTCTAATGTCCCCACGTTATTTTTCAAAATTTAAATATTTTGTATTGTTATGTTATACACTTAAATATGCAATCAATTATTGGTTTAAGGTTACTTCATGCATTGAAAATATTTTTCTAATGGTTTTATATTTTTTATGTATTTTTTGAACTTTCATAAATAATATTTGAAAACAAATATTATCTTATTGAAAATTATCATTTACAAATTACGTGACTCTTTTGTGAGTACATTGGCTCAGCCTTATGTCAAAACATGCAGTTCTATTCCTTACATGTCTAGTATGATTCTCTGGAAAAATTATATCTACTTCTGTTTGTTAGGTTATATTTTTTAAGCATATATAAGGAGGGTAGAGGTGTCGAAGGCACATAAAAGAAACTGTCTCTAGTTTGTACAGGCACTCACTGGGCAAGTCGGCGTGCAGTGTTGGCAAATGGCATCATGCATGGCTAGTGGATTCCCTGTGTTGCATACCTAATGCCCAGGCGTTGTCAAGTTTTATTGATAGGTTTTTGCCCATCATATTTCATATGCGGGGTGAATCAAAAAGCCGCCCTCATGTCCCACTCCTTCCTCGCTACACCGTGTGATATCGTAGTCCATGAGCAACAATCGGGATTTTCAAATGCGATAGATATAGTAGGCATAGAAGAAGATGAGCCTATGTCACCTAGAAGGGGTGCTAGAGAGGGTGAGAGTCGTGTTATTCCCGGACCCTGTCGCACCCCGAGGCATTGTCTACAAGTTTGGTTGTTTAGGAATACAGCCCAAATAAGGTGTTGAATTCTATCTAAGGCTAAATACAGCCGAGTGATCAGTAGCGAAAAAGTACCATGAGGGCAAGATGAAAAGGACTTTGAAAAGAAAGTCAAAGAGCTCTTCAAATTGTCAGGAGAGAACTGGATGAGGGTCGGCGATGCGCCCTAGTCGGATATGTAATGGTAAAGACAGGTTCACTGATCGAAGGGAATAGACCATTGTGGGTTGGGGAGGCAGCCAAATCTCGGGCTCTCGTTACACTCGTGGAACACCGACTCCTTGATTGTGATATGAAGCGTGTATCTCTGGCATGCATTGGAATCTGTGCGTTCCAGACACTGGCCAGTGGGCTCCCTATTTGACTTGTCTTGAAACATGGAAGAAGGAGTGTGACATGAGTATAATTTAATGGGCTTATAACCCATAAGGAGTAAGGAAGCTAATTAGTGGGATCCGCCTAAGGGGTGCACCGCGACCAACCTTGATCTTCAAAGAAGGGTTCGAGTGTGAGCATAACTATCGAAACCCGAAAAATGGTGACCTATGCCTGAGCGGGTCAAAGCCAGAGGAAACTCTGGTGGAGGGCTACAACGATACTAATGTGAAAATCGTTCGTCTAATTTGGGTATAGTGGCATGACATCCCCAATGCACACACGCAAGTGTACGTGGTCTTATCAAGTAGTAAAGTGGCTTTAAGAAATCCCAAGTATCTATATCTCAGGGACTTAAATTCACCGCCTATCTAATTCTAGTTTAAAAAATTGAGAAGAGTAACAAATAGAGTTTAAGAATTGATAACTAAAAATAAGTTAAACTAATGTGAAAAAGTAATGACTTAGGACAATCAATGGTTAGAAGCCCAGGGTAACGCCTTAAGACCAATCATACTATGTTATTGAATTTTATTCGTTAAAATTCTTATCTTCATTATTGATTCATATGGTTAATTGCATTATCATGGCTTCGCAACCTCCAATAATTTACCTAAGTTGAACCTTACAACTACATCGTTGAGCGGGGATGTAATAGTTCACTTAAGTTCTTTTGAAATATCATCCTACGTGTGAATCAAGTAAGTTATATAAGAGCATCCTTGTCCTAGATACTAATTCAAATATGTTATTTTATAATGAATCTAGAACCATGCTTTTCTTATTCCCATATTCTAGCTCTCTATTCCCTCTCCTGAGATCACAAGTTTGACAATTGATGTATTCTAAGGGTGATCAATCCTTAAAATAGGCAAAACAAACATAAAAAAATGACCATAATGATAAGTAATTGAAACAAAATTATTCAAAATGAAAGTAGTCATGATCTTGGCCTTAACCCCGGAAAGGGAGTTTTATCATTTAATGGGAATATTCATCATCCAATCCCTTGGATTGATGATACAAACCATGAAAGAAACTAAAATAAAAGAATGATAAAAACACAAAAAAGAAGTTGTATACCCTCCAATATCTTCCAAGGATGTTCAAAAGTAAGTAAAAAATGTGAGTAATGTCCTATTTAAAGTGAAAGAAATAGCCCATGCCTTGTTGAACAAGGAAACAGTTTTTGGTCGTCTGCGAACCCAGTGACGTGCCGCGTCATTTATTGCTTTTGTTAAATCGATGCGACATGTAGACTTTGAATTGGTTCACTATTTTGGGTGACTTATGAATCCATGTATGTGTCTCACGTAAAAATACCCCTTCTAACACGGCCACACACTCCCGATACTTTACAGGTGTCCAAATTGGGCATCAAGCTGTGTTTTGTGCTTTCGTGATCCATTCCAAGCCTTTTTTTGTTGTTTCCACTTTATTTGAAGCTTGTAAATCCTTAAAATATCATCATATTCCATTAAAAAATAATACTAGATCATTAAAAAAATAATTTAGATCTCAAAACAACACAACATCCTCATAGATGAACTAGAAACACGAGCAAAGCATAGGCTAAATTCACATTGATCTTTAACTTATTGTTTTGACTTTTTTCTTGATCCAATTGACCCTTGATCATTTTAAGTAAGTTTTTTCACATAAAAATACATAATAAAAAACTTATTAACTTATTAAAACACCTTAATACCCAACATAATAGACTAGAAAAACATCTAGCTCAAGCTAGTTATACTAGTTTTCTCGGTTGAACTCTAAATGCTCAAATTGAATCAAAAATCATGTTAAGCCACCATTAAACATTGTAAACACATAATTCGAAAAATAAATTCTCATTTATATGATTCTCAACCCATTAATCATATGAATCACCCTAAAAACAAGGCTAAATAGGCTAGAATAGTAGTGCTAGAATGCATAAATACACCAAACATCACCACCCTACACTTAAAGCCTTGTTCATCCTCGAACAAATCTTAACTAAAAGCATCATGAACTGGAAATACTTCACACTTGTACTACATGAAAGAAATTAAAGCTAGCAATATAATGACCACATAGAATGCAGGTTTACTATACTAAACATGTTATACAGAATTGATAGATCAAGAATCCTACTCCAAAACATCCTAGCCTCTAGAATTTACTCAATACATGTCAAACTCATTCATATTTCTCAATATAAGTCATCATAAAAATCACACACGTTCATCAAACATGTTCCCTCACAAGAAGAGATTTACCAATAAACACACACAATAAAGCAATTGTCATAAGGGATGGGTAGGAACTATTTTTACCAAGAATAGTGACTAACCTCTCTAAGCTCTTTAATACACTATATCATACATTTAAAATAAATCTCTAACAACCAAATTATACTTTTTCATCCACCCATATCTTTTATTTTTGCCCCATCTCTTTTAAGCATTTTCATAAATAGTTTATGGGCATATAGTTTATTGCCATAAGAATTAAATTTTTTTCTTTTTTTCTCAACCATGGAAATATTTCTTGCAGCAATTACATCACACCCAACCACCATACATTAATTATCAACACCAATAACTATTATATTGGGGCATCACATTCACCTTTTTTTTTCTCAAACTCCTTACTAATTCAAGTTTTTTTAATAAAGCACTTAGGAGCTTTTGGGATCAAATTATGGTCTATCAAAGAAGGGAATTAGGCTACATATGAGGCTACCAAAGAAATAGGTAAAGGCTCAACGGGGGTTAACTATGATTTTTCACAAGGAGTAGAAAAAATATAAGGTAAAAACACAACTATCAAGGAAATGCCTAAATCATCTCTTAAATCCACATTCTATATTTCGCTTCAGACACACACCGGGAAAGTTCAAGACAACATATGCAACAAGGAATATACAAAAATATCACTCAGACATGAGAAATACTAAACTCAATAGGATCATTAAACACTCCCAACCAAATAGTAACATGAATTCAAAATTAAGACACAAATACAAAAGTCACAACATGAGCCTAAGAGTCTCAAAAGTAGTAATTCACTAATTCAACAGGCTTTTTTCAAACAAAACCACTTGCATTATGTGATCAAAAATAGCACCAATAAGAATATCTCACTTATTCCTAACCTAAATTTTTTTAAATTGAGCAAAAATTTGAGAATTCCCCACCCCAGACTTAAAACTCTACTTTGTCCCCAAAGTGAATTTAAAAGTAAAACTATAGATATACTTCCTGAGGCCTCTAGGCCTAGCTAAATGCATATTCACAAAAATTGGGGATCCATGGGAACCCCACACTCATTCTTTGCTATGCTTCAAGCTCAATTTTATGGTACTAAGACTTTCCATTCACCTGTGACTCAATAAAAAACAAAAACTATGTGAAATAAAAACTAAAAACTAAAAAAAAAAACATACCATAGCTTGGGTTGCCTCCTATGAAGTGCCTAATTTAGTGTCGCCGCATGACCCAATCAACTTTTTCCTCTATCTTGAGGATATGAATTTTACCCCTAATTAAGCATCCATCTTTTTGCCTCAATCATAGGGAGGTGGTAAAAAGATTAAGAAACTGAGTAATGGAATATCCATGGTAAACCACTTGGCCTTGAAGTGAGGTGTGTTTTTATATTGCTTATTCGGTGTAAAATCAAGAATATAGGATTTTGGTTCCTCATCTTCACTCTTCCACTATTTTATATGATTTAACAGACACGATATCATTTAAATATAACGTATAAAAATGCTTCGAGTGAGGCCTAACCAATCCCATTTCAAAATTTTCACTATCTTCAACACCTTCACTTTTGTTCACCTTCTCAATTTCAGTATCAAAAGAAAGATGATAGTCGAGTAGTTTCGATTCTTGTGGTGGTGGTAGTATATCTGTAACCTCCATAGTTGTATTTTGAGCATTACCCACAAACATAACTGAATTATGGTTAAAAGCACACATATTTGTATAGTGATACAGATTGTAACAAACCACACACCAACTTGTGGGTTTCTCCAAAGGTTGGAAACAAATAGGTCCCCTCCAAATGCTTGGATCAAAATCTGGACAAAAAGTCTCATGGTGGGGTCCTCCATAAAAATTACAAGAATCATTATTCTTTGAAAACCATCTATCCAATAATAACTTCTCAAGAAGAGTGTGAGAAAAGAAGAAATAAAGGAAAATAAAAATAACTAAAAAAACAAAAACTATCTATAACTCAAAATAGAAAAACTAAAATTAACATAGTTGCTTAGTTAAAAGTCCCCAGAAACGGCGCTAAAATTTTGTAGTACCCAAAATTTTGTAGTGCCCAAGGACAGATGCAAATGTACGTGGTCTTATCTAGTAGTAAAGTGGCTTTAAGAAATCCTAAGCATCAATCTCTCAGGGACTTACGTTCCCCGCCTATCCAATTCTAGTTTAACAAATTAAGAAGAGTATCAAATAGAGTTTTAGAATTGATAACTAAAAAGAAACTAAACTAATGCAAAAAAGTAATCACTTAGGATAATCAATGGATAGAAGCCCAGGGTTAAGGCTTAAGACCAATCATACTACATTATTGAACTTAATTCTTTAAATTACTTATCTTCTTTATTGATTCATAGGGTTAATTTCATGATCATATCTTCCCAACCTCTAATCCTTTGCCTAAGTTGAACCTTTAAACTACATCGTTGAGCAGGGATGTAATAGTTCACTTAAGTTCTTTACAAGTATCATCCTACATGTGAATCAAGTGAGGTAACAAAGTACATCTTTTTCCTAGATACTAATTCAAATCTCTTACTTTATGAAGAAACAAGAGCCATACTTTTCTTATTCCTAGGTTCTATTTCCCTATTCCCTCTCCCGAGATCACAAGTTTAACAATCGATGTATTCTAAGGGTGATCATTCCTCAAAATAGTTAAAACAAGAATAAAGAAACAACCATAATGATAAGCAATTTAAACAAAATTAACTCAAAATGAAAGTAGTTATGTGATCTTCCGGTGTTTTACGGAACATTTAGCATCATTTTCTTAGGAAAATTGTATGTTTTCAAGCAACCAAAGTGATATTTAATGAAGGCTTTTAGTGTTTTAGTCAAAGGAGATAACCACAGAAGAAAACTAGAAAGAGTAGCAGAAAAAGGGAATTGATGAACAAAATGACGGACCATCAGGTTTATGATAGGCCGCTATACAACCATCAAGTTGAACCAGAACAAGGCCTCCAAAGGAGTCGAGTGACGAACAATATGGCGGACCGTCAGTCCATCGATGGACCGCCAGGTGTATGTCATATATTATCTACCAACTGCCATTCGGATGAATTGAGTGACGGGAAATATGGTGGACCGTCAGATCTTTAATGGTCCATCATATGTACCATCAAATGGGACACGGTTTTTCCATTTATTTTAATTTTTAATTCTTTTTTTATCGGGGACATATAAATACCAACTTTTCGGGTTAAGAACGCATCCTTTACCTTTTACAAGTTTTCTTTCATCCATTGAGCTTCTTGGTATCCAAGTACTTTGGGGAATTTTAGTATCAAATAACTGATCATTGAAGATTTAAGAACTGATTCTTGGGATTCTTTGCAAGTAAAATTTCCATTTATTTATTAATAATACAAGAATGAATTCTTTATCTTCTATGGAGTGTTGTGGCTAAATCTCATAAATAGGGTTATGGCATCCTTAATGTGAAATACATCTATGGATTGGGAATCAATTTGAGTTCTGTAACTGAATAACATTTGCATAAACCTTTCTTCAATTTCATGACTTTTCTTGGTTGTAAACTTGAGGAGTAATCCCTAGAACACAACTTGTCTG
The DNA here is from genome assembly GCA_026120095.1 of Capsicum chinense. Lineage (NCBI taxonomy): Eukaryota > Viridiplantae > Streptophyta > Magnoliopsida > Solanales > Solanaceae > Capsicum > Capsicum chinense. Next base: position 16,250,655 of record JAPEIP010000007.1, on the reverse strand, counting down.
AGAGGAAAGTGTTTGTGGGGAAAAGAAGGTGTTTACATAAATTCTGAGGGCCTTAACCTTTAGAGTAATAGCTAATTCCCTAATAGGATTAGCTTACATGAGAACTTGGTTGAAATAATAAGGCATCCTATGAGTTTGGTAAAATTATAGGATAATCTATCAATTTAGGTTGAGAAACTAATGGATATAGAATTGGATTCAACATTTCTTGCAATTGAATTAGTTAAGTGGAACTCATAAATAATTCACAACCCAAACGATGCTGGCATTTTATTGATCATAACCCTTGTTTGATTAATCTCATAAAGTTACGAAGTACGGAGTAAAACAACACCATGTAGGGACTCCTTACCACCCATAATTACTGGGCAAGTGGAGGTATCGAATCACGAGCTCAAAGCCATTCTCGCCAAAATGGTGAATGCCAGTAGATAAGATTGGTCTCAAATGCTCGATGACGCCTTGTGGGTGTATAGAACTACTTTTAAGACACCAGTTAGCATGTCACCATATCAGCTAGTTTATGGGAAGGCATTTCATTTGCCAATTGAGCTGGAACATAAGGCCTTGTGGGCTCTAAAAAGGCTGAATATGCATTGGAAGGAAGCAAATGATCTAAGATTAGAGCAGATTAACAAGATGGACAAATTTTGTCTCACAACCTATGAAAGATCTAACTTATACAATGAAAGGATGAAGAAATACCATGACCAAAGAATAACACAGAGAGAATTTATGAAAGGTGATTTGGTCCTTCTTTTCAACTCCAGACTGAAGGTATTTCTAAGTAAGTTGAAGTCTAAATGGTCACGTCCATTTGAAATTAGCCAACTCTACTCATCTGGGGTAGTCGAGCTCTAAAATGAAGATGGTTGTGTCTTCAAAGTGACCAGGCAATGAATCAAACTTTATATTGGTCCAAAAGACCTAATAAAAAGTATTGATGTCTTTTACCTCGATGAAGTCTGAGTATTCGAGATACCTAAGTCATGCCACGACGTTAAATCAGGCGATATTGTGAGGCAACCCACAACATGTTGTTGTAACCATAAGTAGAGTCTATTTTATGTTTTAGGGAAATTTTGATGTGTTTATAAAGTGTGCAGGACCAGAAGTGTTGTAAAGAGGAAAATTGGGAGCATTTGAACTACTGAAAAGTTGCGACGGTACACTTTACGGACCGCCAAACTACTGACGAACCGCCACACTCAACCATCAAAAATAAGAAGGAAAATGTATTTACTAAATAGGGCATGAAGGCATGAGTGGAGGACCATTATGGTAGACTGTCAAAGCAGTCGTTAGAAGAGAAACTGCTGACCTGCATTCTGGTAAGTAGTGACGGCCAATTTGGTGGACCGTCACGACTGTGGTTGACCGTCCCATTAATCGTCACACTAAAAATAGAAACTCATTGACTCAGCTAAGAGGTGACGTTCCCAGTGGTGGTTCGTCACACTTATGACAGACCGTTAATTCGACCGTCACTTTAACCCTAATTCTGAATCGGGTTGGGTTAAATCAGTACTCTTTATAAGTACTCTGTATTTGGCCTGGAATAAGATTTTAAGAATAAAATTGAGCAGGTACACTTATTGTAACTGTTCCATGACCTTTGATTTTTCCACTTCTCCAAGATTCAAAGAACCTGAACTGAGCTATCCTATTTGAGACTCCTCCACTCCTCCATTACTTTTCTACTTAAGTTAGGACATTCTTTCCCTATCCCCTTCACAAACTAAAGATTAACAGAAGTGATAGAAGTTGCAAGTAGTTCAGTCACTGAAGTCTCAAGCAAGTAGAATACTGCAACACCAAAGTATGAGCATTTACTTCTTTCCTCTTGTTTATTTGAAAAGTAAGGGCATGGATTGTTTCATAATTTTGTCTAATGGTGTTGAGTTGGAATGATTTATGCTTAAGTTTTATTTATTGGATGAAGTCTTGATTAAAATATGGTTTTAATGTTGTTGCTCAAGCTAAAAATTGATTTGATCTTAAGCTGCGCTGAAAATCAGTCGAACCCATAAATGTGCCTAAGGATGAAGGTCTAACCATTAACATGGTGGACCGTCAAAATGTGCCTAAGGATGAAGGTCTAACCATTAACATGGTGGACCGTCAACTTTGTGATGGACCACCAAGTTGACCTTCCCCAAGTTCAAATACAATGAGCTTCTGGATTCTATTTGACGGTCATACTGGTGGACCGTCAAGTTTTCGATGGACCACCAAGTTGACGCCCGATGTAAAATAGAGATATGTCCGATGCAATCCTAGAGATATGTCCAATGACCTGGACTACAACCTGGATGTCCGTGTATCGACACCTTTACCCACAAGGCACAATTCACCAATGCCTCAAAGCACCATAGGTAGCAACGGCCACAAGGCACCATGACACAGTGCACCAAGGAACCATGGCACCATGGAGCCATGGGACTGCATACCATGGCACCAAGGCGCCGCGCCGCTATGGCACCAAGGCACCGCACAGCATGGCTCCATGGCACCAAAGCACCCATGCATCCTAAACTAGGAACTGTGTGCTTGGTACCTGCACGCCAGTGCACTCACCGCGAGCGCACCAAGGCCCTATGATACCATGGGCACGGTGAAGGTACCATGGGCATGGTGAAGGCACCATGGCACCATGAAAAAATAAAAAGAGTGTAGACCTAGGTTTGTTCATCCGAATATTTTCATAACGTTCATCTATCTTTCTCCCCGTTGCATACTCATTTCGTTATGTACACATTCTAAGTGTTTTTTAACGGTATTTCAATATTACCTCATAGGTTGGGGTGGTTTTCTTAATGTCTCCACATTATTTTTATAAATTTAAATACTTTATATCATTACATTATAAGTACAAATATACACTAAATTATTGGTTTAATGTTACTTCATGCATTGGAAATATTTTTCTAATGTTTTTATATTTTTAAAATATTTTTAATATCTTCTTTCATATTTTTATTTATTTTTTTAATTTTCAAAAATAATATTTGAAAAAATATTTTACTAATGAAAATTATCATTTACAAATTATGTGACTCTTTTATGAGTGCATTGACTTAGTCTTACGTCAAAACAGGCCGTTCTGGTCTGTACATTTCTAGTATGATTCTCTAGCAGAATCATGTCAACTCCTATTAGATGGGTTATTTTTCTTAAGCATATATAAGGGGTTATAGGTATTTAAGGGACTTCAAGAAGACTATCGCTAGTTGGCATAGGCGCTCACTGAGCATGTCGTCGTGCAGTGCGGGCACATAGCAGCATGCTTGGCTAGTCCGTGTAAGCTATTGGTGCCTTTGAAATAACATCGATTGCGCTTCATTGTGCGCTTTTGTCGGCTAATTATCTTGGGTGTATTTATACGCCTAAGCACCATAATTTATCCATATTTTGGCTAAGTTTAGAGAATAAAGTGCATAGTTTCTTATGTTTTTACTCTACTTCTATGTAATTAAGCTAACCGATGTGATTTGAATGATTTTAGGTACTAATGAGGTAGATGAAGACATAATATGACAATGGAAAGCGGATGGCATATGACACAAGAGAAAGTAGCAATCTAGTCAAAATGTGGCGCCTAGAAACTATGTCCAAGACTTATTTATCATTTATAATTAGTTCAAGGACTTAAAAGGAAATTATGAGAGTAAATTATTAAAAGATTTAATTGCTGAATTTTTATTGATTATTGATTATTCTGTATTATTCTGAGAGAGGAGAAAGGCGGCTTAGCTTGAGGAGAGAGAGAGAAACGTTTTTCTCTCTTCTTTTCAGTATTCGCACACCAAGATCATCTTCTCATTTTTGGTATGATGAATATATTTATGATGCTTTTCGTTTTATTCATGAGTAGCTAAGTTTATTAGTTAGGGTTATGGAAGCCTTGTAGCATACAATCTATTACTTTGGGTTATGAATTCATTATGCATTGATTTGTTTATATCATACTCTCTTTCTTTATTTTGAATTCTCGTGGTTGCAAACTTAGCGGATGTTCCTTAAAACACAACTTGTTCCAGAGAAAGGTTGGTGTTTTGAAAAGAGAGTAGTGACCAGAAAATAGGATTTTCAATCCCTATTTCATATGTTAATGCCTTAGCAGGATTTACTACTTGGAGATTTCGGATTGTTTTTGGTAAACGCTTTTGATTCTAGAAAACTAAAGTGAATTAGTCCTTGATGGTTGAGAAACACTAGGATTATGTTATTAAATACAATACATTTCTCCGTAAGCACGGTGCATGTATGAATTCGTAAAGCCAATAGGTAGAAAGTATTGAAAACTACAAGGTGGATATAACCCTAGCTTGCTATTTCTTTGAATTTGAATACTACTACACATATTTCATTTTCTTAAACTAAAACCATTAATTTGTGAACTAAATCAAATCCCCCTATTTATTTTTCCAAAATGAACAATTAAAAGTCAACTAATCTGCACAACACTTAATTAACACCATATTTCCTTTGGGATTCAACCCCATCCTAGTTGGGTTATATATTTGACAACAACTACTTACTCTCTCATAAGAGAGGTGTAATTTGAGAGTTATCAAAAATGGCCCCATTGTAGAGGAATACGGTTGTCGATTGATTTAATTTGTCTTAATTGACTATTAGTCAAGTTTCCGGATTTTATGTATATTGGTTATTTTTGTTCATTACAGGAGACCTAAATAATTTTGTTGTTCATGCCACGAACTAGAAGTTCAGGAGAACTATTATTATCCTTCAATACTTAACCTCATCTAATTGAAAGAATGGCTAACCAACAGGAAGCTGAAAGATTAGCTACTTTGGCTAATGCTCAATTAAATCTATAGAATGCAGATAACCGAGGTCGGGTACCTAACTAGATAAAGAGGACCTTAGAGATTATGACTTAATTAACCCGGCTATTAGGAGGCGTGTAGCAGGGGTACTTGCACCTGTAAATCAAAATCGTCCATTCAGAGGAAAAACCGACTACCAAGCTGCACAGTTTGATGTTGACAATGATGAGGATGATTTAGATAGAACTGGATCTATACGATAAATTATTCTACCACCACTAGCTCCTAATGTGAAATTCAACTTTACCAGCACTGTGATCCAGCTACTGAATCTGAAAGAACTCTTTGGTGGATTACCTGGTGATGATCCAAATCTATATTTGGTGAATTTCATCAGTATTTGTAAGTTATTCATTTAAGATTGTTCCCACTGTCTTTGTCTCGAGAAGCAACTATGTGGATGAATGAGCTGACTCCTAATTCTATAACAAACCTGAGGCAATTGAAAGGAGCTTTCCTAGAAAGGTTCTTTCCACCCTCTAGAATGTTACAGTTGACAGATAAAATTAGCAACTTTAGGAAATTGGCCAATGAATTTTTGCATGAGACTTGGGCAAGGTTTAAAAAGAAGTTGACTCAATTCCTAAATCATAAGATGACTGACGAACACTTGATGGAAATATTCTACAGAGCTTTAAACTCACTTACAAAGACAATAGTGGAAAATGCTGTAGGAGGAGCTTTTATGGAGCTCACCTTTACTGAGGCTGTGAACATGTTAGAAAGAATAACTACCAAAAGTAGAGCTTGGCATACCAGAGATTCTGTGGAAGCAAGTAATACTGGGTCTAGTGTAATATCAGTAGAGCAGCAGAGGAGAGAAGAGGAGTATGATTAGGATATGGCTCATATGAAAACCCAGATGGATCTGCTTACAAAATATTTTCTTTTAGGAAATTTAGAAAAGGTAAAAGCTATAGGGTCCCACAGTAAGGGAGCTGAATCAAACACTAAGAAAGAGGTTAACTATCTGATAACCAGGGGGGTTTTTGGACCAGTGGTCAAGGAAACCAAGGTTGCAATCATCAAGGAGATTGGAAGAATAAAAGTGACAAGAGTGGACTGTATGTACCTCCTGGAAGCCATGATAATGTTGACACCAACTCAGGCAAAATGTCCATAGAGGACATGATGGAGAAACTATTAAAGGGAGTTGAGGCGACCAATTCTGGGGTGACTACTAAGAAGAGTGACATATCTTCCATGAGTCAACTAGTAAATTCACACTTAATCTCTATTAAACAACTGGAGCAGAAGATGATCCAATCATCCACAGCATTTAACCAAAGACAAAATGGGACTCTACCAAGTAATACAGTTCAAAATCTGAGGATTGATGGGTCGTGTATGGCCATTACCACTAGAAGCAGTAAGATGTTAGCTAGTCCAGGTTTGGGAGCAATCTCTTACAATGATGAGGTCAGAATAGATTAGAAGATGGTTGATGAATCTTTAGTAGTTCGTGTGAAGTTGGGAGGTTCAGTAAAGAAGAGTGCAAAAATGGAACAACCACCTAAGCAGAAACATGTTAGTGATATGGATCAAGGCATAAGAAAAGAGGTAGAAGTTATTCTAATTGAAATCCCAAGGCCACTACCCCCATTTCCATAATGATTAAAGAAGAAAGAAGATGATGGCAAGTTTAGCACATTCATGGCTATGTTGAACTATTTGACAGTGAATATTCCCTTAGTTAAAGCACTGAAACAGATGCCTAGATATGCTAGGATTATGAAAGACTTGTTGACGAAGAAAAGGACTGTGAGCTATGAAACGATAGACAATCTTCATCATTGTAGTGCTATTGATATAAGATCTATTGTCTAGAAGAAAGCTGATCCGGGAGCATTTACTTTTCTATGTACGATTGAATTGCTAAAGATTGAAAAGGACCTTTATGATCTTGGGTCAATTATAAATCTTATGCCATTGACGGTTTTCTAGAAACTGGGTTTGGGAGATCCTACGCCCACCAATATGTGGCTTCTAATAGTAGATAGATTGGTTAAAAGGCCAATTGGGATTCTATATGATATACTTTTAAAAGTTACTAATTTTGTATATATCTGCCGACTTTTTAGTTCTTGATTGCAAAGTGGACTTTAAAGTACCCATAATTTTGGGTAGGCCGTTCTTCGCAACTGGGAGAGTGTTAGTTGACATGGAGCTGAATGAGCTAAAATTTAGGCTCAATGAGAAAGAAGTTAGTTTTGATTTATGTCGATCTATGAAACAACAAAAGGAGATGAGGGTCTTTTTAATTGTTGATGTATTCTACGAAGATGAGCACGATGTACCAGTTAAGGATATGTCTTTTTTGGAGACCATAGCTAGTTTGGTTAAACTTGCATGCAAGGATGTGAGTGACTTCAAAGTGGTTGGACTTGGAATAAAACATTGTCCTGATCCAACAAATGAGGTAGAATTGGTATCATCAATGTATGTTGACGAAGTCTGAGTAGTCAAGATAATTGAGTCATGTCGCGATCTTAAATGAGGCGCTACATAGGAGTCACCCCATGATTTTATTTTCACTTTATAATGTTAAATAAAAATACAAAAAGAAAAGTTGAGCCACGACCGAAACTACGGCATTTGGTGGGAAGCAACCCATCCTTCTAATCATTATTGTTTTTTTTGAGTAAGTGTAGGTGCATGAAGTTCTAAGGAGGAGATTAGTACCAAATTTGATTTGGAATTGAGGTATGTCAATGGTTGTAAGTTTAGGAGTTATAGGAATATTATAGGTAAGTTGGAGTGGTCAAATGTGTAAGGCTCAAGTGTGATTCGTATTAGAGTCGTGCCTCGAATTACGCTTATTTAACCTAAAAATTTTCGTGGTGTAACTTTACTTTGTGACTTTCAATAAGGTTTGTGGTGGTAGCATAGGTATTCGGCCGATAGGGCTGATCTGTAAGGCCACCACTGAACTCGATGGAGGTGTAGGGGCGAAGTCCCCGCGGTATGGACCTTTCTGACCAAGAGTGCGCCGCACATGCTCACTGGACCAACTATGTGATGCATAATGCGCCGTACACCTTGATGTTTACAATAACTCATGTGTCGCACACTTTAACATGTGCGATAAGATATGTGTCACCCACTTCTCCGCATATGCTCACTGCCTCAAGTGTACGATACCCTATACGCCACACTCTTAAATTTGTGCGATATGGTATGCATCGAATACTTCTTCGCAAATGCCTACTGCCTCAACAATGCCAGGAACAATGCGCCGCACACTTAAGTATGTATGAGTAGAAATGCATCTCACACTTAGCCAAATACACTTAGAATCCGTTTGGGTTAACCCAACAAAGATTTCATTCTTTAAATAGACTTCACACATTAAATTCCCAAATTCATCCTTATTTCACCCTTAAGCCGTACAATACTGAGCTCTCACCATTCTCTTTGCCTTCATTAATCTTCCATCTTCAAGGTAAGTTTTACTTTCTTAATCCTTAGTTATTGTGACTCTATGTTATTGTTAATTGAATTAGTAAGGATTATGAATTAAATTCTTGCCATGGCAATGTTGTGAAAGTGAAGGTGTTTTGTATATTTTGTATGGTTGAAAGTGTAGAGCATGATTCTGCTCAAAAAGTGCTTCATTGAAATAGAATTGGGGGAATTGAAGTGAATGAATTGTATTGTGACTAATGTTGATGCACCATGTCAAAGTGTATGTCGGTGAAGTCTGAGTACCCGATGAAAACACTTAATTGGTTGATACTAATAATTTAAGTGTGGGGTGGTGACTTTACCATCTCCATCTTAATTCTAGTTAGTTTCATTATGTGTGGCTGACATGGATGATAGGATCAATACAGGAAAATCGCTCCAATGATAATATCTATACAAGTGGCATGACTCAGAATGTGGATGAGGAGTACTACTAGCCAGGTTCTTTATCTTGTTATTTGCATTGGGGATAGTACTGAGCTTAAGTGTGGGGTGGCTATATACTTTGCTACTTGTTTTGTAAGAAAATAGGACCTTCTCCTTAGCATTCTTCTGTGATAGGATTAGTTATTTTGTTTATTTTGTTAGTTATGTAGTCATAATTAGGTTGTTTTCTCAATAATGGATGGATGACGACCATCTTAAGAGTAAATTACTCATTTAATGACATGTAACTGTTCTTGTGGGTCACATGACATTAGAACATAAGTATGTGATAGATCATTACGTTTTAAGAACCTAGGCTCTAGTTATGACTCTTGTTGTGATTGTTGGTTTTGTTTGAATTCATGTAATTATTTGGTCAAGAATCTATAATGCTCTTAATTGAGTTGACCATATTCCATGAGTGTGTAAGACTGTTGTATATCCCTTATTGCAACAGATGCTAGAACTTTCCTGGTGTGCGTGCAAAGCGAAATAAAGATTGTGAGATTAGGAGATGATTTAGGTATTTCTTTGATAGCCATTGTTCATATCTACTTTGGACCTACCTTTGTACATTATCTTAGCTAGCCCCGTTGTGCCTTTATCTTGTTCATTTGTTAGCCTCATATGTAGCCTATTCTGTTCTTTAATAGACTGTAATTTGATCCAAAAGCTCCTAATCTCTTTAATGTAAAATAAATTTGAGTTATGATTTTGACAATTAGAGAAAAAAAGTGAAATTGATGCCCCAAAGTCTAGTTATTGGCGTGTGAAATTGATGTGGTTGGGAGTAGCGAAAGTTGTTGAAAAAGTTTCAAATTTTATCTCGAACATGTTAGAATGAACCTGTTTTGGCCCTAGTCCTTCTTGGATATTGTGCACCTCACCTAAGGCAAATCTCATAAGTTAAGGGTGGCTATTATAAGGATGCATAAAATGAAAAGGGTGCAAAAAAAATATTTGAAATGGTTGCATACTCCCACCATAGTGTTATTAAGAAGGGTTAATGAGTTAGGGTGAAAAGCAAAATTGTGAAGATAGCAGAAGTGGAAATCGGTTGTTAGAGATTGGTCTTAATTGCATAATGTAGTGTATTAAAGTGCTTATGGAATATAGTCACTATTTCTGGCCAAAATAGTTCCTACCCATTCTTTAGCCTGCATTACAACCCGTAAAAGACCTATTTGATCCTAATCATAGCATTCTAATATTAGTGGCGCATTACACTAAGGGCAAGCATATGGTCATCAGTTGTAATTTGTGAATTCTTTGTGAGAGTGAGCGCAACTTGATTCTTGTACCTATTTTATTAGAAATTGCATGATTTTGAGTGATTATGGGTAACTTTCTTGTTGTGAGGGTACATGGTTGATGGAGGTTGGGTAATTTATATGATTTCTTTGCTTAAACGATATGTATGAAATTGCCAACTTAATGAGTCTATTCTTGAGGGTAGGTTCTCTCTAGTAATGATCTATGAATCTACTTCTTGTTCATAATTGTTGTGCGAGCCTATTTAAGCATCTTTTCTTCCTTTGTGGGTTCTAAGGCTTGTGTAGTATACATAAATATATATGTTGTTCGAGGACTAACAAAGATTTAAGTGTGGGGTGATGTCTTGGGTTTATTTATACGCCTAAGCACCATAATTTATCCATATTTTAGTTAAGTTTAGAGAACAAAGTTCCTAGTTTCTTATGTTTTTACTCCACTTCTATGTAATTGAGCTAACTGATGTGATTAGCATGATTTTACGTATTAATAAGGTATATGAAGACATAATGGAACTATGGAATGGGGATGGCATATGGCATAAGAGTGAGTAGCAATCTGGACCAAATGTGGCGCCTAGAAACTATGTCCAAAACTTATTTGTCATTTATAATTAGTTTAGGGACTTAGAAGGAAATTATGAGAAAAGATTATTAAAAGACTTAATTGCGGAATTTTTATTGATTATTCATTATTTTGTATTATTCTGAGAGAGGAGAAAGGCGGCTTATCTTGAGGAGAGAGAGAGAAATATTTTTCTCTCTTTTTTTCAGTATTCACACACCAAGATCATCTTCTAGTTTTTGGTATGATGAATATATTTATGATACTTTTCGTTTTATTCATGAGTAGCTAATTTTATTAGTTAGGGTTATGGAAGCCTTGTAGCATACAATCTATTACTTTGGGTTTTGAATTCATTATGCATTGATTTGTTTACATCATACTCTCTTCGTTTATTATTAATTCTCATGGTTTCAAACATAGAGGATGTGCCTTAAAACACAACTTGTTCGAGAGAAAGGTTGTTGTTCGGAAAAGAGAGTAGTGATAGGATAATAGGATTTTCAATCCCTATTTCATATGTTAATGCCTTAGCAGGATTAACTACTTGGAGATTTTGTATTGTTTTTGGTAAACGCTTTTGATTCGAGAGAACTAAAGTGAATTAGTCCTTGACGGTTAAGAAACACTAGGATAATTTTATTAAATACAATACGTTTCTCTGTAAGCACGATAGATGTATGAATTCGTAAATCCCATAGTGAAAAAGTATTGAAAACTATAAGGTGGACATAACCCTAGCTTGCTATTTCTATGAATTTGAATACTACTACACATATTTCATCTTGCTAAACTGAAACCATTAATTTGTGAAATGAATCAAATCCCCCTATTTATTATATAGAAACGAATGATTAAAAGTCAACTAATCTACACACAACATAATTAACATCATATTCCCTGTGGAATTCGACCCCAACATAGTTGGGTTATATATTTGACAACGACCACTTACTCTCTTGTAAGAGAGGTGTAATTTGAGTGTTATCTATTATCGGTGGCACCGTCAATGACAGTACTATTGGTATTTGATTTCACATAGAGCAATGTTTTTATGCATATGATGAGCTCTGGATACTGCTCTCGGGGCAAGCTTTACGCGTTGAACGTATAGGATCGAGTGGAATCCACATTGAGCGCCGACTGCTGACATGGATGGAACCCATACGGTGCACATGCACTAGCCTCGGTAGGACGTAATCTCCTTTGATCCCTCTAAGGGTGGGCTATCATGTCAAGCGGAACCTGCTTTGTCCTTCCAAAATCCCCATGGGCAATAGCATACAACATCTATTGTTGGGCGTTGGGGTCGGTGCTGGGCATTCATCGATTAAGCAGTTAGATGCATGGCGCGTTCGTTGTGTTCGGCATGTGCAGTTAGGTTGAATCCTTGCTAAAGTAGCGATGTCCTGACCCGCCTGCTATCTCAGTTGTGGGGCAAGCGCAATTTAGGATTTGTCAAAGTCGGTTTCCTATGTTGCATCCCTAATTCCCAGGTGATAATGCTCAAAGTACACTCTTGAATGGGTGTAAGAGATCGTTGTCAATATAATAACCCAACTTTGGAGTCAGGGTCAAATCCACGAGGAACAATGTTAGTTGCTATTAAACTAATTTGAAACTAGAGCTACAAGTAAATTTAAACAAATGTTATGAAAAGGTAAAATGAGAGGTTTTTAGTGGTTGAGCAAAAGTTACTAAACACTTCAATTTATCAATTTTATGGGAAACTAGAGTTATAGTTACCCAGATCCTTGAACAGATATGGTTGTGAATCACTTTAAAGTTCAAATTGACAACTTCAATTACAAGACAAGTTGAATCCTATTATTTACCCATTCGTTTTTGAACCTCGGTGGGTAGTTCATCCTTTAATTCTCTCAAACTTAAAGAGTGTCTTTGTTATTCAACTATTTTCTCATGTAGGCTAATCCGGCTAAGGCATTTGCCATTAATCTAAAGATTCAAGTCATTCGAGTCCATGTAAACTCTTTCTTTTCCCAAAATACACTTTTCTCTGGGACAAGTGATGCTCTTCGACTAACCTTTCATGTTTGAAACTAAGAGAATAGTTACATTACTCAACCACCAGTTACCTCTCGTACAAGTGTTGTTTCATTGCAGTAACCTAACAAGTATTTTCCTCTCGAACAAGTGATGTTCTTGTGCTGACTCTTCTAAGTTAAAGCCAAGAGAGGTCATTAAAGTGAAGAAAGGTTTATACAACATCAATTACTCATGGAAATCAATTAGATTCACAACTCAAATTAGTATTCACATCAAGTTTCCCATAACTCAAGTAAAAAAAATTAGCTACTCATGATACAAAAATCAACAATATGTATTGAATTCATAATCAAGAATAAGTAATAAATCATACCTATAATGAATTTTCAAATGGAAGATGTTTACAGGAATGTTAAGAACCCTAAAATGAGAGGTTTCTTTCTTTTTCGGCCGCTCCTGATCTTCCCCAAGTCCCAACATCCCAAATTTTGTCAATATTTTCTTTTTATAGCTGGAACTGACAATTTCCAGTAGCCCGACACGATTTCAACGCGTCGCGCCGCTATCTCAAACCCAGGGCCAAGTGTTACATGCACCTATGGTCCTTAAAATTGGGCGTCTTCTACATCACTGGTCTTTTTAAAAAGTCCATTGGAATTTCCACGCGCTTCAAATTGCCCAATAGATTTCAGGTTTCTAAATGGAGTCAGTTTTAGCATTTTCATTTCGTTGAGTCATTCCAAGCCTTATTGAGTTTTTTCCACATTATTTGAAGCATGTATATCCTTCATATATCATAATGATCCATTCAAAAAGCATACTAAATAATTAAAAAACACAAATTAGAGCTCAAAACAACACAACATCCAAGACGATGAACTCAAACGCGAGCTACGCATATGGTAAATGCACCTTGAGCTTAGGCTCATTGTTTTGACGGTTGTCTTGATCTAATTAATCTATAAACATTATAACTAAGTTATTTCACATACAAATACATAATAAAAAACTTAGTAAGTCATTAAAAGACATTATAACTAAATACAATAGACTATACAAACACCTAGCTCAAGCTAGTCACACTAGTTTTCTCAGTTGAACTCTAAATGTACAAATTGAATCAGAACTCATGCAAAAAGACCATTCAGCATTGCAGACACATATTTGGACACATTAATGCTCATTTATGTCATTATAAACAATTATATAATAAGAATCATCCTCAAAACAAGGATAAAAAGGGCTACAATAGTAATGGTAGAATGAATATATACACCGAGCATCAACACCCCACACTTAAAACCTAGTTCGTCCTCGAACAACTCTTCACTCTAAGTATCATGAGAGGGCGAATCTACACTTCTACTACATTCAAGACATTCATCCAATACTACAATAACTACACAAAATGCAAGTGTTTACACTAAGCATGTCATAAACATAATGAAAAACTCATGAATCCTACTTCCAAAACATCCCAGCCTCAAGAATTTACTCACCTTATTGGCAACCTCATGCTTATTATTCAGTCAAAGACATCTTACAAATCACCCATATTCATCAAACATGTGCCCCTCACAACAAGAGAGTTACCCATAAACACTAACAACTATGCAATTTATAACAAGGGGTACAAGAATCAAATTATGCTCACCCTCACAAAGAATTCACAAGTTACACATAACGAACCATAGGCTTTCCCTTGGTGTAATGCTCCACTAATAGCCAAATGTAAAGTTTAAGATCAAGCAGGTATTTTTCGAGTTGTAATATAGGCTAGCGGGAGCGTAGGAACTATTTTGGTCAAGAATAGTGACTATCCTCTGTAAACACTTCAATACACTACATTATACATTTAAAAAAAATATCCAACAACCAAATTACACAAGATTTTTTCTTACCCTAGTTCTTTTTGTTTTAGCCCCAACTTTGTTCAATACATTAACAACAATTATGGTAGGAGTACTTCCCTTTTACATCACAAGTCAATTCTCTACTCTTTTTCATACACTATTATTGTTACACACCCCTATAGTAGCCACCCTCAACTAACGCTATTCACCATGGTTGAGGTGCACATTGTACTAAAATGACCAAGGTCATAACAGGTTCATTGTAGCAAAAACTGGGCACCCAAAAACTGAAATTTCTTTCATATTTTCTATAGTTCCTAACCATCACAATTTAGACACACAATGAACACTTCCATAGAGCTTCACTTTCACCTTCCTCCTTCAGTTTCACAAACCTTCCTACTTAGTCCCTTATATTAAAGCGCTTAGGAGATTTGGATCAAGTAAAGGTCAATCAAGGAAGGGAATTAGGCTTCACATGCAGCTTCCAAAGAAAAGTCTAAAGGCTCAATGGGGTTAACTAAGATAATGCACAAGGGTCGATATAAAGAAGGTATAAAACAAGTCTATCAAACAAATGCCAATATCATCTCCTAAACCCACATTATTTATATCGATTCACACACACACCGGGCAAGTTCTAGATAACACATGCAACAAGGAATATACAAAACACCTTACACGCACATGGCACATATTCAACTCAATAGGATCATTGTAGACTCTCAATCAAACAATAACATAAATTCAATTTTTAAGCCAACAATTACAAGAATCACATCATAAGCCTAAGTGTCTCAGAAATAGCAATTCAGACAATTCAACATGCTTTTACAAACAAACCCATTTGTATCATGTAATAACAAATGACACCAAAAATAATATCTCACTTATTCCAAACCTAAAAAATTTTTAAAATTGAGCCAATTTTTGGGAATTTCCCCACCCCACACTTAAAATTCTACTTTGTCCCCAAAGTGAATTTTTAAATAAAGAGATAGAAATACTCCTGAGGCCTCTAGGCCTAGCTAGTAGCATATTCAGATAAAGAAAATTCACGGAACCCCACACATATTCTTTACCATGCTTTAAGCTCAAGCTTATGGTACTCAAACTTTCCATTAACCTGTGAGTCAACCAAAAACAAAAACTATGTGAAGTAAAAAAAAACTACAAACTAAAAGAAAATATACCATAGCTTGGGTTTCCCACCAAGAAGCGCCTAATTTAGTGTCGCGGCACAATCTAGATCAACTTTTTCCTTAACCTTTAGGATATAAATTTCACACCCAACTTAGCATCCATTATCTTGCCTCGCTCATAGGGAGGTGGTATAAAAATTGAGGAACCGAGTAATAGAATATGCATGGTAAACTACTCGGTCCTAAAGTGAGGTGTGTTTTTATGTTGCTTGTCTAGTGTAAAATCAAGAATATAGGATTCTTGTTCCTTATCTTCACACTCTTCTACTATTTTAAATGATTCCACTGACAAGATATTATCTAAACTTAATGTTGAAAAGTTCTTTGAATGGGGACCAACAAATCCTACTTCAAAATTTACACTATCCTCAACACCTACACTTATATTCACCTTATTAATATCAGTCTCAAGATCAAGATGACAATCGAGTGGCTGCAATTCTTGTGTTTTCTCCATAAATTGGCTAATGTCCTCCTCATATTTTTCTTTATTTAACCATTTTAGACATAGTGGTAGTGGTAACTCCTTCAGCTCTGCCCACAACTGTGTTTAAGACTCTAAAATTTATTTTATCAATTTTTCCAAATTGCTTATTTGAATTGTGGGAGCACACATATCTTCAGCATGATCACTTTGACCCCAAGCCAAACACCAAGTTACAGCCTATTCCCCAGTTCGAACAGTATCCGCATCATATTGTGAAGGTCCCATCCATGCACTTTCATCAAAATTTGGATATTAAGCCTCATAATGTGGTCACCCACAATAATAACAAGAATTGCCATCACTCAAAAAACCATCTATCTCGGTTGACATCTCAAGAAAGATGCGAGAAAAATAAAAATAAAAAAAAATAAAAAAAATAAACTAAACAAATATTTACAAGTTTGAATTCAAGCATGTAAGCTAAAATTCCAAACCAACTCAATATGCCAAATTGTTCCCCAGCAATAGCGCCATTTTTTATAACGCTCAAAGTACAATCTTGAATGAGTGTTACCGACCGTTGTCAATATAATAACCCAACTTTGGAGTTGGGGTCGAATCCACAAGGAAAAATATTACTGGAGATGAAACTAATTTGAAACTAGAGCTACAAGTTGAATTTAAACAGATGTTACCAAAAAGATAAAATGGGGTATTTTTAATGGTTGAGCAAAAGTTTCTAAACACTTCAATTTAACAATGTTATGGGAAACTAGAGTTATGGTTACCAAGATTCTTGAACAAATAGGGTTGTGAATCACTTTAGAGTTCCAATTGACAACTTTATTTTCAAGAGTAGTTGAATCCTATTATTTACCCATTCGTTCCTCAACCTCAGTGATTAGTTCATCCTTTAATTCTCTCAAACATAAAAGAGTGTATTAGTTATTCAACTATTTTCTCATATAGGCTAATCCGGCTAAGGAATTTTCCACTGATCTAATGATTCAATTCTTTTGAGTCCATGTAAACTCTTTCTTTTCCCAACATACACTTTTCTCTCCGAAAAGTGATGTTCTTAGGCTCACCTTTCAAGTTTGCAACTAAGAGAATAGTTACATTACTCAACAAGTAGTTACCTCTTAGACTAGTGTTGTTTCATTGCAGTAACCTAAAAAGTAGTCTCCTCTCGGACAAGTGATTTTCTTGGGTGGACTCTTCTAAGTTGCAGCCAAAAGAGGTCATTAAAGTGAAGAAAGGTTTATACAACATCAATTACTCATAGAAATCAATTAGATTCAGAACACAAATTAGTATTCACATCAAGGTTCCCATAACTCAAGTAAAAAAAAATAGCTACTCATGATACAAAAATCAACAATATGTATTCAATTCATAATCAAGAGTAAGTAATAAATCATACCCACAATGAATCTTCAAATGGAAGATTTTTACAAGAATGTTAAGAACCCTAAAATGAGAGGTTTTTTTCTTTTTCGTCCACTCCTGAGCTTCCCCAAGTCCAAACATCCCTAATTTTGTCAATACTTTCTTTTTATAGTTGGAACTGACAATTTCCAATGGCCCAAAGCGATATCAATGTGTCCTGCCGCTATCTCAAGCCCCTCTAACTGTTACACATGCCTATGGTCCTTAAAATTGGGCCTATTCTTTTTTCATTGGTCTTTTTCACAAGTACATTAGACTCCAACGCGCCCGAAATGGTCCAATATATTTCATGTATCTAAACGGAGTCAGTTGTTTTATTTTTATTTCGTTGAGTCATTCCGAGGTTTATTGAGTTGTTTTCACTTGATTTGAAGCTTGTATATCCTTCATATATCAGAATTATCCATTCAACAAAGCATAATAAAGCATTAAAAAACACAAATTAGTGCTCAAAACAACACAACATCCAAGAGGGTAAACTCAAACATGATCTATGCAGAGGCTAAATTCACCTTGAGCTTAGGCTCATATTTTTTACTCTTGTATTGGTCCAATAGATCTATGAACATTATAACTAAGTTGTTTGACTTATAAATATATAATAACAGCCTTAGAAAATTATTAAAACAAATTAGAACTCAACACAATAGACTAGAAAAACACCTAGCTCAAACTAGTCACACTAGTTTCTTGGTTGAACTCTAAATGCTCAAATTTAATCAAAACTCATGTAAAAATACCATTAAAGATTGTAAAAATATATTTGTACACATGAATGCTCATTTATGACATTATAAACTCATATAGCATAAGAATCATCCTCAAAATAAGGCTAAAAAGGGTTATATTAGTAATGCTAAAATGCATAAATACACCCAACATCACCAGGCATTATTAAGTTTTACTGATCAGTTTTTGCCCCTTACATTTCATGCATAGGGTGACCTCGTGTCCCACTTCTTTCTTACTTCCTTGTGAGATATTGTGCTCCATGAGTGATAGTCGAGATTTTCAAATGTGATAGAGGCAGTGGGTATGGGGTTTTCATCGACTCCTATCTTCCCTATATAATGTTCATTGAAACAAATGGTTGTGCTCTCCTTGAACCTATCCACACCCATTTGGGCAGGCCGAGCTCATGCGATGCCGGTGTTGATGAGGAATGCTACCTGGGTGATCCTGCTGGTAGATGTATGTTTGTCTTAAAGATTAAGTCATGCTTGTATAAGTATGAATAAATTTAGACTGTGAAACTTTGAATGGCTTATTAAATTAGTTATAGTTTCTTTGATGGTATCTACTACTAGGATAATCATAGTAATTCTACGGCTAATATATGTAAAAAAAAACCTGTCTTCTTGAAGGGATGCATTTAATAGATAAAAGGTCGATGTGGGCACTGCTCGTTGTTGCGATGAATCATGATAACTTTAATGATTGCATGACTATTGTGTCGGCGATGCATTATTCAAATTTGTTCCCTATCAACTTTCGATGAAAGGATAGTGGCCTACATGGTGGTGATGGGTGACAAAGAATTAGAGTTCAATTTCGAATAGGGAGCTTGAGAAATGGCTACCACATACAAGGAAGGTAGAAAGCACATAAATCACCCAATCATGCAGGGAGGTAGTGACAATAAATAACAATACTAGGTTCAATAAGTCTAGTAATTAGAATAAGTACAATATAAATCCCTTAATGAGGATCAATTGGAGGGCAAGTATGGTACCAGAAGTCGTGGTAGTTGTAGATCCAACAGCATATATTTAAGTTTTTGTAGTTAAAAAGCTAATAGTTGTACTTTGGGATGGGCTAGCCGGTATGCCTATTGTGTGCACCGATTATCTCGTCCCTTCTGTTGGCGATGTGCTCCTGGCCTTAACTAGCTAGGTCATGCCTCCGGCGCTGTTATTCTAAAGAAATGAGAGTGATCAAAGAAATCATATGCTCTATATACATTAGCATAAGATAACATTATAGTATTTTGATTCTATTACATTGGCCTTTGGGATCGGAGTAATGATTAACAGAGACAGTCGGGGGAATTCGTATTTTATAGTTAGAGGTGAAATTCTTAGATTTATGAAAGACGAACAACTGCGAAAGCATTTACAAAGGATGTTTTCATTAATCAAGAATGAAAGTTGGGGTCTCGAAGATGGTCAGATTCCGTCCTCGTCTCAACCATAAACAAAGTCAACCAGGGATCGGCAGATGTTACTTTTAGGACTTCGTTGGTACCTTATGAGAAGTTAAAATTTTTAAGGTCCTGGGGGAGTACGGTTGCAAGGCTGAAACTTAAAGGAATTGGTGCAAGGGAACCACCAGAAGTGCAGTCTGCGGCTTAATTTGACTCAACACGGGGAAACTTACCAGGTGCAGACATAGTAAGGATTGACAGACTAAGAGCTCTTTCATGATTGTGGAGCAATTTGTCTGGTTAATTCTATTAATGAATGAGACCTCAGCCTACTAACTAGCTATACAGAGATATCCCTTCACCACTTGCTTCTTAGACAGACTACGACCTTTTAGGCCGCGGAAGTTTGAGGCAATAACATGTCTGTGATGCCCATAGATGTTCTGGGCCATACGCGTGCTACACTGATGTATTCAATGAGTTAATATCCTTAGCCGATAGGCTTGGGTAATCTTTTAAATTTTTTCATGATGGGGATATATCATTGCAATTGTTGGTCTTTCACGAGGAATTCCTAGTAAGCGTGAGTCATTATCTCGCGTTGACTACGTCCCTATTTTTTGTACACACCGCCCATCGCTCCTACCAATTAAATTATCTTATGAAATATTTGGATCATGGAGATATGGGGGTTTGCTACCTATGATGTCCAGCGAAGTCCATTGAACCTTATTATTTAGAGAAAGGAGAAATCATAAAAAGGTTTACGTAGGTGAACCTGTGGAAGGATCATTGTCAAAACCTGCATAGCAGAATGACCCATGAACGTGTTTAGCAACAAGGGAGTACGCGTAGGCGGGATGCTTCAGCCATTTAAACAAGTGCCTCCCCCTCATCCCCAGCATATGCACCCAATGTGTGCATCAGCCAACTAACAAACCTTGGTGCGGAAAGCGCTAAGGAATACCTAAATTGATAGCCTGCCCTTCATGCCCTTCTACAGCATGCATCGGGGGGACCTGGGCTTCCTTTATAAATAAAAATAACTCTCGGCAATGGATATATCGGCTCTCACATCGATGGAAAATATAGCAAAATGCGATACTTGGTGTTGATTGCAAAATCCCGTGAACCACCGATTCTTTGAATGCAAGTTATACTAGAAGATATTAGGACGAGGGCACGTCTGCCTGGGTATCACACAATGCATCAGTCCCTCTCATCGTGCCTTAATCATGAGGTGCTTTGTCATTACGGGGTGGATACTAGTCTCCCATCATCTCAAGATCATGGATGGCCTAAATACGAGTCCACTTCTACGAACGTCACAGCAAGTGGTGGTGGTAACTCAACTCTCTTTGTTTTTGCGGCTACAGCCCATCATGCGTTGGCACTATAGGACCCTATCATGCTTAGACGCTTGGACCGCAACTCCAGGTCTAGTGGGATTACCTGCTGAGTTTAAGCATATCAATAAGTGGAGTAAAAGAAACCTACAAAGATTCCCTTAGTAATGGTGAACGAACTAGGAATAGCTCAACCTTAAAATTGGGTGGCTCCGTCATTCCAATTGTAGTTTGGAGAAGCATCCTCAGCGGTGGACTGGGCCCAAGTCCCCTGGATGGGGGCGCCATATTGGGTGAGATTCCCATTGTTCCCGAACCCTACTACACCATAAAGCACTGTCTATGAGTTGGATTTTTAGGAATATAGCCCAAATAGGGCAGTGAATTTCACCCATGGCTAAATACAAGTGAGAGACCGATATCGAACAAGTACCTCGAGGGAAAGATTAAAAGTACATTAAAAAGAGATTCAAAGAGTTCTTGAAATTATCGGGAGAAAAGTGAATGGGGTCTGGTGATGCACCACGGTCAGATATGGAACAACGATGAGCCGGTCCGTCGATCAACTCGGGGCATGGACCAGCGTAGGTTGGGGTCATCTCGAGCTCTTGATACGCTCATGGAATAACATCTCATTGATTGTTGTAGGCAGCGTATGCCTCTGGTATTGTTTGGTATTTGCGCACTCCAGACACTGGCATGTGGGCTCCCCATTCAACCCATTTTAAAATACGGACCAAGGATTCTTATATTAGAGTGAGTCAATAGATGAGTAAACCTATAAGGCATAATGAAGCTAATTGGTTTGATCCCCTTAAGAGGTGCACCACCGACCAACATTGATCTTCTTAGAAGGGTTTAAGTGTGCGCATACCTGTCGGTACCCGAAAATGGTGAACTATGCCTGAGCGGGCCAAAGCCAAAGGTAACTTTGGTGGAGGCCCAAAGCAATACTAATGTATAAATCGTTCGTCTAACTTTTGTATAGGGGCAAAATACTAATCAAACCATCTAGTAGCTGGTTCCCACTGAAGTTTCCCTCAGGATAGCTGGAGCTCGCGTGCGAGTTCAATCAGGTAAAGATATTGATTATAGGCCTTGGGGGCGCAACTCCCTTGACCTATTCTATAACTTTAAATAGGTAGGACGGCGCAGCTTCTTTGTTGAGCTGTGCTACATAATCAAGAGCTCTAAATAGGCTATTTTTGGCTAGCAGAACTGGCGATATGGGATAAAGGAAAAGCTAGGTTACGGTGCCAAACTGTGCTCTAACCTAGATCCCACATAAGGTATTGGTCTATTAAGATAGCAAAATGGTAGTCATGGAAGTAAAAATCCACTAAGGAGTGTGTAACAACATACCTATCTAATCAGCTAGCCTCAAAAATAGATGGCGCTTAAGCACGCAACCTACACCCAGCCATCGGGTCAAGTGCTAGGCTCAGATGAGTAGGATGGTGCGGCAGTGCTTCCAACCCTTGGGAATAAGCTCAGGTGAAGAGGCCTTCGGTGTAATTCTTATTTGTAGTAGCAAATATTCAAATAAGAACTTTGAAGGCTGAAGAGGGGAAAGGTTCTATGTGAACGGTAGTTGCTCATGGGTTAGTCGATCCTAAGGTTCAGGGGAACCTTGATAGATAGCGTGTTTCATATGTACTCCGAAAGGGAATTAGGTTAAAATTCCTAAATCGGGACGTGCTATTCGACAACAATTTTAGAAAGTTCAGAGACATCGCTGGGAGCCTCAAAAAGAGTTATCTTTTCTGCTTAACAACCTTCCCACCCTAGAACTGGCTCAGTCGAAGGTAGGGTCTAGCAGCTGCAAGATCAGTATATGTCATGTAGTGTCCGATGCGCTCCTCGAGTCCTTTGAAAATCCAAAGGACCGACTGCCATCAACGCCTAATCGTACTCATAATCGCATCAGGTCTCCAAGGTAAACAACCTCTGGTCGATGGAACAATGTAGGCAAGGAATCTATAACTTTGGGAAAAAGATTGGCTCTGAGGGCTGGGCACAAGGGTCCTAGTCTTGAATCCATCGGCTGTCGGTGGACTGCTTGAGCTACTCCCATGGTAAGAGTGGGTTGTCATATTCCGATCGGGGGATGAAATAGGAACAGTTCCTTTGAGGGCCTTCCCCACGCATCGAACTACCAACTCAGAACTGGTACAGACAAAGAGAATCCAACTATTTAATTAAAATAAAGCATTGTGATGGTCCCAATGAATGATAATGCAATGTGATTTCTGCCTAGTGCTCCAAATTTAAAATTACAGAAATTTAACCAAGCACGGGGAAACGGTGGGAGTAACTATGACTCTCTTAAGGTAGCCAAAGACCTCCTCATCTAATTAGTGATGCACATAAATAGATTAACGAGATTCCTACTATCCGTGTCTACTATCCAGTGAAACTACAACTAAGGGAACAAGCTTGGCAAAATCAGTGGGGAAAGAATAACCTGTGAGCTTGACTCTAGTTCGACTTTGTGAAATGACTTGAGAGGTCTAGTATAAATGGGAGCCAAAAGGAGAAAGTGAAATACCACTACTTTTAATGTTATTTTACTTATTTTGTGAATCGAAAGTGGGGCACTGCCCCTCTTTTTTGATCCAAGGCTCACTCTGCGGGCGGATATGGGCGGAAGACATTGTTAGGTTAGGAATTTGGCTAGGGAGGCATATCTGTTAAAAACTAACGTAGGTGTCCTAAGATGAGCTCAACGAGAACAGAAATCTAGTGTAGAATAGATGGGTAAAAGCTCATTTGATTCTGATTTCCAGTATGAATACAAATAATAAAAGCGTAGACTAACGATCCTTTAAACCTTTGAAATTCAATGCTAGAAGTGGCAGAAAAGTTACCATAGTGATAACTAGCTTGTAGCAGCCAAGAATTCATAGAGACGTCTCTTTTTTATCCTTCGATGTCAGCTCTTCTTATTATTGTAAAGAAAAATTCACTAAGTATTGGATTGTTCACCCACCAATAGGGAACATGAGATGACTTAATACCGTTGTGAGACAGGTTAGTTATTCCCTACTGATGATAGTGTCTCAATTGTAATTCAACCTAGTACTAGAGGAACTTTAGATTCACATAATTAGTCATCATGCTTGGTTGAAATGCCAGTGGCATGAAGCTACCGTGTGTTGGATTAAGACTAAATGCCTCTAAGTCAGAATTTGGCCTAAAAGCGACATATTTTCCCTCCGTCCACTTTTCGACCCGCAGTAGGGGTCTCATTCCCCAAGGGCATATATCATTGGCTAAGACATCGCGGCAAAAGGGTCGCGGTGGCCACTTCAAAGTATAATTTTCTTCGAGAGGTGGGTAGAATCCCTTGCAGATGACTTAAATATACAACTAGGTATTGTAAGTGGTATAGCGGCCTTGCTTCCACGATCCACTAGGATTCGGCCTTTGTTACTCCAGTCCGTCCCACCCCCTTCGATCCAATCATTTTTCCATCTATATCCAAAGGAGGTTTGTGCATCGATCCTTGAAAAATCTCACTAAGTGTTATAAGTTCACCTCACCCTCGAGAATGTCACAACATAGCCTC
Organism: Capsicum chinense; assembly: GCA_026120095.1. Lineage (NCBI taxonomy): Eukaryota > Viridiplantae > Streptophyta > Magnoliopsida > Solanales > Solanaceae > Capsicum > Capsicum chinense. The sequence goes on along the minus strand of JAPEIP010000007.1, from coordinate 16,226,080 downwards.
ACCCGAGTTCGCTGCTTATTTTTTAAGTATTGCATTCATTCCATTCCAATCCATTTAGTATAATATCAAGTAGCCTTTCGTCCAAAGCAAAGGCATTATAATTAGAGGTTTTCCGCTATGCACCATATGGTTCAAGAGCCTAGTGATGCATCGAGGCCAAAATCATTGCATGGAGGCATGTCGCTATTAGAGGTTTTCGTGACCATTAATTTTAATCCTAGAGATATGTCCAATAACCCAGGCTTTTACGTCTGGATAAATTGTCAGCATACAATGCCCGTTGTCAAATATCAAATAACTCTAGTGGCCTACTGTTAGACCCAGTCTAAGGTATAACGTCTGACAAGGCCATATCAAGGTGCACATTGGCCTTGACATGTGCTAAGACAAGCAATGTAAGCACCAAGGTAGCTGGAGTGATGGCAAGGCATCCTTGTGCATATGAGGCGATGACAAGAGCATGGCACCTAAGTGGGCATGCGTGCAAGTAATAACATGAGCATGGCATGGCGCTGGCATCACATCAACACTGGTATGGCACAGGTGACGGCATGGAACAGGCATAGACACATATATGGGCACTGACATTATTAAGCCAGAGTCACAACATAGGCATTGGCGTGGCCTAAGCAGTGATATGGCTAAGAAAACCTCATGGCACAAGCAATGGCATAGTGCAGGTGCAGACAATAACCTAACATTAGAATGGCATGATTTTGGCAAGGCAAGGCATGGCTGAGAACCATAACAAGATGATCAAGTTTTGGAGAAGCTGGAAATTGGCTAAGTGTCTAGCATTGGCAAAATTAACCAAGTGGGCAAGATTGCCCATGTTCTAGTCATATGGTGTAGCTACTAAGTTAGAATTTTTAATCTTGTAAACATGTGTAATTTTTAGAATGTATTTTAAATACTTAGATCAGGCTGTTGTGTCATGAGATAAGCATGCAGCCTTGTCCAATGACAAGCTGCCAGGTGTCATTGGTTGTAACTGTCTTGTGCAGTATTTATATGGTGTTTCTGCAAATTATAAAAGGCAGTGAGTGAGAGTGTTGTATGCCTTTGTTCAATTAGTGTGACATTTCCTTTGTAATTCTGAGAGAAATATAAAGGTTGGGGATATGGTTTCGGTGTATTATTGTGTGCTGTAAGTTTCTGCAAAGATAGTTTATTACACTTAGACAATGTAGTATGTGTTGTGGCTGAAGTTGTGCAGTGTGGTGCGACTGCCAAGCAGTGGCGTTGTGAAAAAGAAAATGCCCCTAACTTATATCAAAGCATTACGGTATGAAAATGGTGACTGACACTCTACTAAACAAGTTACATGAGTTCAAAACTTCATTGGCTTTATGGACGAACTCAAACAAACCGAACGCATAGTGGATTTGATAACTCAGATCAATGCCTTGAAGGATGAACTGGTTTAGTTACATAACTAATATAATAAACATTCTACAGAATTTTTGAGTTAACACGATACCTTGATGTCACTGGTGCAGGACCAAGGCAAAGTGATGGCAGATTTGGAGACAGAAGTAATGGTTCTGGACGTACTGTGGTGACGTCTAGGTAGTCCCATGAAAGTAGTTCCAAAGTAAAAATTCTTGAGCCTAAACCTTTTGGTGATGCTAGAAGTGCCAAGGAATTAGAAAATTTCCTTTTGGATATGGAGCAGTATTTCTCTACTACCTGAGTTGCTGAGACGGACAAGTTGAACATCATCACAATGTACTTAATGGGTGATGCAAAATTGTGGAGGAGGACTCAGAATGCTGATGATGAAAGTGTTGAACGTCCCAAAATTAATACTTGGGAAAAGTAGAAGAAGGAAATGAGCGACCAATATCTTCCTAGCAATACCTCATGGATTGCTAGAGAGAAGTTGAAAAGGTTAACGAAACATGGAACAATTCGTGAATATAGCAAGGAATTTACTTCTTTGATATTGGACATCCAGAATATGTCTGATGAAGACAAGTTGCATAAATTCATCTCAGGGATACAGGGTTAGGCCCAAAACAAACTACAGAGGTAGAATGTAAAAGACTTGCCTAAGTGCAATTGTTGTTGCTGACTCATTGGTGGATTTTTTTTTATTAGCTCATTCTTATTCTGACATTCTCACTTCTTCAAATTCAAAGAAAAAGGCTGAGAAGAACGGGGAAAGGAAGAAGGATGGATAAAATGATAAAGGTAACAAGGTCAAGGCCCCAAGGAATCTTGGAAACAATAAGAACAATGGGAAATATGGTAATACAAAGGGTTGTTGGACTTGTGGTGGACTGCATTTGGCCAAGAGTTTTCCCAATCGTGAAAGAGTGAATGTTATGCTTTCTGGAAATATGAATCAAGGTGGAGGTGACAAAGTTATTGCTGCTTTAGCAAATCTTGTGGGTTTATCACTTATTCATATCAGTTTGCTGAATGTTTTAGGTGAATTCTCAAAGTTATTCAACCCTTATACTGCCTTAATTTACGTAGAGATGAAAGCTTATGGAAATCATGTGTTGGCAATGGTAGTTATCGGAGCCACTCATACTTTTTTGGATGCCAAAGTTGCTGTGAAATATGGACTGAAATTGAATAAAAGTCCATCCTTTGTCCAGATGGTGAGGTTCAAGGCACAAGCCAGTAGGCATGGCTTATGATGTGCAGATGGTGATTGGAAGTTGGATGGGGAAGCATAACTTGATGGTTATGCCATTGGGTGATTTTAAAGTAATAATAGGAATAGATTTTCGTAGAAAGTTTTGCTTTGTTCCTTTTTCTCACTTGGATGAAGTAATGATTGGAGACGAAGCCAATCCAAGTTTCATCAAAGCTTCTTATCCTTATGGAGAATCAAAGAAAGTGAAAAATAAGGGCCCTATTATTTCTGCTATTTCGGTTGAGAAAGGATTAAAGAAAGGTGGTGAAATTTTTATTGCTGCCATGATTGAAGTGAAACCAGATGTAACGATAGATGTACATGATTGTTTTGCTGATTTACTAAGGCAATATGCTGATGTGATGCCCCCTAAATTACCTAAAGAATTTCTGCCAAGGAGGGACATTGATCACAAAATAGAGTTGCAGCCAGGTTCAGCTACTCAGGCGCAAGCTCCTTATCGAATGGCCCATAAAGATTTGGCTGAATTGCAGAAAAAGTTAAATGAATTGCTGGATGCGGGTTTGATTCAACTATCTATGGCTCCTTATGGTGCTCCTATTTTATTCCAAATGAAGTAAGATGGTTCAATGAGGATGTGTGTGGACTACTGGGCATTGAATAAAGTGATTGTGAAGAACATGTATCCTGTTCCATTAGTTCAAGATCTCATGGATAGGATGACCAAGGCATGTGGGTTCACTAAACTTGATCTATGATCTGGATATTAGTAGGTTCGAATAGAAGAGCGTAACGAATCAAAAACCACTTGTGTGACGAGATATGGCTCTTACGTGTTTCTAGTTATGTCGTTTGGGTAGACAAATGCCCTGGCAATAATCTGCAACTTAAAGAATAATGTGTTATTTGATTACCTTGCCAATTTGGTTATGGTATATCTAGATGACATAGTCATTTATAGTTGCTCCATTGATGAACATTTGTAATATTTAAAGTTAGTATTGTCCCGATTGAGGATGTAAAGACTTTAGGTCATGATGGAAAAGTGTGAGTTTTCTAAAAAGGAAGTGAAGTTCCTTGGACATCTGGTTAGTCAAAATCAATTTAGGATGGATCCTAAGAAGGTGCACGCGATTGTCAACTTGCAGGCGCCTAGTGGGGTTAAATAATTGAGATCATTCTTGGGGTTGGCTAACTATTCTCACAAGTTCATTGAAGGTTACTCTAAGAAAGTTACGGTTTTGAAAGATTTTCTAAAGAAAGATGTCAAGTAGGTGTGATCTGAGAAGTGCGATGCAGCATTTCAGATATTGAAGGATTTTATTTCTTTAGAACCCATGTTAAGATGCCATACTTTGAGTTACCTTTTGAAGTACGCATATATGCATCAGACAAGACTGTGGGACGTGTCTTGGTGCAAGAAGGCCCTTTGGTGGCCTTTGAAAGTCAAAAATTGAGTGATGCTAAGCAAAGATATTCGACCCATGAAAAGGAGATGGTTTTAGGAGTGCATTGTTTACAGACTTGGAGAGTATATTTTCTAGGTACTCGATTTGTGGTGCGGACAGACAATGTTGCGAACACGTTCTTTAAGATGCAGAAGAAGCTGAATCCAAACCAAGCTCGATGGGAAGAATTCCTAGCTGAGTATGACTTCATGTGGAAGAGCAAACCAGGAAAGCACAACTAGGTTACGGATGCTCTAAGTTGAAAAGAGGTATTTGCTGCAGTATACTATATTGATAGACTTGAATTTGATTTTTTAGATAGAATTAAGTTCTTTCTATTAATGACCCACTCTATGTCATTGGATGGGTCAAGTGAAAGATGGAATAATTCAGAGGTATTGGATCAAGGACAATCTCCTTTACTTTAAAGGGGGGAGAATCATTATACCTCAAGGTAGTGGCCTGCGTAAAGATATGATGAAAGAGGTGCATGACACTCCTTAGGCTGGTTATCCTGGTGTGGATCGAATGCTAGCCTTGCTGTCATATGTATATTTTTGGCCAAATATGGAAGACGACACTAAATAATGTGTGAAAACTTGTCAGGTATGTCAAAGAGACAAGACTGAATGTATGAAAGAGGCAGGCTTGTTACAGCCTCTACCTATTCCTGAAAGGCTTTGATTATCTGTCTATACGAACTTTATTTCTGGGTTTTCAAAGGTGGATGGCAATTCGTCCATAATGGTGGTGGTAAAAAGGTTCTCAAAGTATGTAGTTTTTGTTTCTTCTCCAATCATTTGCTCGTCAGAAGTTGCTGCAGGATTATTCCATAAAAACATTGTTAAATATTTTGGTTTGCCAAGTGATATCGTGAGTGATAGAGATGCGCGGTTCACTGGTCGGTTCTGCCTTTCATTGTTTAGCATGATAGGTACTAATCTAAAGTTTTAGATAGCAAATCATCCTCAAAATGATGGTCAAAATGAGAGAATGAATCACTTGCTAGAAGAGTATCTAAGGCACTATGTGACAGCAAGCCAACAGAATTGGGCAGACTTATCGGATAAGCGCAGTTTTGCTACAATCTGCACAAATCGTCGGCAATAAAAAGAGCCTATTTGAAGTTGTCCTAGGCATTTATCCTATGACACCATTAGAGGTGGTGATGATGAAGGTTTAATACAAAAGTCCTACTCCTTATAAACATGAAAAAGACAAGAATGGGATGTTTGTTGATGCACAAAACAACTTGAGGAAGGCCCAGAAATGCATGATGAAGTATTCTGATCAGCATAGACGTGCGATAGAGTTCATCATTGGAGACAAAGTACTTTTGAAGCTCACTCCACAAATCTAGAAACAGATTCTAAGCAATAAAAGGCATAGGGGACTGATCCCAAAGTATGACGGCCCGTTCGATGTTATTAAGAAGGTTGGAGAAGTTTCTTTTAGGTTGGACTTGATAGAAGGGTTGAAGATTCACCTTACCTTTCATGTAAGTTTTCTGAAAAGGTACAATAAAGACGTTGAAGACCCAGGCAGGAACAAAAACAATAAGGCTCCTCCTTTGATTGTGAAGGAGTATAAATCAGAAATGGAGAAGATACTTGATCACCACATCGTGGGGAACAGCAAAAAGAGTACCAAGATAGAATTTTTGATTCAATGGAAAGGTTCAAGCGAAGATGACACTGTTTGGGAGAAAGCTCAGAACTTGTGGTAGTTCGACAAGTGATAACACTTAAATTACATCTTGAATGGGTGTAAGCGATCATTGTCAATATACAACCCAACTAGGTTGGGGTTGACTCCCACAGGGAATAGGGTGTGAACATCAATTTGTTTATGAAATACTTTACTGGTAGTTTATTGTTTCTGAAAGATAGGGGTTTAAAGTTCACAATGAATCAATCATCACTTTCTGAATTATAGTGTTGTTATCAATATAAATGAGAAACCAGAGTTGTAATCACCAAAGGTTTTGGGTATTGACAGATACTAGGTAATGATAGAGACCCTCGGAATGAGTAGAACAACAGAATATCCCTAACTATGATACTATCTGACTTATCTCTCGACTTTACTAGACAATTTATTATCCAATTCTCTCAAACATAGATAATTTATCTATATCCAAACGGATGTTATCTTAGGTAGATTAATCCAGTTACGGCATTAATCATTAAACAGAAGGTTGGTAGCTTCCGAATCCCTGTTGATAATTCCCTTCCTCTAGTCTATTTCTCCGTTAGAAGAAAATAAAACCTAAGGCATAATCTAATGTTTGCAACCAATAGATTTCAGTTAAAACCATAGAATTTTAAGATGTTATACTACTCCTTGAATACGTTAAACACCTAGCATCATATTAAACCCTAATCCTTGGATCCCATAACCCCGGCTTATGGAATTTTCCGTTCATGATTTGATGAAAGAAATCACAAGTTGAATTCATGATGATAATAATCAACTTACGTATAGATGGAAAACAACAACCAATTTCTTCAACTAAATCCTAAGTTAGAAACCCAAGAATAGTTGATAAGAAAGAAAACTAAGAATAATTGGCGAAAGAGAACAATGTACCTATTTCTCTCTCAAAAGTTCTTGTTTTGAATAATGAAAACTTGATAATTTAAAAACCCTCAAAATTTCTATTTATACTAAAGCCTAATTAAGGTAATAAAATAACAAAATCATAGCTGGGCTCAAATTTAGGTGACAGTATATTGGTGTTGATCGTTAGGCTTCTGACGGCGTCTCAGAAATGTCGTCAGAAGTCGTGCCTTCTTAACCTGTTCTGCCTCACTGTGATGATGTCCTTCGATGGGTTACCAGAGGAGTGACAGTTGTACCAAATGTCGTCATACCTTCCTCTTATTTCACCATGTTCTTTCCTACTTGACGACATCTTCTGACGGCTTACCACACTTGTGACGACATATTGATAATGTCGTCACCTTCATCCAGCAACTGTTCTTCACTGCTCTTCCTGATGCCTTTTTCTGGTAGCTTACCACATCTCTGACGGCTTGCAAGAAATGCCGTATAACTCATGTCAACTCACTTGTACCAAATTTTACTTATTTTGTTCATCTTTCCTATGTTTTCCTCCCATTCTTTCTACAACTATAATATCACAAGAAAACGATCAAAAACAACCAAAAGTTGCTTAAGACTTCACAATTATTTAGAGTTAAAAGCCTCAAATGTGTTAGCATCTGCTCACATATCAACACCCTCAACTTAAAACAATTGCTTGTCCTCAAACAACCAAAACACAACTAAGAGAATACAAAATACAATTAGTAGCCAGTCACTCAACTTTGTTCAAAAACACATGCATCCTCTCCAAGGTCAATCAACTTACAAATCAACTAGGCCAATTTTTTGAAAATAACCATGCAACTCATTGGAATCAAGGTATGGCATCCATTCGGCAATGACACTCCTACATGCATCTATATCACATTCACCAAAATAAAAGTCAACAACTGGAAGTATACCTATTGTGCCCTCCTAGCAAAGAAATTTCCCTTTTCTCTCATTATCAGAAATCAAGGTATAATCATGGGGATAATCACAAAGGCTCTCGCACTCAGAATAAAGTTCAACCAGTGTATGTTAAATACCATATGCTTGCCCATACCATATGCTTGCCCTTATCATCATTACCGAGGTGTCTAGACAGGTAAGCTAGCATTACTATAGGACTTTCTTAGGATTGTAATGTATTAAAGGGGTTGGTATGGTATTAAACAACATTTAGAGTGACTAGCCTCCTTGGCACTACCTTATCTTGTGGGGTCTAGTTATTAACCTCGTTTTCTCTTTTTCTTTTCTCTTGATCGCAAAACAGGGTGTGATCTTTCTTTTTGTAAAAACAATTTTCATTTTATTGCTCTTTTTCACGAACACCCAACTATCAATTTCTTTTTCAGAACTTTTTTTTCCTTTTCTTTTTATTTTACCCTTCTTCATACCCAGTTTATCTCACGCATCCCTATAATAGCCACCCTCAACTTAGGTTTTTTGCCTAAATCAAGGTGCATAGCGTCCAAAGAGGTCCAGGGCCAAAACAGGTTCATTATAATTTAAGAATGGAAAATGATGGGTTTCATAGAAAGAAAATGGTCAATTTACGTGCAAACGGGGACCAAGGGGTATAATATATTGTAGGGAGGTCATTTAGGCTAAAAGCGACTGAAATTCAAAAATGGCCTATGATCCTTTCCTAACTCCTATCCTTCAACTATGGTAAGACGAACGGGGAAAGTTCTAGATTAGGCAAATCAAAGGGAACGCAGTAAAGCCTCACACATACTTGGCATACAAGTATATACCATCTACTACTCATCCAGTTCATGCAAATTTTTGGCAGTGATTGTCAGGTTCAACCAATGGAGATGTGCTCAAAAAATCATCAAACATCCAGACTGCTTCAAGTATAAGTACTTCTTCTAGTTACAAACTCAGTTGGTACAATGATAATCACCCCCACACCCTCAACTTAAAATAAAAAAAATAAAACTAAGGGTTAGGTTATACCTGGAGTGGGTTATTCTCACGACTCATGGGTTGCCTCCCATGCAGCGCTTGATTTAATATCGCGGCACGACACAGGTGGCTCGATTACCTCAGAATTTATCAAGAGAAATAATGGTGATACTTTTCACTGACTCTTCTTGTCCAATGAAAAGCTTTATCCATTCCCATTTACCTTGAGTACCCAAAAGGCCTTGTGCTCCAGCTCTATCGGAAAATGGCATGCTTTTCCATAGACCAATTGAAATGGTGACATTCCAATAGGTGTCTTGAAACCAGTTCGGTATGCCCACAAGGCATCATCAAGTTTTTGTGACTAGTCTTTTCGGCTAGCATTCACTTTCTTGGATAGGATGGCCTTCACTTCACGATTTGACACCTTCACTTTCCTACTGGTTTGCGGGTGATATGGAGTAGCCACTCTATGGTGTTTTACACCATATTTCGCTAGAGCTGCTTGAAATAGTTTGTTGCAAAGTGAGATCCTCCATCACTTATAATAGTATGTGGTACTCTAAAGCGAGAGAAGATATTCTTCTTGAGAAATGCAATGACTCACTTTCCCTCATTGTCAGCCAATGCGACAGCTTCAACCCACTTGGACACATAATCAACAATAACCAGAATGTACTTCATCCCGTAAGAACTTACAAACAGACCATGAAGTCAATACCCCATACATCAAATAACTCCACTTTAAGCATCTTGGTCAAGGGCATTTCCTGTCGTTTAGATATCGATCCCTGTCTTTGACACGGATCACATTCCTGCATAAGCTTATGGGTATCTTTAAATAATGTTGGCCAATAATAGCCACTCTGCAACACCTTCCTGGTTGTTCGATCACCTGCATGGTGACCCCCAACTGGGGAAGCGTGACATGCTTCCAGTATACATCGTATATCTACTTCAGGCATACATCTCCGTATGATATTTTCTACACATCGCCTAAAAATATAAGGCTATCCCAGAAATAATATGTTACATCATGCAAAAACTTCTTCCTTTAGTGGAACAAAAGGTGTTTTGGGAGGAGCTCACTCACAACGTAATTTGCATAATCAGCGTACCAAGGCAATGTTTCCACAGCAGTTTCCAGGATCTTCTCATCTGAAAACACATTATTTATCTTTGTTTTATCTCGGACTTCCTATCCATCTTCTATTCTAGATAGATGATCTGCAACCTGGTTTTTACGACCTTTTCTATCTTTGAATTCGAAATCAAACTCTTGCTGTAGCAACACCCATCTAATAAACCTTGGTGTAGCATCCTTCTTGGCCATCAAGTACCATAAAGAAGCATGCTCTGTATGGACTACTACTTTAGTTCCAAGCAAATAAGACCTAAAATTCTCAAAAGCATACACCACGGCTAGTAATTCCTATTTAGTTACTGTGTAATTCTTTTGTGCTCCATTCTGTGCTTTGCTGGCATAATATATCAGGTGAAACAATTTATCCCTCATTTTCCCAATACAGCTCCTAGAGCAACACCACTTGCATCATACATTATTTCAAACGATTTGGCCCAGTCAGGTGCAATAACAATGGAGGCCTCCATCAGCTTTTTTTTAAGGCATTCAAATGCCTTCAAGCAGTTATCATCGAAGAGAAATTTAACTTCCTTCTCCAACAACTTGCAAAGTGGACTTGCAACTTTTGAGAAGTCTTGTATGAATCTCTGATAGAATACTGCATAACCAAGAAAACTATGCACTCCTTTTACTGAAATGGGGGGCGGTAATTTCTCGATAACTTCAACCTTTGCTTGATCAACTTTAATCCCTTTTTCAGAAATTTTGTGGCCCAGGAAAATACCCTTCTTTACCATAAAATGGCATTTTTCCCAGTTAAGCACTGGATTAAATTCAACACATCTCTACAAGGCCACATTCATATTCTCCAAACATATTTCAAATGAGTCACCTGCCACTGAGAAATCATTCATGAATACCTCTATGGTGTCTTCTACCATGTCAGAGAATATAAACATCATGCACCGTTGAAAAGTGATAGGTGTATTGCATACCCAAATTGCATCCTCTTAAATGTAAATGTGTCGTATGGGTATATGAACGTCATCTTCTCTTGATCTTCTAAAGCAATGCAGATTTGGTTATACCCAGAATAACCATCCAAGAAGCAATACCACCCCCTGTCGGCCAATCGATCAAGAATCTAGTCCATGAAAGGCATTGGGAAATAGTCCTTTAGCAACTAAGAGCTCAACTTACAGTAGTCCATACAGACTCTCCACCCAATCACTAACCTGAGTTAAATCAGCTTATTCTTCTCATTAGCAACCACTGTCATACCATCTTTCTTGGGCACATATTGAACTGGGCTTACCCACTTGCTGTCAAAAATAGGGTAAACTACTCCTGCATCCAACCACTTCTTGTATTGGTGGGTTAAGACAATGCTAATGCTCAATGGTAGGAGTACAATCTTCTTCTAGTTGGATTTTGTGCGTACAGATGCCAAGAGAAATGCAATACTGTGTGCGATGGTGCATCCAATTGCTCTCTTGTTCTTCTAAAGTACTGAAATAAGTGAAGTTACCTGTTGTTCTTCTTAATCGGCTACAATAATAACAGGTAGCTTGTTCCCTTTTCCAAGAAACACATATCATAAGTGACCAGGCAGCTTCTTCAATTCCAACATTGGAGGTTTTTCAATGGATGGCTTAGCTGGTCATGTTGGTCAATTAGCTAGATCAAGGTTGAGCTTTTTAGGAGCATAAGAATACGAGCCCTGGCCGGTTAGGGAACAAGTTGTCTCTTCATACTCCTCAATGCCTTTGCTTTCATAGTTTATCACAACCGCTGCTAAGGGCTCGATAATAAGTTTTTTAGTTCTGAGCACATCTTTCTCATCCTCAAAGTACAAATTAACTACTGAGAACACACTAATTTTCTCATGTTGTTTCATTGATTTGCACACATTAACTGTATCTCTTTATCGTTCACCCTGAATAAAAGCTCATTTACTTTTAAATTGATCAATACACTTCTGGTTGTGAGGAAAGGTAGACCCAGGATTATGGGAAACTTGATGTCCACCTCATAGTCCAGAATGAAAAAGACTATAGGGAATATGAAATTGGAGACCTTGACCAGCACAACATACAAAATGCCAACAGGTTGCTTTACTCATGTTGGTTGGTATGGGATTTCCCAGACCCAACTTTTTATAGATAGTCAATGGCATCAGGTTAACATTTGATCCTAGATCACACAGTGCTTTGGTGAATTCTATAGTTCCAATTGTGTAGGGAATAGTGATTGCACCTGGATCAACTTCTTTTGCGTCAAGGTCCCTGTGGAAATAGCACTACAATGGTGGAGGTGTACTTCCAGTTCGCAACTCACTGCTCGTTTCTTGGTCACAAGATCTTTCATAAATTTTTCATACCCTCGCATTTGCTTAAGGTCCTCATTCAAAGGTAAATTTATAGTCAATTTCTTTACCATTGCCAGGAACCTGCTAAACTTTGCATCATCTGTTTTCTTTCTCAGCCGTTGAGGAAAGGGAGGTGGTGGCCGTGGCATGGGTTTCAACACCACTTCCTTCTCTTTTTCCTTGTTTGACAAGTCAATAGAACTATTTGGTTTCTCTAACTCCCTTGGATATTGTTTTGCGGGTTCATCTGCAATTTTCTCAATATTCCCAGATTTGTTGACAGCAAGGCCAGATAAAATCTTACCACTCCTCGTGGTGATTGCTTGACATGAATTATCAGTCTTCTAATCCTGAGTTGCTTGAACATGTGAAGTACCACTTATTCCCTTGTTTAGTGATGAGGATAGTTGACTCATCTATTGCTCTAACTGCTGGATAGAAGTTGAATGTGAACTAACCAACTGACTTATAGTGGAAAATTCACTCCTCACACTGGCTATGCCTACATTAGTAGCCTCTACTCCCTTCAATAGTTCTTTCATCATATCTTCCATCGAACACTTTCCCAAACTAGTTGCAACAGCTTCTTGATGTCTTGCATGAACATACAACCCATTTCTGCCATTAATGCATCTCCCTTTTTTTTGCTCCCTATCTTTATGATTAGGATTGTCATTCCCATTCCAACCTTGATTCCCTTGGCTATTTCCTTGGAAACCCACCTGATTAGTTAAATAGTTGACTTTTTCTTCAGTCTCCATATCATCACAGTCCTAAGTCATTACCGCTTTCACCTGTTCCATCCTTCCTGACATTAAGTGCTTGGTGAGAAAGTCCATTTGAGTCTGTAGATGGGCTATGTCCTGATCATTTTCCTCATTCCTTTTTTGTTGTTCCTCTTTAATTCCAACAGGAATAGTTGGACTTGTGACCATAGAATCACTGGTGTACCAAGCCCTACTTAATTTTTTCATCCTATTCAACATATTACAAGAGTAAAAAATGATCCTCCAACAGTGTTGTCTACCATTAGCCTTGTCACATAGTTAAAACATCTGTACAGAGTCTCCATCAGATATATATCCATCATGTTATGATTTGGATATTATGCCAACTTTTTCTTGAACCTCTCCCAAGTTTCATGCAAAGCCTCATTTGGGAGTTTCCTAAAATTATTGATCTCATCCCTCAACTATATCCTTTTGGAGGGCGCAAAGAACCTTCCTAGGAAAGCTCATCTCAACTGCCTCCAGTTGGTTATAGAATTAGGTGTCAACTCATTTAGCCATAATGTTTCCTTGTCGGACAGAGACAATGGGAACAACCTCAATCGGATAGCACTCTGGCTCACCCCCAGGTTATCAAAGGATTTGCAAATGGTGAAAAAATTCACCAGACGCAAATAGGGGTCATCTTCATGAAGACCTCCAAAAACCCTTTCATAGTTTAAATTTGGATTATTGTTCTTTTGATATTGAACTTTTCTCCTTGTGCCAACGGTGGTGGAATGATCATGCCCATTGCACTTGCTCCATCCACATCGTTATCCTCTTCAGCCTCATACCATAGTGGTCATTCTGCCATTCTGCTTACGTGATGAAGTTCTGAATTGGGTATTGCTTAGTGCAACCTAAAGTAAATATCTTGTAAATTAACAAAAACAACAACCGAGCGTAAATCAAGAAAACTTAACTCTCAGCAAATTTTTGCACACAAAATTTTCAATCTACAACTGTACTCCCCGGCATCGATGCCATTTTTTATAACGCTCAAATTACATTATTAAATGGGTGTAAGCGATCGTTGTCAATATAAAACCCAACTAGGTTGGGATCAAATCCCATAGGGAATAGGGTGTGAACATTAATTTGTTTACCAAATACTTTACTGGTATTTTATTATTTCCGAAATATGGGGGTTTAAAGTTCACAGTGAATCAATCATCACTATCTGAATTATAGTATTGTTATCAATATAAATGGGAAACCAGAGTTATGATCACCAAAGGTTTCAGGTATTTACAGATACTAGGTAATGCTAGAGACCCTTAGAATGAATAGAACAACAGAATATCCCTGACTATGATACTATCTGACTTATCTCTTAACCTCACCAGACAATTTATTTTCTAGTTCTCTCGAACTTAGATAATTTATCTATATCCAAACAGATGTTATCTCAGGTAGATTAATCCAGTTACGGCATTAATCATTAAACAGAAGATTTGTAGCTTCTGAGTCCCTGTTGATAATTCCCATCCTCTAGTCTGTTTCTCCTTTAGAAGAAAATAAAACCTAATGCATAATCTAATGTTTGCAACCACTAGATTTTAGTTAAAACCAAAGAATTTGAAGATGTTCTACTGCTCTTTGAATCCATTAAACACCTAGCATCATATCAAACCCTAATGCTTGGATCCCATAACCCCGACTAATGGAATTAGCCGTTCATGATTTGATGAAAGAAATCACTAGTTGAATTTATGATGATAATAATCAACTTACATATAGATGGAAAACAGCGAGCAATTTCTTCAATTAAATCCCAAGTTAGAAACTCCAGAATAGTTGATAAGAAATAAAACTAAGAATAATTGGCGAAAGAGAATAATGTACCTCTTTCTCTCTCTAAAGTTCTTGTTTTGAATAATGAAAACTTGATAATTTAAAAACCCTAAAAGTTTCTATTTATACTAAAGCCTAATTAAGGTAATAAAATAAAAAAATCACAACTGGGCTCGGATTTAGGTGACAGTATATTGGTGTTGATCGTCAGGCTTTTGACGGCGTCTCAAATATGTCGTCATAAGTTGTGCCATGTTAACCTATTCTGCCACGCTTTGATGATGTCCTCTGATGATTTACTAGAGGAGTTGCAACGTGTAGAAAATGTCATCAGAACTTCATCTTATTTCACCATGTTCTATCCCACTTGATGGCATCTTCTGACGGCTTACCACACTTGTGATGACATATTGAGAATGTCGTCACCTTCATCCAGTAACTCTTCTTCACTGTTCTTCCTGACGCCTTTTTTTGGTAGCTTACCACTTCTCTGACAGCTTGCAACAAATGCCGTCAGACTCATAGCAGCTTACTTGTACTAGATTTTACTTATTGTGTTCATCTTTCCTATGTTTTCCTCCCATCCTTGCTACAACTACAATATCACAAGAAAATGATCAAAAAAAAACAAAAGTTGATTAA
>JAPEIP010000007.1:16192390-16210766 GCA_026120095.1 Capsicum chinense | reverse complement strand
TAATTTGCATAATCAGCGTACCAAGGCAATGTTTCCACAGCAGTTTCCAGGATCTTCTCATCTGAAAACACATTATTTATCTTTGTTTTATCTCGGACTTCCTATCCATCTTCTATTCTAGATAGATGATCTGCAACCTGGTTTTTACGACCTTTTCTATCTTTGAATTCGAAATCAAACTCTTGCTGTAGCAACACCCATCTAATAAACCTTGGTGTAGCATCCTTCTTGGCCATCAAGTACCATAAAGAAGCATGCTCTGTATGGACTACTACTTTAGTTCCAAGCAAATAAGACCTAAAATTCTCAAAAGCATACACCACGGCTAGTAATTCCTATTTAGTTACTGTGTAATTCTTTTGTGCTCCATTCTGTGCTTTGCTGGCATAATATATCAGGTGAAACAATTTATCCCTCATTTTCCCAATACAGCTCCTAGAGCAACACCACTTGCATCATACATTATTTCAAACGATTTGGCCCAGTCAGGTGCAATAACAATGGAGGCCTCCATCAGCTTTTTTTTAAGGCATTCAAATGCCTTCAAGCAGTTATCATCGAAGAGAAATTTAACTTCCTTCTCCAACAACTTGCAAAGTGGACTTGCAACTTTTGAGAAGTCTTGTATGAATCTCTGATAGAATACTGCATAACCAAGAAAACTATGCACTCCTTTTACTGAAATGGGGGGCGGTAATTTCTCGATAACTTCAACCTTTGCTTGATCAACTTTAATCCCTTTTTCAGAAATTTTGTGGCCCAGGAAAATACCCTTCTTTACCATAAAATGGCATTTTTCCCAGTTAAGCACTGGATTAAATTCAACACATCTCTACAAGGCCACATTCATATTCTCCAAACATATTTCAAATGAGTCACCTGCCACTGAGAAATCATTCATGAATACCTCTATGGTGTCTTCTACCATGTCAGAGAATATAAACATCATGCACCGTTGAAAAGTGATAGGTGTATTGCATACCCAAATTGCATCCTCTTAAATGTAAATGTGTCGTATGGGTATATGAACGTCATCTTCTCTTGATCTTCTAAAGCAATGCAGATTTGGTTATACCCAGAATAACCATCCAAGAAGCAATACCACCCCCTGTCGGCCAATCGATCAAGAATCTAGTCCATGAAAGGCATTGGGAAATAGTCCTTTAGCAACTAAGAGCTCAACTTACAGTAGTCCATACAGACTCTCCACCCAATCACTAACCTGAGTTAAATCAGCTTATTCTTCTCATTAGCAACCACTGTCATACCATCTTTCTTGGGCACATATTGAACTGGGCTTACCCACTTGCTGTCAAAAATAGGGTAAACTACTCCTGCATCCAACCACTTCTTGTATTGGTGGGTTAAGACAATGCTAATGCTCAATGGTAGGAGTACAATCTTCTTCTAGTTGGATTTTGTGCGTACAGATGCCAAGAGAAATGCAATACTGTGTGCGATGGTGCATCCAATTGCTCTCTTGTTCTTCTAAAGTACTGAAATAAGTGAAGTTACCTGTTGTTCTTCTTAATCGGCTACAATAATAACAGGTAGCTTGTTCCCTTTTCCAAGAAACACATATCATAAGTGACCAGGCAGCTTCTTCAATTCCAACATTGGAGGTTTTTCAATGGATGGCTTAGCTGGTCATGTTGGTCAATTAGCTAGATCAAGGTTGAGCTTTTTAGGAGCATAAGAATACGAGCCCTGGCCGGTTAGGGAACAAGTTGTCTCTTCATACTCCTCAATGCCTTTGCTTTCATAGTTTATCACAACCGCTGCTAAGGGCTCGATAATAAGTTTTTTAGTTCTGAGCACATCTTTCTCATCCTCAAAGTACAAATTAACTACTGAGAACACACTAATTTTCTCATGTTGTTTCATTGATTTGCACACATTAACTGTATCTCTTTATCGTTCACCCTGAATAAAAGCTCATTTACTTTTAAATTGATCAATACACTTCTGGTTGTGAGGAAAGGTAGACCCAGGATTATGGGAAACTTGATGTCCACCTCATAGTCCAGAATGAAAAAGACTATAGGGAATATGAAATTGGAGACCTTGACCAGCACAACATACAAAATGCCAACAGGTTGCTTTACTCATGTTGGTTGGTATGGGATTTCCCAGACCCAACTTTTTATAGATAGTCAATGGCATCAGGTTAACATTTGATCCTAGATCACACAGTGCTTTGGTGAATTCTATAGTTCCAATTGTGTAGGGAATAGTGATTGCACCTGGATCAACTTCTTTTGCGTCAAGGTCCCTGTGGAAATAGCACTACAATGGTGGAGGTGTACTTCCAGTTCGCAACTCACTGCTCGTTTCTTGGTCACAAGATCTTTCATAAATTTTTCATACCCTCGCATTTGCTTAAGGTCCTCATTCAAAGGTAAATTTATAGTCAATTTCTTTACCATTGCCAGGAACCTGCTAAACTTTGCATCATCTGTTTTCTTTCTCAGCCGTTGAGGAAAGGGAGGTGGTGGCCGTGGCATGGGTTTCAACACCACTTCCTTCTCTTTTTCCTTGTTTGACAAGTCAATAGAACTATTTGGTTTCTCTAACTCCCTTGGATATTGTTTTGCGGGTTCATCTGCAATTTTCTCAATATTCCCAGATTTGTTGACAGCAAGGCCAGATAAAATCTTACCACTCCTCGTGGTGATTGCTTGACATGAATTATCAGTCTTCTAATCCTGAGTTGCTTGAACATGTGAAGTACCACTTATTCCCTTGTTTAGTGATGAGGATAGTTGACTCATCTATTGCTCTAACTGCTGGATAGAAGTTGAATGTGAACTAACCAACTGACTTATAGTGGAAAATTCACTCCTCACACTGGCTATGCCTACATTAGTAGCCTCTACTCCCTTCAATAGTTCTTTCATCATATCTTCCATCGAACACTTTCCCAAACTAGTTGCAACAGCTTCTTGATGTCTTGCATGAACATACAACCCATTTCTGCCATTAATGCATCTCCCTTTTTTTTGCTCCCTATCTTTATGATTAGGATTGTCATTCCCATTCCAACCTTGATTCCCTTGGCTATTTCCTTGGAAACCCACCTGATTAGTTAAATAGTTGACTTTTTCTTCAGTCTCCATATCATCACAGTCCTAAGTCATTACCGCTTTCACCTGTTCCATCCTTCCTGACATTAAGTGCTTGGTGAGAAAGTCCATTTGAGTCTGTAGATGGGCTATGTCCTGATCATTTTCCTCATTCCTTTTTTGTTGTTCCTCTTTAATTCCAACAGGAATAGTTGGACTTGTGACCATAGAATCACTGGTGTACCAAGCCCTACTTAATTTTTTCATCCTATTCAACATATTACAAGAGTAAAAAATGATCCTCCAACAGTGTTGTCTACCATTAGCCTTGTCACATAGTTAAAACATCTGTACAGAGTCTCCATCAGATATATATCCATCATGTTATGATTTGGATATTATGCCAACTTTTTCTTGAACCTCTCCCAAGTTTCATGCAAAGCCTCATTTGGGAGTTTCCTAAAATTATTGATCTCATCCCTCAACTATATCCTTTTGGAGGGCGCAAAGAACCTTCCTAGGAAAGCTCATCTCAACTGCCTCCAGTTGGTTATAGAATTAGGTGTCAACTCATTTAGCCATAATGTTTCCTTGTCGGACAGAGACAATGGGAACAACCTCAATCGGATAGCACTCTGGCTCACCCCCAGGTTATCAAAGGATTTGCAAATGGTGAAAAAATTCACCAGACGCAAATAGGGGTCATCTTCATGAAGACCTCCAAAAACCCTTTCATAGTTTAAATTTGGATTATTGTTCTTTTGATATTGAACTTTTCTCCTTGTGCCAACGGTGGTGGAATGATCATGCCCATTGCACTTGCTCCATCCACATCGTTATCCTCTTCAGCCTCATACCATAGTGGTCATTCTGCCATTCTGCTTACGTGATGAAGTTCTGAATTGGGTATTGCTTAGTGCAACCTAAAGTAAATATCTTGTAAATTAACAAAAACAACAACCGAGCGTAAATCAAGAAAACTTAACTCTCAGCAAATTTTTGCACACAAAATTTTCAATCTACAACTGTACTCCCCGGCATCGATGCCATTTTTTATAACGCTCAAATTACATTATTAAATGGGTGTAAGCGATCGTTGTCAATATAAAACCCAACTAGGTTGGGATCAAATCCCATAGGGAATAGGGTGTGAACATTAATTTGTTTACCAAATACTTTACTGGTATTTTATTATTTCCGAAATATGGGGGTTTAAAGTTCACAGTGAATCAATCATCACTATCTGAATTATAGTATTGTTATCAATATAAATGGGAAACCAGAGTTATGATCACCAAAGGTTTCAGGTATTTACAGATACTAGGTAATGCTAGAGACCCTTAGAATGAATAGAACAACAGAATATCCCTGACTATGATACTATCTGACTTATCTCTTAACCTCACCAGACAATTTATTTTCTAGTTCTCTCGAACTTAGATAATTTATCTATATCCAAACAGATGTTATCTCAGGTAGATTAATCCAGTTACGGCATTAATCATTAAACAGAAGATTTGTAGCTTCTGAGTCCCTGTTGATAATTCCCATCCTCTAGTCTGTTTCTCCTTTAGAAGAAAATAAAACCTAATGCATAATCTAATGTTTGCAACCACTAGATTTTAGTTAAAACCAAAGAATTTGAAGATGTTCTACTGCTCTTTGAATCCATTAAACACCTAGCATCATATCAAACCCTAATGCTTGGATCCCATAACCCCGACTAATGGAATTAGCCGTTCATGATTTGATGAAAGAAATCACTAGTTGAATTTATGATGATAATAATCAACTTACATATAGATGGAAAACAGCGAGCAATTTCTTCAATTAAATCCCAAGTTAGAAACTCCAGAATAGTTGATAAGAAATAAAACTAAGAATAATTGGCGAAAGAGAATAATGTACCTCTTTCTCTCTCTAAAGTTCTTGTTTTGAATAATGAAAACTTGATAATTTAAAAACCCTAAAAGTTTCTATTTATACTAAAGCCTAATTAAGGTAATAAAATAAAAAAATCACAACTGGGCTCGGATTTAGGTGACAGTATATTGGTGTTGATCGTCAGGCTTTTGACGGCGTCTCAAATATGTCGTCATAAGTTGTGCCATGTTAACCTATTCTGCCACGCTTTGATGATGTCCTCTGATGATTTACTAGAGGAGTTGCAACGTGTAGAAAATGTCATCAGAACTTCATCTTATTTCACCATGTTCTATCCCACTTGATGGCATCTTCTGACGGCTTACCACACTTGTGATGACATATTGAGAATGTCGTCACCTTCATCCAGTAACTCTTCTTCACTGTTCTTCCTGACGCCTTTTTTTGGTAGCTTACCACTTCTCTGACAGCTTGCAACAAATGCCGTCAGACTCATAGCAGCTTACTTGTACTAGATTTTACTTATTGTGTTCATCTTTCCTATGTTTTCCTCCCATCCTTGCTACAACTACAATATCACAAGAAAATGATCAAAAAAAAACAAAAGTTGATTAAGACTTTACAATTCTTTTAAGTTAAAAGCCTCAAATATGTTAGCATCTGCTCACACATCAACAAGCAAATTGAGGACTACCTCAAAACAACTTTGACGAGGGCGTCGAGTTCATTTGGTGGGGGTACTTTTGTTAGACCCCCATTCTAAGATATGATAGCTAACAAGGCAATGTTAATATGTATATTGTCCTTGGCATGTGCTAAGACAAGTAATATAAGGACCAAGGTAGATGGAGTGATGGCAAGGCAGCCTTGGGCACATGTGGGGATAACAGGCACATGGAACCTAAGTGGGCATGCGTGCAAGCATTAACATGAGCATGGCATGTCACTGTCATGACATCGACACTAGCATGGTACAAGTGATTGCATGGCACACAGATGGACACATATATAGGCACTGATATGATCAAGGAGGATTCACAGAATAGTCATTGGCGTGGCCTAAGTAGTGACATGGCTAAGACAATTTCAATAAGATGAGGTTTAGGATTGAAGGGTAATAATGGTTCTCCTGAACTTCTGGTTCATGGAATAAACAATAAGGAAAATAACAAATAAATGTAAAATAAGGAAACTTGTCTAACAATCAATTAACACATATAAACTCAATCGACAACTGTATTCCCCGACAATGATGTCAAAATTTGATACGCCCAAATTACTCCTATCTTATGAGAGCGTAAGCGGTCAATGTCAAATATAGAATCCAACTAGGTTGGGGTAGAATCCCACAGGGAATATGGTGATAATTAAGTTGTATACAGATTAACTTTTAATCATTCCTTTTCGTACAACAAAAGAGGGGATTTGATTAAGTTCACAAATTAATGGCTCAGTTTAACAAGATGAAGTCTGTGTAGTAGTGTTTAAATTCAGAGAAATAGCAAGCTAGGGTTATGTCCACCTTGTAGTTTTCAATACTTTCTAACTATAGGCTTTATGAATTCATACATGCATCATGCTTATAGAGAAGCGTATTGTATTTAATAACATAATCCTAGTGTTTCTCAACCATTAAGGACTAATTCACTTTAGTTCTCTCGGATCAAAAGTATTTACAAAAACGATACAAAATCTCCAAGTAGTTATCCTGTTAAGGCATTAACATACGAAATAGGGGATGGAAATGTTATTTTCTTGTCACTACATTCTTTTTCGAACAATAACCTTTCTCTCAAACAAGTTGTGTTTTAAGGAACATCCTCTATGTTTGCAACCACGAGAATTCAAGATAAACGAAGAGAGTATGATGTAAATAAATCAATGCATAATGAATTCAAAACCCAAAGTAATAGATTGTTTTTACAAGGATTCCATAATCCTAACTAATAAACTTAGCTACTCATGAATAAAATGGAAATCACAATAGAAATATTCATCATACCAAAAACTAGAAGATGATCTTGGTGTGCAAATAGTGAAAATAAGAGAGAAACGTTTTCTCTCTTCACCCCAAGCCACTATTCGCTTGTTCAAAATACTACAAAATATTGAGTAATGATAAATTTTCAGCATCACGTCTTTTTACTAATGTTTTCTCTCATAATTGCCTTCTAAGTCCCTAAACTAATTATAAATGACAAATTAGTCTTGGACATAGTTTCTAGGTGCCACATTTGATCCAACAAGCTACTTTTCTGTTGTGTGATTTGTCATCCGCAATTCGTAGTCCCATTATGTCTCCATCTACCTCATTAGTACCTGAAATCATGCTAATCACATCGGTTAGCTCAATCACATAGAAGTAGAGTAAAAACATAAGAAACTAGTCACTTTGTTCTCCAAACTTAGCTAAAATATGGGTAATTTATGGTGCTTAGGCATATAAATACACCCAAGTTCAAAGATCCATTAGAGGGAAAGTCTAGTGCCTGTAGCCATGGTAATTACATCTCTAATAACATAAATTTAAGTTGTTGCAGTTAAAAAGCTCATAGTTGTACTTTGGGATTGGCCAGCTAGTCAGCCTATAGTGTGCACCGATCGTTTCATCCCTTTTGTCGACGATGCACTCCTGGCCTTCACTGGATGGGTCGTTCCTCCAGCGCTCTTACTTTGTAGAAATTAGAGTTCTCAAAGAAAGCCTATGCTCTATATATATTAGCATGGGATAACATTTTAGGATTTTGGACCTATTACGTTGGTCTTTGGGATCGGAGTAATGATTAACAGGGACAGTCGGGGGCATTCACATTTCATAGTCAAAGGTGAAATTCTTGGATTTATAATAGACAAACAACTGTGAAAGAATATGCAAAAATATTTTCATTAATCAAGAATGAAAGTTGGGGACTCGAAGATAATCAGATACCATCTTATTCTCAACCATAAATAATACTAACCAGGGATCATCAGATGTTGCTTTTAGGACTCCATCGGCACCTTATGAGAAATCAAAGTTTTTGGTTCTTGGGACAGTATGGTCACAAGGCTGAAACTTAAGGAAAGTGACAGAAAGGCACCGCCAGGAGCAAAGCCTACAACTTAATTTGACTAAACACAGGGAAACTTACCAGGTCTAGACATAGTTAGGATTAACATACTGAGAGCTCTTTCTTGATTCTATGGGTGGTGGTGCATGGTCATTCTTAGTTGGTGGAGCGATTTGTCTTGTTAATTCAGTCAACGAACGAGACCTTAGCCTGCTAACTAACTATGTCGAGGTATCCCTTCGCTGCTAGCTTCTTAGAGGGACTACAATCTTTTAGGTCGTAAAAGTTTGAGGCAATAACAGGTCTATCATGCACTTATATATTCTAGGATGCACGCGCACAACACTGATGTATGCAACGAGTTTATAGCCTTGGCCGATGGGCCTGGGTAATCTTTTAAATTTCATCATGATGGGGATAGATCATTGCAATGATTGTTCTTCAACAAGGAATTCCTAGTAAGCGCGAGTCATCATCTCGTGTTGACTACATCTCTACTATTTGAACACACTGTCCATCGCTTCTACCAATTGAATGATTGGGTGAAATACTTAGATTTCGGCGATGTGGGTGGTTCTCTACCCGCGACATCGTGAGAAGTCCATTGAACCTTATCATTTAGATAAAGGAGAAAATACAACAAGGTGTTTGTAGGTGAACCTAATAAGGATGATTGTCAAAACTTGCATAGCAGAATAACCCATTAACATGTTTAATAATTAGAAAATCCACGTCGGTGGGATGCTTTGAACCTCCGCACAAGAGCCTCCCTCACTTCCCTAGCGTGAGCTCCCAGCGTGCGCATCAGGCAACTAATGAACACTGTAGCAGAAAGAGCAAAAGAATACTTAAATTGATAGCCTGAACCTCGTGCCCCTTCCACAGCGTGTGTCGAGGAAACTTGGGATTCTTTTATAAACAAAAGTGACTATCGAAAATGGATACCTCGGCTCTTGCATTGATGAAAAAAATAGTGAAATGTGATACTTGGTGTAAATTGCAGAATCCCATGAACTATCAATTCATTGAATGTATGTTGTTTTCGAAGCCATTAGGCCAAGGGAACATCTTCTTGTGCATCACGCAATGTATCGCCCCATGCATCGTGCATTAACCATGGGGTTCTCTGTCATTATGCGGGGAATACTGGTCTTCCATGCACCTTGAGCTTGTGGATGGCCTAAATGCGAGTCAACGTCGATGAACGTCATGGAATGTGGTGGTTGTAACTCAACTCTCTTTGTTGTCGCATCTACATCCCGTCTTGTGTTCAGACTACAGGACATTATAGAGCTTAGACGCTCCGACCGTGGCCCTAGGTCAGGCAGGATTACCCGTTTAAGCATATCAATAAGCAGAGGAAAAGAAACTTACAAGGATTCCCTTAGTAATGGAGAACGAACCAGGAATAGCTCAGCCTTAAAATCGGGCGGCTTCGTCGTTCGAATTGTAGTCTAGAGAAGCATCCTCAGTAGCAGACAGGGTTCAAGTCCCCTGAAGGGGGTGACAAAGATTGTGAGAGCCTCGTTGTGCCCAGATCCTGTCATACCATGAGGTGATATCGACGAGTTAGATTTTTTGGGAATACAGCCCAAATCGGGTGGTGAATTTCGTCCAAGGCTAACTATGGATGAGAGGCCGATAGCAAATAAGTACTGCAAGGGAAAGATTAAAAGAACTTTGAAAAGAGAGTCAAAGAGTGCTTGAAATTTTCGGGAGAAAAGCGAATAGGAACCGCAATGCACCCTAGTCAGATGTGGAACGACGACGATCCGATCCGCCGATCGACTCGGGGCATGGACCAGTGTGGATTGGGGGGAGTACAAAGCCCGAACTCTCTATACACTTGAAGAAATCTATCTCCTTGATTGTGGTAGGCAGCCTGTACTTCTGGTATACTTCGACATCTGCACGCTCCAGACACTGGCCTTTGGGCACTCCATTCGACCCATGTTTAAACACAGACCAAAGAATCTAACATATGTGCTAGTCAACGAGTGAGTAAACCCATAAGGCTTAAGAAAGCTAATTTGTAGGATCCCCCTAAGGGGTGCACCATCGATCGACCTTTATCTTATGAGAAGGGTTTGAGTGTGAGAATAGTTTTTGTGACCCAAAAGATGGTGAACTATCCCTAAGTGAGGCGAAGCTAAAGGAAGCTCTGGTGAAGGCTTGTAGTGATACTGTCATGAAAATCATTATTCTTGCTTAGGTATAGGGGTGAAAGACTAATCAAGCCGTCTAGTAGTAGGTCCCCTCCAAAGTATCCCTCAATATAGCAGGAGCTCAGGTGCGAGTTCTATCGGGTAAAGGCAATTATTAGAACACCCTCGACCTATTCTCAAACTTTTCATAGGTAGGATGCTGTGACTGCTTTGTAGAGATACTCTACAAAATCAAGAGCTCTAAGTGGGCCATTTTTTGTAATCAGAATTGGCGATGCAGGATAAACTGGAGGCCGAGTTATGATGCCAAACTATGTGCTAACCTAGATCCCACAAAGGGTGTTGGTGGATTAAGACAGCAGGACGGTGGTCATGGAAGTTGAAATCTGCTAAGGAATGTGTAAGAACTCACCTGTTGAATTAAATCGCCCCAAAAATGGATGGCGCTTATGCGCACGACCTACAACCAACCGTCGGGGCAAGTGCTAGGCCCCGATGAGTAAGAGGCGTGGCGGTCGCTGGAAAACCTTGGCTGGAAACTTGGGTGGAGCGACCGTCGGTGCACATCTTAGTGGTAGTATCAAATATTTAAATGAGAACTTTAAGGTTGAAGAGGGGAAAGGATCCATGTGAACGACACTTTCACCTAGGTTAGTCGATCCTAAGGGTCGGGGGAACCCCGACAAATAGCATATTTTGCACATAGTCTGAAAGAAAATTGGATTAAAAGTCCAGAACTGGGATGTGGCAGTCGACAAAAATGTTAGAAAGTTTGAAGATGCCGGCAGGAGCCTCGGGAAGAGTTTTTTTTTTTGTTTAACAGCCTGGCCACACTGGAATCAGCTCGGCCAAAGGTAGGGTATAGTTTCTGAAAGAGCACCACACATCGCATGGTGTCCAGTGTACACTCGGAGGCCCTTGATAATATGGAGGACCGAATGAAATCCACTCTAGGTCATACTCATAATCACATCCGATCTCCAAGGTGAACAGCCTCTGTTAAATGGAACAATGTAGGCAAGGGAAGTCGGCAAAATGGATCCGTAACTTCAGGAAAAGGATTTTCTCTAAGGTATGGGCACGGGGGTCCTAGTCCCGAACCCATCGACTGTTGATGGACTGCTTGAGCTACTCTCATGGTGAGAGCGGGTCGTCATATGCAGGTCGGGGGATGAACTCAAAATGGTTCCTTCGAGGTCCTTCCCCACGTGTCAAATAACGAACTCAAAAATGGTACGAACAAGGAAAATCCAACTGTTTAATTAAAAAAAAGCATTGCGATGGTACCAACGGATGTTCACACAATGTGATTTCTTCCCAGTACTTTGAATATCATAGTGAAGAAATTCAACCAAGCGCAGGTAAATGGCGGGAGTAACTATGACTTCTTAAGGTAGACAAATGCCTCATCATCTAATTAGTTATGCTTATGAATGGATTAACGAGATGCCTACTGTCCTTGTCTACTATCCAGTGAAACTACAACCAAAGGAATGGGCTTGGAAGAATCAGCGGGGAAAGAAAAACCTTTTGAGCTTGGCTCTAGTCTGACTTTTTGAAAATACTTGAGAGGTATAGTACAAGTAGGACCCGAAAGGGTAAAGTGAAATAACACTACTTTTAACGTTATATTACTTTTTTTCGTAAATCGAAAGTGAGGCACTACCCCTTTTTTGGGCATAAGGCTCGCTCTACGAGCTGATTCCAGCAAAACACATTGTTAGGTGGGGAGTTAGGCTGGGGCAGTATATCTGTTAAAATATAACAAAGGTGTCCTAAGATGATCTCAACGAGAACAAAAAGCTCGTATGGAACAAAACGGTAAAAGATCGTTTGATTCTGATTTGTAGTACAAATACAATTAGTGGAACCATGCCTAACTACCTTTAGACCTTTGAAATTTGAAGCTAGAGGTGTCAAAAAATTTACCACAGGGATAACTGGCTTGTGGTAGCCAAACGTTCACAGCGATGTTGCTTTTTGATCCTTCGATGTAGGCTCTTCCAAGCATTGGGAAGCAAAATTCACCAAGGTGTTGGATTTTTCACCCACCAATAGGGAACGTGAGCTAGATTTAGACCATTATCAGACAGGTTAATTTTACCCAACTGAAGACAGTGTTGGAATAGTAACTCAACCTAGTATGAGAGGAATCATTAATTCGTACATTTGGTTATCATGCTTGGTTAAAATGCCAGTGGCACGAAGCTATCATGTGATGGATTATGAAAGAATCCCTCTAAGTTAGAATCTGGGCTAGAAGCAATGCATGCGCCCTTCATTTTCTTACCGACCCACAGTAGGGGCCTCGTCCCCCAAGGGCACGTGTCGTTGGCTAAGCCATTGTGGCGAAAGGGTTGCGATGGTTACCTTTAAGTACAATTTTCATCGAGCGGCGGGTAGAATCCTTTGCAGAGTACTTAAATATGAGACAGGGTATTGTAAGTGGTAGAGTGGCCTTGCTGCCATGATCCAATGAGATTTAGCCCTTTGTCACTCCAGTTCACCTCACCCTAGAGCATGCCGCGGCATACCCTCACCCGAGTTCAGCACTTATTTTTCAGGTATTGCTTAGGTTCCATTCCAAACATTTAAGTATGATATCAAGTGACCTTTCCTTCTAACCTAAGGCATCGTAATTAGAGGTTTTATACAATGCACAATGCGGCTCAAGAGCCCAGTGATGCTTCAAAGAGAACGTTGGTGCGTGGAGGTATGTAGCAATTAGAGGTTTTCATGACCTTCAAGTGCAATCCTTGAGACATGTCCAATGCCCTGGGCTCCTATTTCTGGAATAATTGGTAGCACACAACGCCTAATGTCAAATACCAAAGGACCTGTAGCGGCCTACCATGGTAGTGTCTTTATCAAGTTTGTTGTCCATGTATCGACACCTTCACCCACAAGGCACTATGCGCCAACACCTCCAACCACCATGGGCAGCAATGACGACAAAGAAACAATACACCATTCACTACGGAAACATGGCACCATGGCACCAAGGTACCATTGTGCCATTGGACAGCGGACCATGACACCAAGGCACCATGGTGCCATGGCACCAAGGCAACGCGCTGCCATGGCACCAATTCACCGCACACCATGGCGCCATGGCAAAAAAGCACCCATGGATCCTAAACTAGGAACTGTGTGCTTGGAATCCGCACACTCGTTCAGCCACTGCGACTGCACAAAGGCCCCATGACACCACGGCACGGTAAGGCACCATGGCACTTTGCAAAAATCAAAAATCCGTGAAGCAAGGTGTGATCATCCGAATAATTTCATAACGTTCATCTATCTTTCTCGTTGTTGCATACTCATTTTGATACATACACGCTCTAAGTGTTTTAAATGGTATTTCAATGTTACCTCATAAATTGGGACAGTTTTCCTAATGTCCCCACATTATTTTTATAAATTTAAATATTTTTTGTATCGTTATTTTATTAGTACAAATATGCACTTAATTATTGGTTTAAGGTTACTTCATGCGTTGGAAATATTTTTCTATTGTTTTTATATTTTTAAAATGTTTTTTCTATTTTCTATTTTATTTTAATTTAATTTTTGAATTTTCATAAATAATATTTAAAAAAAAATATTTTCTTAATGAAAATTATCATGCACAAATTATGTGACTCTTTTGTGAGAGCATTGGCTTAATCTTACATCAAAAACTTACAGTTCTAGTCCGTATATTTTGAGTATGATCTCAGGCAAAATCATGTCTACGCTTGTCAGTTGGGTTTTTTTAAGGATATATAAGGGGGTAGAGGTGTTGAAGGCACTTCAAAAATATTGTTGCTAGTTGGCATAGGCGGTCACTGAGCATGTCGGCGTGTAGTATGGGCATATAGCAGCATGCATGGCTAGTCCGTTTGAGCTACTGGTGCTCGTGAAACAGCGTCGATTGCATTTCATTATGCACTCGTGTTATCTATCGATGGTGTAATATTAATGACAGGGCTATTCGCATTTAATTTCAAAGAAAGCAGTGCATTTATGTGTTTGGTAAGCTCTTGATGCTGCTCTTGGTGCAACCTCCAAGCACTTCATGCATGGGATCAAGCTGAATCCACATCAAGCGTCGACGACCAACATGGGCGGCAATTACACACTAGCCTCGGTGCACCTTTATCTCCTCTACTCCCCCAAGTTTGGGCTATCGTGTCAAGCGGGATTTTCTTTAGTCTTGCAACATTTGCATGGGAAGCAGCCCATGACATCTATTGTTGAGAATTGGGGCTGATGCTGGGCGTTCATCGATATAGCATTTAGACACATGACGCATGAGTTGTGTACGACATGTGCAGTTAGGTTGTATCCTTGCTCAAGCAGCAACGTCCTGACCCACTTTCTATCTCAGTCGTAGGGAAAGCGCGATTTTAGCTTGCTTGAATTTTGTTTCCTGTGTTGCATACCAAATTCCCAGTCATTATCAAGTTTTAATGATCCTCTTTTGCCTCTCACATTTCTTTTTAGGGGTGAATCAAAAGTCTATCCTCATGTCCCACGCCTTCCTCACTTCATCGTGCAATGTCATGGTCCATGAGTAACGATTGGGATTTTCAGATGCGGTAGACATAATGGGAATGGGGTTTTCATTGACTCCTATCTGCCCTATATGATGCTTATTGCGAACAACGGTCGCACTCTCTTTGAACCTATTCGTACCCTTTTGGGTAGGCGGAACTCATGTGATGCTGGTATCGATGAGGAATGCTTCCATGTTGATGCTGCCAGTAGTAATATGCTTGTCTTAAAGATTAAGCCATGCATGTGTAAGTATGAACAAAGGAAGATTGTGAAACTGCGAATGGCTCGTTAAATCAGTTATAGTTTTTTTATGGTATCTACTACTCGCATAAACATAGTAATTCTAGAGTTAATATATGTAAAAAAACCCAACTTCTGGAACGGTTGAATTTATTACATAAAATTTTGACAAGTCTCTGCTCATTGCTGCAATGAATCATGATAACTTAATGGATCGCACGACCATTGTGCCAGTGACACATCATTCAAATTTATACCCTATCAACTTTTGATGAAGGATAGTGGCCTACCATGGTGAAGACGGGTGATGGAGAATTAAGGTTCGATTCTGGAGAGGGAGCCTGAGAAATGGATACTACATCTAAGGAAGGGAGAAGGCATGCAAATTACCCAATCCTGATATGGGGAGGTAGTGACAATAAATAACAATACTGGATTCAATGAGCCTACTAATTGGAATGTGTACAATATAAATCCATTAATGAGGATCCATTGGAGGGAAAGTCTTATGCCAGCTGGAATGGTAATTCCATCTCCAATAGCATATATTTTAGTTATGGCAGTTAAAAAGATCGTAGTTGTACTTTGGGATGGGCTAGTTGGTCCGCCTATGGAGTGCACCGATCATCTCATCCCTTCTTTCAGCGATGCGCTCCTGGTGTTAATTGGCTGGGTCATGCCTCAAGCACTCTTAGTTTGAAGAAATTTGAGTTCCCAAAGCAATACTACGCTATGTATACATTAGCATCAGATAACATTATAGGATTTTAGTCTTATTATGTTGGCCTCCAGAATCGGAGTAATGATTAATAGGGATAGTCAGGGGCATTCGTATTTCATAGTCAAATGTGAAATTCTTTGATTTATGAAATACTAACAACTTCAAATGAATTAGCCAAGGATGTTTTCATTAATTAAGAATAGAAGTTGGGGGCTCAAAGATGATTAGATACAGTCCTAGTCTCAACCATAAATAATGCCGACTAGGGATTGGCATATGTTGCTTTTAGGACTTTGCCAACACTTTATGAGAAATCAAAGATTTTGGGTTTTGGGGGGAGTATGGTGGAAAGGATAAAACTTAAAGGATTTGATGGAAGGGAACCACCACGAGTGAAGCCTGTGTCTTAATTTGACTCAATACGGGGAAACTTATAGGTCCAGGCATAGTAAGGATTGACAGACTAAGAGCTCTTTCTTAATTCTATAGGTGGTGGTGCATGGTCTTTCTTAGTTGGTGGATCAAATTGTCTACTTAATTTCATTAAAGAACGAGACCTCAGCATTCTAACTAGCTACGCAGAGGTATCCCTTCGCTTCCAGCTTCTTAGAAGGACTAAGACCTTTTAGGCCCCAGAAGTTTGAGGCAATAACAGGTCTGTGATGCCCTTAGATGTTCTAGGCCGCACGCGTGCTACACTGATGTATTCAATGAGTTTATAGCCTTGGTTGATAGGCCAAGCTAATTTTTAAATTTTATCATAATGGGGATAGATCATTGCAGTTATTGTTCTTCAACGAGGAATTCCTAGTAAGTGCGAGTCGTCATCTCACGTTGAGTATAATCCCTGCCCTTTATACACATCGCCCGTCGCTCCTACCGATTGAATGATTGGGAAAATATTTTTATTATGGTGATGTGGGCATTTTTCTGCAAGCGACGTTGTGAGAAGTCCACTGAATATTATCATTTAAAGGAAGGAGAATTCCTCACAAGGATTCTGTAGGTAAACCTGTGGAAAGATCACTGTCGAAATCTGCATAGCAGAATGACCCGCGAACGTGTTTAACAATTGAGGAGTCCGCGCGGGAGGAATGATTCGACCCTCCACACGAGTGCCTCCTTATAATCCCCAACACACGCGCCCAGCCTGAGCGTCGAGAAACAAGTGAACCTCGGCACGAAAAGAGCCAAGGAATACCTAAATTGATAGTCTGCCCCTCGCACCCCTATCGTGGTATATTTCGGAGGCATCTGGGATTTTTTTATAAAAAAATAACTCTCGGTAATGGATATCTCAGCTCTTGCATCGATAAAGAATGTAGGAAAATGCGATACTTGGTGTGAATTATAAAATCTCGTGAACCATCGATTCTTTGAACGTAAGTTACACCCAAATATATTTGACCAAGGTCACGTCTACCTAGACATCACGCATTGTGTCGCCCTCTCGCATCCTACCTTAATCATGGAGTGAGATGTCGTTTTGAGGCAGATATTGGTCTCCTATATGCCTCGAGCTCGCAAATGGCCTAAATTTGAGTCCACATCGACGAATGTTGCAGCAAGTGGCAGTTGTAACTCAACTTTCTTTGTTGTCGCGGCTAGAGTCCTTCATGCGTTCAGACTCTAGGACCCTATCTCACTTAGACACTCCGACCGCAAAGCATATTAATAAGCGAAGGAAAAGAAACTTATAAGGATTTTTTTAGTAACGGCGAGCGAACCGGGAGTAGCCCAACTTTAGAATCGGGTGCATCCGTCATTCGAATTATAGTTTGGAGAAGCATCCTCAGTGGCGGACCGAGCCCAAGTCCCCAGGAGTGGGGTGCCCGAGTGGGTGAGAACCCTGTTTTGCCCAGAACCTGTCTCACCGTAAGACACTGTCTACGAGTCGAGTTCTTTGGGATTGTAACCCAAATCTGGCGGTGAATTTTGTCCAAGGGTAAATACGGGTGAAAGATAGATAGAGAACAAGTATTGCGATGGAAAGATGAAAAGGACTTTCAAAAGGGAGTCAAAAAGTGCTTGAAATTATCGGGAAGAAAGAAAATTGGGGCCAGCATGCACCTTATTCGGCTATGGAACAACGATGAGCCGGCCCGCCGATCTACTCGAGGTATGGACTAGCGTAGATTGGGGGGTGGCCAAAGCCCAAGCTCTCAATATGCTCGTGGAATGTCGTCTCCTCAATTATAGCAGGAAGCGCATGCCTTTAGTGTGCTTTGGAATTTGCGTACTCCAGACTCTGGCTTGTGGGTTTCCCATTTGACCCATCTTGAAACATGGACCAAGGAGTCTAATATGTGAGTGATTCAATGGGTGAGTAAACCCATAATACGTAAGGAAGATAATTGGAGAATCCCCTTGAAGGGTGCACCATCGATCGACGTTGATCTTTTAAGAAAGGTTTGAGTCTCAGCATACCTGTTGGGACCCAAAAGATGGTAAACTATGCCTGACCAGGGCAAAGCCAGAGGAAACTCTAGTGGAGGCCCGCAGTGATACTGACGTGCAAATCATTCGTCTGACTTAGGTATAGGAGCAAAAGACTAATCGAACCGTCTAGTAGCTGGTTCCCTCCAAAGTATCCCTCAAAGACAGCTGGAACTCACGTGCGAGTTCTATTGGGTAAAGCCAATGATAAGAGGCCATGGGGCCCAATGTCCTTGACCTATTTCAAACTTTTAATAAGTTGGACGGCAAAACTTCTTT
>JAPEIP010000007.1:16151601-16192290 GCA_026120095.1 Capsicum chinense | reverse complement strand
CACTTTATGAGAAATCAAAGATTTTGGGTTTTGGGGGGAGTATGGTGGAAAGGATAAAACTTAAAGGATTTGATGGAAGGGAACCACCACGAGTGAAGCCTGTGTCTTAATTTGACTCAATACGGGGAAACTTATAGGTCCAGGCATAGTAAGGATTGACAGACTAAGAGCTCTTTCTTAATTCTATAGGTGGTGGTGCATGGTCTTTCTTAGTTGGTGGATCAAATTGTCTACTTAATTTCATTAAAGAACGAGACCTCAGCATTCTAACTAGCTACGCAGAGGTATCCCTTCGCTTCCAGCTTCTTAGAAGGACTAAGACCTTTTAGGCCCCAGAAGTTTGAGGCAATAACAGGTCTGTGATGCCCTTAGATGTTCTAGGCCGCACGCGTGCTACACTGATGTATTCAATGAGTTTATAGCCTTGGTTGATAGGCCAAGCTAATTTTTAAATTTTATCATAATGGGGATAGATCATTGCAGTTATTGTTCTTCAACGAGGAATTCCTAGTAAGTGCGAGTCGTCATCTCACGTTGAGTATAATCCCTGCCCTTTATACACATCGCCCGTCGCTCCTACCGATTGAATGATTGGGAAAATATTTTTATTATGGTGATGTGGGCATTTTTCTGCAAGCGACGTTGTGAGAAGTCCACTGAATATTATCATTTAAAGGAAGGAGAATTCCTCACAAGGATTCTGTAGGTAAACCTGTGGAAAGATCACTGTCGAAATCTGCATAGCAGAATGACCCGCGAACGTGTTTAACAATTGAGGAGTCCGCGCGGGAGGAATGATTCGACCCTCCACACGAGTGCCTCCTTATAATCCCCAACACACGCGCCCAGCCTGAGCGTCGAGAAACAAGTGAACCTCGGCACGAAAAGAGCCAAGGAATACCTAAATTGATAGTCTGCCCCTCGCACCCCTATCGTGGTATATTTCGGAGGCATCTGGGATTTTTTTATAAAAAAATAACTCTCGGTAATGGATATCTCAGCTCTTGCATCGATAAAGAATGTAGGAAAATGCGATACTTGGTGTGAATTATAAAATCTCGTGAACCATCGATTCTTTGAACGTAAGTTACACCCAAATATATTTGACCAAGGTCACGTCTACCTAGACATCACGCATTGTGTCGCCCTCTCGCATCCTACCTTAATCATGGAGTGAGATGTCGTTTTGAGGCAGATATTGGTCTCCTATATGCCTCGAGCTCGCAAATGGCCTAAATTTGAGTCCACATCGACGAATGTTGCAGCAAGTGGCAGTTGTAACTCAACTTTCTTTGTTGTCGCGGCTAGAGTCCTTCATGCGTTCAGACTCTAGGACCCTATCTCACTTAGACACTCCGACCGCAAAGCATATTAATAAGCGAAGGAAAAGAAACTTATAAGGATTTTTTTAGTAACGGCGAGCGAACCGGGAGTAGCCCAACTTTAGAATCGGGTGCATCCGTCATTCGAATTATAGTTTGGAGAAGCATCCTCAGTGGCGGACCGAGCCCAAGTCCCCAGGAGTGGGGTGCCCGAGTGGGTGAGAACCCTGTTTTGCCCAGAACCTGTCTCACCGTAAGACACTGTCTACGAGTCGAGTTCTTTGGGATTGTAACCCAAATCTGGCGGTGAATTTTGTCCAAGGGTAAATACGGGTGAAAGATAGATAGAGAACAAGTATTGCGATGGAAAGATGAAAAGGACTTTCAAAAGGGAGTCAAAAAGTGCTTGAAATTATCGGGAAGAAAGAAAATTGGGGCCAGCATGCACCTTATTCGGCTATGGAACAACGATGAGCCGGCCCGCCGATCTACTCGAGGTATGGACTAGCGTAGATTGGGGGGTGGCCAAAGCCCAAGCTCTCAATATGCTCGTGGAATGTCGTCTCCTCAATTATAGCAGGAAGCGCATGCCTTTAGTGTGCTTTGGAATTTGCGTACTCCAGACTCTGGCTTGTGGGTTTCCCATTTGACCCATCTTGAAACATGGACCAAGGAGTCTAATATGTGAGTGATTCAATGGGTGAGTAAACCCATAATACGTAAGGAAGATAATTGGAGAATCCCCTTGAAGGGTGCACCATCGATCGACGTTGATCTTTTAAGAAAGGTTTGAGTCTCAGCATACCTGTTGGGACCCAAAAGATGGTAAACTATGCCTGACCAGGGCAAAGCCAGAGGAAACTCTAGTGGAGGCCCGCAGTGATACTGACGTGCAAATCATTCGTCTGACTTAGGTATAGGAGCAAAAGACTAATCGAACCGTCTAGTAGCTGGTTCCCTCCAAAGTATCCCTCAAAGACAGCTGGAACTCACGTGCGAGTTCTATTGGGTAAAGCCAATGATAAGAGGCCATGGGGCCCAATGTCCTTGACCTATTTCAAACTTTTAATAAGTTGGACGGCAAAACTTCTTTGTTGAGCTGCCCTATGGAATAGAAAGCTCCAAGTGGTCATTTTTGGTAAGCAGAATTGGCGAAGCATGGCGAACCAGTAGTTGGTTTACGGTGCACAACAACGCGCTAACCTATATCCCACAAAAGGGTATTGGTAAATTAAGATAGCAGGACAGTGGTCATTGAAGTCGAAATCCACTAAGGAAAGTGTAACAACTCACCTGCCGAATAAACTAGCCCTAAAAATAGATGGCTTTTAAGCGCACGACCTACACCCGGCCATTGGGGCAAGTGCCAAACCCAGATGTGTCGAAGGGCACGACAGTTACTATAAAACCTTAGGCTAGATCCTGGGTGCAGTGGACGTCGGTGTAGATCTTGGTTGTAGTAGAAAATATTAAAATGAGAACTTTGAAGGCAGGAGAGGGGAAAGGTTCCATGTGAATGACACTTTCACATGGGTTAGTCGATCCTAAGGTTTGGGGGAACCCTGATAGATAACGCTTTTCATGCGTACTCCAATAGGCAATCAGGTTAAAATTTCTGAACCAGGACATGGTAGTTGATGACAATGTTAAGATGTCTGGAGCAGTCAGAGGGAGCCTCGGGAAGAGTTATCTTTTCTGTTTAACATCCTACCTACACAGGAATCGGCTCAGCCGGAGGTAGGGTTCAGCAGCTAGAAGAGCACCGCACGTCTCGTGGTGTCCATTACGCTCCTAGAGGCCCTTGAAATCTGGAGAACCAAATGACATACATGCCCAGTCATACTCATAACCACATCAGGTATCCAAGGTGAACAACCTCTAGTTGATGGAATAATGTAGAAAAATTGATCCGTAACTTAAGGTAAAGGATTGGCTATGAGGCCTGGGCATGGGGGTCCCAGTCCCAAACCCGTTGGTTGTCGGTGGACTTCTCGAGCTACTCTTACGGTGAGAGTGGGCCGCCGTGTGCTGACCGGTGGATGATCTAGGAACGGTTCCTTCGAGGGCCTTCCCTGCGCGTTGAACAACCAACTCAGAGATGGTACGGACAAGGGGAACCTGACTATTTAATTAAAACAAAGCATCGTGATGGTCTCAACGGATGTTCATGCAATGTGATTTCTGCCCAGTACTCTGAATGTCAAAGAAAAGAAATTCAACCAAGCGCGGGTAAACGGCGGGAGTAACTATGACTCTCTTAAAGTAGTCAAATGTATCGTTAATTAATTAGTGATGCATATTAATAGATTAACGAGATTCCCACTGTCCATGTCTACTATCCACCAAAACTACAGCCAAGGGTACGGACTTGGCAGAATCAGTGGGGAAAGAAGAACCTGTTAAGATTGACTCTAGTCTGACTTTGTGAAATTACTTGAGAGGTGTAGTGTAAGTGGGAGCCAAAGATGAAAATGAAATACCACTACTTTTAACGTTATTTTAATTATTTTGTGTATCGATAGTGGGGCACTACCTCTCATTTTTGACACAAGGCTCGCTCTACGGGCTGATCTGGGTGGAATACATTATCAGGTGAGGAGTTTGGCTACGGCGGCACATCTGTTAAAAGATAATGCAGGAATCCTAAGACAAGCTCAACTATGACAAAAAACTAGTGTGGAACAAAAGTGTAAAAGCTTGTTTGATTTTGATTTCCAGTATGAATAAGAACCGTGAAAGTGTGGCCTAACAAATCTTTAGACCTTCGGAATTCAAAGTTAGAGGTATCAGAAAAGTTACCACAGAGATAACAGGCTTGTGGCAGCCAAGCGTTCATAGCGATGTTGATTTTTTATCCTTTGATGTCGGCTCTTCCTATTATTGTGTAGTAGAATTCACCAAGTATTGGATTGTTCACCCACCAATAGGGAACATGAGCTGGGTTTACACCATCATGATATAGGTTAGTTTTAACCTACTTATAATAGTGTTGCAATAGTAATTCAACCTAGTACGAGAGGAACCATTGATTTACATAATTGGTCATCGGGCTTTGTTGAAAAGCCAGTAGCACGAAGATACCGTGTGCTGTATTATTACTGAATGCCTCTAAGTCAGAATCTAGGATAGAAGAGATACATGCACCCTCCGTCCACTTGCCAATCTACAGTAGGGGCCTCGTCCCCCAAGGGCACGTGTCGTTGGATAATCCATCATGGTGGAAGGGTCATGGTGGCCACCTTTAAGTACATTTTTCATCAAAAATGGGTAGAATCCTTTGCAGATGACTTAAATATGTGATCGGATATTGTAAGTGGCAGAGTGGCTTTGCTGCCCCGATCCACTGAGATTCAGCCCTTTGTCGCTCTGGTTCTTCCCTCCTCCTCCGATCCAATCATTTTTCTGTCCATCTCCAAAGAAGGTTTGTCCATCCATCCTTGAAAAATCTCACTAATTGTTGTGAGTTTACCTCACCTCGATCATGCCATGGCATAGCCTCACCCGAGTTCCCCGATTATTTTTCAAGAATCGCATCCATTCCATTCAAAATAGTTAAGTATGATATCAAGTAGCCTTTCATGCAAAACTAAGGCATTACAATTAGAGGTGTATCGTGATGCAAAGTGTGGCACAAGAGCCTAGTGATGCATCGAGGTCAATGTCTGTGCATAAAGACATATCGCAATTAGTGGTTTTTGTGATCGTCAAGTCCAATCCTAGATACATGTCCAAAGACTCGACGTCAAATACTGAAGTACGTGTCAAATATCGAAGGACCTATAGTGTCCTACCATTATTGTATCTTTATCGAGTTGGTTGTCCATGTATCGACTCCTTTACCCACAAGGCACCATGCGCCAACGCCTCAAACCACCATGGGAAGCAACGGCCACAAGGCACCATGACACCGTTCACCAAGGTACCACGGCACCATGGCACCAAGGCACCATGGCCCCATGGGATCGTGCACCATGGCACCACAGAACCATGGCTTCATGTCACCAAGGCACTGTGGCGCCATGGCCCCAAGGAACCATGCCACCAAGGCACCGCACCATGGAACCTTGGCACCAAAGCACCCATCCATCTTAAACTAGAAAATGTGTGCTTGGCACCCGTGCACCCGCAGTGAGTGCACTAAGGCCCCTTGACACCATGGGCATGGTGAAGGCCCCATGGCACCGTGCAAAAATTAAAAGAGAATAAACCTAGGTTCAATCATTCAAATATTTTCATAATGTCCATCCATCTTCCTCTCCGTTGCATACTCCTTTCCTTACATACACGCTCTAAGTGATTTTTAATGGTATTTCAATATTACATCATATGTTGAGGTGGTTTTCCTAATGTCCCCACATTATTTTTATAAATTTAAATATTTTATATCGTTACGTTATAAGTACAAATATGCACTTAATTATTGGTTTAAGGTTACTTCATGCGTTGAAAATATTTTTCTAATATTTTAAAATTAAAAAATATTTTTTCTATTTTCTTTTAATTTTTATTTATTTTTTTTGAAATTTCATAACTAATATTTGAAAAAAAAATTCTTAATGAAAATTATCATTGACAAATTACGTGTACAAATTACGTGACTCTTTTGTGATAGCATTGGCTCAATAATATGTCAAAACATATAGTTCTGGTCAGTAAATTTCTAGTATGATTCTCTGGAAAAATCATGTCTACTCCTATCAGTTGGATTTTTTTAAGAATATATAAGGGGGTAGAGTGTTGAAGGCACTTCAATAAGAATGTCGCTAGTTGGCTCCCCCTCATCCCTAGTGTGCGCGCCCAGCATGCGCATAGGGCGACTAATGAACCTCAGTGTAGAAAGCACCAAGGAATACTTAATTTGATAGCCTGACGCTCG
Source organism: Capsicum chinense (assembly GCA_026120095.1). Taxonomy (NCBI): domain Eukaryota; kingdom Viridiplantae; phylum Streptophyta; class Magnoliopsida; order Solanales; family Solanaceae; genus Capsicum; species Capsicum chinense. Next base: position 16,186,092 of record JAPEIP010000007.1, on the reverse strand, counting down.
TGCCCCTTCTGTGGCGTACGTCGTGGGGACTTGAGCTTCTTTTACTAATAAAATTGACTCTCAACAATGGATATCTCGGCTCTCACATAAATTAAGAACATAGCAAAATGTGATACTTGGTATGAATTGTAGAATTTCATGAACCATCAATTCTTTGAATGTAAGGTACACCCGAAGCCATTAGGACGAGGGCACGTCTTCCTGGTCGTCACTCATCACGTCGCACTCTTGCATCTTGCCTTGATCATGTGGTGCGCTGTCGTTGCGGGATGGAGATTGGTCTTCCGTGTACCTTGAGATTGTGTTTGGCCTAAATGCGAGACCACGTCGATGAAAGTAGCGGCAAGTGGTGGTTGTAACTCAACTCTCTTTGTTGTCGCGGCTATAGTTTATCAGGCAATCAGACTACAGGACCCTCTCAGGCTTAGACGCTTCGACCGCAACCCCAGGTAGGATTACCCACTGAGTTTAACCATATAAATAACCAGAGGAAAAGAAACTTACAAGGATTCACATAGAATCAGCGAGTGAACCGGGAATAGCCCAGCTTTAGAATTGGGCGGCTCCGTCATTTGAATTGTAGTCTGGAGAAGCATCCTCAGCGGAAGATCGAGCCTAATTCCCCTAGAGGGGGCGCCAGATAGGTGATATCCCCATTGGGCCTGGACCCTATCACACCGTGAGGCACTGTCTATGAGTTAGGTTGTTTGGGAATGCAGCATAAATCAGGCGGTGAATTTTATCCAAGGTAAAATACGGGTGAGAGATCGATAGGAAACAAGAATCGTAAGGAAAATATGAAAAGGACTTTGAAAAGAGAGTCAAAGAGTGCTTGAAATTTTTGGGAGGAAAGCAAATGGGGGCTGGCGATGTGCCCCGGTAAGATGTGGAACAGTGATGATCCGGTCCGCCGATCGACTCGGGGCATGAACCAGCGTGGTTTGGGGGTGGCCAAAGCCCAGGCTCTCGATACGCTCATGGAATGCCATCTCCTCAATTATGGTAGGTAGCGCGTGATAACGCTCAAATTACACTCTTGATTGGGTGTAAGCTATATTTGTCAATATAAAACCCAACTAGGTTGGGGTCGAATCCCTTAGGAAATAGGGTGTGAACTTTGATTTGTTTACGAAATACTTTACTGGTAGTTTATAGTTTTCGAAGATGGGGTTTAAGTTTCACAGAGAGTCAATTATGACTTCCAATATTTTAGTGTTTGTAATCAAGATAAATAGGAAACTAGAGTTATGTTCACCATGGGTTTTCGGAATTTACAGATACTAGGTAGTGTTTGGGATTCTTGGAGTAAGTAGAAACAGCAGAATATCCCTGACGACTATACTATCTGACTTATTTCTTGACCTTACCAGACAATTTATTATATATCTCTCTCAAACTTAGATAACTTATCTATTTCCAATAGGATGTTATCTCAGGTGGATTAATCCAGTTATGACATCAATCATTAAACAGAAGGTTGGTAGCTTCAGAGTCCCTATTGATAATTCACGACCTCTAGTCTATTTCTCCATTAGAAGCAAATAAAACCCAAGGAATACTCTAATGTCTGTAACCAATAGATTTCAGTTAAAACAACAGAATTTCAAGATGTCCTACTACTCTTTGAATCTGTTAAATACCTAGTGACCTATCAAACCCTAATCCATAGATCCCATAACTCCGAATAATGGAATTAGCCGCTCATGATTTGATGAACAAAATAACAAGGTGAATTCATGATAATACGGATAAACTTACGAATGGATGAAACTCAACAAGTTTTTCTTCAATTCAATCACAAGATAGAAACCCAAAAAGCTGATAAGTTTTTGTAAAGAACAAGAAAAATATCTTATGGTAAAGATGAAGCAATGTTACGTGCCTCTCTTCAGAAGTTCTTGTCTGATAGATAATGATAGATAATGATCCCTCCCTAAAAAAACCTAAAAGATGTCTTTAAATAGTCAACCCTAAATAAGGAAATAAAATTAAAGTTTCAGTTTTTCTCTTCGGAATAGACGACAACAATCTTGACGGCGTGTTAGATATCTGACGACGTATGCGAGATGTCACCAACGATTCCAGTGAACTATTATCTTCTGACTCTTCAGATGGTAAAACTAATGGCATGTCAAAAAACTTTACGGCGCCTGAAAACCGTCGTCACAACTTCACTGAAAATCAACATACTCTGCCTCTGGATGACGGCGATTTTGACGCCATGAGACATATTTGACGGCCCATCCTAAACATCATCCCATTTTATCTCAGCTTCTTAGGTTCTTTCTTAGCTTAACGGCAACTTTGACAACCTGTCCCATGTATGACGGTGCTTCAAAATTGACGTCAACTACACTTCAGCTTATTTACACCAGATTTCAGCTAATTTATTCTTCTTTTTATTTTGGTTTCCTCCCCGCTGACTTGTATCTACATTAACACATTAAAAGTAATCAAAAACAACAAAAGTTGCTTAAGACTTCATAATTATTCAGAGTTAAAAGCTTCAAATGTGTTATCATCGGCTAACATATCAACACCCTCAACTTAAACAATTGCTTGTCCTCAAGCAACTAAAACATAACTAGGAGTATACAAAGTACAATTCGGTAGCTAACTACTCTTATCAGGTCAAAATACATGCACCATATCCATGCTCAATCCAATTAATATCAACTATGTATAATATTTAAAAACACCCATGTAACTGACATGTATCTAGATATGACAAAAATCTCAGCAATAACAACCTAGCACATACCCAAATTACATTATTTGAACAAAGCAGTTAATGGCAATATACCTGGTGTGCCCTCACAACAAAGAAATCCCTTTCTCACTCAAATTAACATATATAGACATAGGGATGAACTTAAGACGCACTTTCAGAACCACGTTCCAGCATTGCGCATCAAATACCATAGGCTTTCCCTTATAGTTAGTAACTAAGTCTTCAGATAAGTCAGTTAGGATCACTATAGGGCTTTCCTTAAGCTTGTAACGTAGGCTCTGGGATGGTATGATATTCATGGGTATTTCATAGTGAATACACCTCCTTGGCACTACATTAACTCACTGGGTTTCAACTATTGACCTTCTTTTCTTCCCTCTGTTATTTGTCAAGCATTCTCAAGATGGATGTTGTTTGTTCAACAATTAGATTAACTTTTTGTTTAGTTTTCTCTTTTCCTATTTTAGTTTTCACTACACCCAACTTGTTATTCATTTTCCTTCTTTTACCTCTCTTCATACTCATAATACATCACACACTCCTATAGTAGCCACCCTCAACTTAGGTTATTTGCCTAAGTCAAGGTGCACAGTATCCAAGGCGGACCAGCGCCAAAACAGGTTCATTGTGATGTAAAGGGAAGGTGAAAGGTGTATAAGAAAGAACTAGGCTATTTAGGCTCAAAAAAGGATCAAGGGATACTATTCATATTTGGATGGTCATTTAAGCTAAATTAGGTTAACATGCAAAAATAGCCTATGATCCTTTTCTAACGCATAGCCTATGACTATGGCACGACTTACTGGGCAAGTTCTAAATTCAACACACAATAGGAACTGAGTAAGACCTTACACGCACATAGAACATAAGTATATAACACATCACTACTCATCCATTTCATGCATTTGTTTTCTACAGGTTATTTATTTACCACACTAATGCCACAAACAGATACACAGTGGTCACACTAGATGCACTTCACATTGTTCACAATAGATCAGAACACTGGAGAGGTACTCAAAGATTAAAAAATGAGTTAACTGCCTCAAGTACTTGCAGTACTCCTAATTATCTACAGAACATGTTACAAAAATAGTTTCCCTATACCCTTAACTTAAAATCAAAAATAAAATGCACTAAGGGTTATGATATACCTGAAGATAGTCAAGCCTATGGATCCTGGGTCTCCGACCCTTCTACTGAATCATCTACTGTCTTCTCTCAACTCGTAGCATCTGTCTTTGCAGTGGATGGAGCCTTGCTTGATGAAGCACCTGCAGCCTTAGCTCTGATGGTTGCTTTCCATTTCTCTATGTCAGCCAGAGAATCTAATCTTGCCTTTTTCAAGTCTTCCTTCTTTGCCTTGATCTTTTCTTTCTTTTTTGATTTTCTCTCTTCTTCACTATCCTGCTCATCTCTCTTATTCTTGCCTTTCTTCTCCCCCTTTTTCTTCTTTTTCTTTAGGGAATCCGTAGTCAGATCGAGTATAGGAATTCTTCTTCTACATCATGCATAGCTGAACCTGTTGGCACCATGATTTGGTGTTGCTACATCATCCCAACCTCATCTTTCACCTTATCTAATGCAGCCCTGAAAGAGGCAAGATCAGCACCTGTCATCTCTCTTGCCCAAGCATCGAATCTGTTCTCTAGATTTACCACCCACCCAGGCAAAGTCATGAAAGGTTTGAGTACAGCTTTGATTCTTTTGCCCACAGTGGTAGCAAACTGTTTGGAGAAGGCCTGTAGTTGTACCTCACAGCAATTTTCTTGCCTAGCCACCTTCCTAATATCAATCAGCTAGAATGTGAACCCGTTGTTGTCGGAGGTACTGAAGTAGTCGGATAACCTTGAGGCACTAAGCCTACCTGAGCTGAATATGCTGGTGGTGGTGGTACAGCTTCAGATATTGGCACCCCTACATCTAGTGCTAAAAAAGTCCTAGTAACTGGAGGATCTACTACACCAACTGCATCTCGATCAAATTGCAAGCCCGACCAAATTTCATTTTTCTTGACAGGGTTGTGAGTCTTCTTGGAATGTATCTCATTATCCATACATAAAATCTCAGGTATATTAGCTGCTTCACACAACCTAGTAATCAGACATGGGAATGGGTATGCAGCATCGGGTAATGCGAGCTGAATCTTGATCTCTTCTGCTATAATTTCTCTAAAATCCAAGGGAGTTCTGTCTATTAAGCTTGCAACCAATATTGCTCGATCATCACCTAATATTTTGTCTCCCTCGATGGGTATCAGATAAATCCGTACTAAACCCTAAAAAAATCTTGCTTCTAAATTTAGAGACGCTTTGGTTATCTTTTCTGTAGGATTATTCAGCCACTTAGATTCCCAATCTGCTGTAAGAGTTGCCAGCTCAACCGGGCATAGAAGGTAGGTGAGGTGGATCGTGGTACGAAGGTTGGCCAATAAAGAAACCTATTTATAATGGTGTCTGATACATCCACCCTCACTCCACGTACTGGAACTTTGGTCAGCAGAGGCTTATCTAAAGTTCTATCTCCTTCTATGCACATATTTTCCACCATAGCCTAGAAGTTTGCATAGAACTCCTGGACTAACGAATAACAGTAAACACCATTTACCCTAGAAGTCCACTCCAGCCCATACTCCTTGAGTTTTTGCATCACCTCAGGGTATCTATTCAACCCTATAGTGATAATCTTCTTCTTCTCTAAAATTGCCCTTCTGGAACTTCGTCTATCTGTTCTACAAAGTCCATCCAAATAGATCATTTCAGCCCTAGGGATTTGCCATCTTGCATTGTTCCTAATCTTGGGGTTTTTGCATTTCACGAAAGTTCCCCGTACTGGAGAATCCTCATCACCTTGCTGCTTTGATGATGGTGATTCAGACTCAGTTTCTTCAGTTGCAGGCCTCTTAGAGTCTTCAGTTTCAAGTTTCTTCAGTTGCAGGCCTCTTAGAGTCTTCAGTTTCAACTTCTTGTTCAGTGTCCTCAAACTCCTGCTCAGTCTGTTCTGATCCTTGTTCCTCTGCTGCTTGCTCAGATGAGGTTATTACCTCAGTATCATCAGTATCCTCTACCTCAATAGGCTTAGGTGGAGGTGGTGTCTTTGGACCATCCCTATTTCTAGTCCATTTGAGCAATGGTTCATCATCTTCATAATCAGAGTCCTCGTTGACAAACTATCGAGGTACACTCTCTTTAGCCGCTTTCTTTGGTGTGGTTGGATTTCTTTTCTTGGGTGTCATGCTCAGTCCTAAATATTTACACTTAGCAGGTGTATCTTGATCACTTAGACTTTTGAGAGAGAGAAGATTGAGATAAGAGAAAGAAGTTTTCTTGACTTAACTCTCAGGCTTCAACAAGGAAAGTTTTAAAAATTTTCCTTAGAAGGAAATAAATTTTAACAAATAAGGGAAATAACTCACTAAGGAAAGAAAACCAAAACTAATAGGAAAATATCTAGGGTATGCGGGAATGTGAACAGTTGTTGCTGGGCTGGGTTAGCTCGAAATTTTTAAGCTGGGATCAACTCATTTGACAACATTTTTTATGGTGTGTCATATACCGGATGACACATCAAAATTGTCGTCAGCCTTAACAGAATAAGGGTTTAACTTGATTATTTTGATGCCATTTCTCATGGCTTGTCATACTTGTGACAGCCCTTCAAAATTGACGTCAACCTTCTCAAGATGACTGAAACCAGTTCACCTCTTTTGTACACCTTTTAGCTATAAAAATTAAAAACACAAGTGCAGTAAAATTAAAACATTAGGTTGTCTCCCAAACAGCGCCTGATTTAATGTCGCAGCATGACTTAATTATCTCGACTACTCAGACTACATCAAGATATCATATCGGCACCTCATCACCATTTTCTTGGAATACATTCATGATTGAGAAGATATCATCTCCTCCAACTGCTTCATAAGAGGATGCATTTTGAATATGGCCTTCCTTTTTCCATACCTGAACTTTAGGACATTGAACTCCATATCAACCAATACTCTTCCCGTGGCTAATAGTGGTCTACCTAAAATGATGGGTAACTCAAAATCAATATCACAATCCAATATCATAAAATCTGCAGGTAGAATAAAGTCATGCAATATACCAACTTGTCATTATACCGATCTGTCTGGTATTACAAGGCGCATCATTGTGCGAGTAGGTTCCCCCAATCCAAGGTTCTTGTAGATATCAAGTGGCATCATATTAATACTTTTTCCTATGTAACATAAAGCTTTGGTAAACTTCATGGACTCAACTGTGCACGGAAAGGTAAATGCTCCAGGGTCAGGCTTTTTCTGCACTAAGGATTGTGAAGAAACAGCACTACAGTGGTGGATAGTTTGGCATTTACTCAAGTGCCTCAATCAATGGATCATTTACTGTCAGTTGTTTCATTATCGCCATGAATTTGCTAAATTTTTCATTATCTTCTTTCTTCTTAAATCTCTGATGTAAGAGAGATGGTGGTTTTGCCATTTCATTCAATACCACTTCTCCTTTCTTTTCATCTTCTTTCTCCAAAATATTAACAAAGCCATCCAGCTTCTCATACTCTACTTGATTGCTTCCTTCTGATTCATCAACACTTACCTCCTTCTCCATAGCTTTTCCCATAGAAGGGCTAGATAACATTTTTCCACTCTGAGTGGTAATCATCAAACAAGAACCATCGGTCCGCAGGTTCTAAAATGTATCACTAGGTAAAGTACCAGGTTTTCTATGGTTCAGAGTAGCCAAAAGTTGGCTCATATGTTGCTCCAACTGCTTAATAGAAGCAGAGTGTGAGTTAACCAACTGACTGAGGGTAGAAAATTCATTTTTCATAATAGTTACCCCTGAGTTGGTAGCTTCAACTCTATTCAATAGCTTTTCCATCATGTCCTCCATGGACATCTTGCCAGAACTAGTTGTCGCAGCATGCTGACTTCCAGGATGAACATACAAACCACTCCTGTTATTATTGTTTCTCAAGTGTCCCTGCTCCCTATCTTTATAATCAGGCTTATCATAGAATGTCCGACCTTAGTTCCCTTGTCTATTGCCTCAGAAACCCACTAATTACTTACATAGTTTGCCTCCGCATCAGTACCTATAGAAACAGTACCCTGAGATTCCACAACTTTAACCATTTCAGTCTTGCGAGATAGTAAGTGCTTGGCCAGCAAGTCCATCTGCATCTCAAATGGGCCATGTCTTTATCTTGCTCCTCATCCCTTTTACGATGCTCTGTAGTAACACCACCAGCAACAGTTGGGCTAGCCACTACAGAAACCCTAGTGTGTCAAGCCCAACTCTGCTTGGTCATTTTAGTTAGCATGTCAGAAGAATCTACAAAAGAGAGGTTAATGAACGAACCACCTGCAGCGTTGTCAAAAATAGGCTTTGTCATAGAGTTGAAAGCTCTGTACAAATTTTCCATCAAGTGTAAGTTCGTCATATTGTGGTTCGAACATTGTGCAAGTTTCTTCTTAAATCTTTCCTGGGTTCCGTGCAGTGCTTCAGTCGAAAGCTGTCTAAAGTTGCTAATTTCGTCCCTCAACTGTATCCTTCTAGAGGGTAGAAAGAACCATTCTAGGAATGCATCTTTCAACTATCTCTAGTTGGTTATAGAATCGGGCTCTAATTTATTCAACCATATTGTTGCCTTCCCAGATAGAGACAAATAAAATAGCCTCAACCTGATTGCATTCTGGCTCACTCCCATATTGTCAAAGGATTTGCAAATGGTGATGAAGTTCACCAAATGCATGTTTGGATCATCACCAGGAAAGCCTCCAAATAACCCCTTTAGATTCAGGAGTTGGATCATGGTACTTGTTATGCTGAATTTTGCACCTGGTGCCAATGGTGGAGGAATGATAAAACCCATTACACCAGCACCGTACATTCCTTCTTCAACTTCATCAGCCTCATATTACATAGGTTGTTGCCCATATATTCCTCACACTGGATGGTTTCTATTGATGTTTCATTGCACTGGTGTAGCAACTTGCTCAACTCGCCTTGGGTTTTAAGGATTCAGCAATTCCTCATCACCCAAGTCTTCATCATCAGGGTTTTGGTGACGTGCTTGTTGAACTAAATTCTGCACATTCACCTGAGCCCTAGCCATAGCATCTAGTCTTTCTACTTCCTGTTGTTCATCCATTCTCCCTATCAACTAAGGTTCCGAATTGATTTGTAATAGTGGTTCTCTGGAACTTCTTGTTTTTAGCATAAACAACACAATACCTACAATAGACAAAAACAACAAATAAATGTAAATCAAGGAAACTTAACTATCAAAAAATTTTCGCGCACAAACTTTTAGTCTACGACCGTATTCCTCGGCAACGGTGCCATTTTTTAATAACGCTCAAATTACACTCTTGAATGGGTGTAAGTAATCATTTTCAATATAAAACCTAACTAGGTTAGGGCCGAATACCATAGGGAATAGGGTGTGAACTTTGAGTTGTTTACGAAATAATTTACTAGTAGCTTACTATTTCCGAAGATGGGGTTTAAGTTTCACAAAGAGTCAAATGTCACTTTCAATATTTTAGTGTTTGTAATCAAGATAAATGGGAAACTAGAGTTATGTTCATTTCAGGAATTTACAAATACTAAGTAATGCTTGGGATTCTTGGAGTAAGTAGAAATAGCAGAATATCCTTGACGACTATACTATCTGACTTATCTCTCGACCTCACCAGACAATTTATTATATAATTCTCTCAAACTTAGATAACTTATCTATTTCCAATAGGATGTTATCTCAGGTAGATTAATCCAGTTACAGCATCAATCATTAAATAGAAGGTTGGTAGGTTATGAGTCCCTGTTGATAATTGATGACCTCTAGTCTAATTCTCCGTTAGAAAGAAATAAAACCCAAGGCATAATCTAATGTTTGCAACCAATAGATTTCAGTTAAAACAACAGAATTCGAGATGTCCTACTACTCTTTGAATCCATTAAATACCTAGTAACCTATCAAACCCTAATCTATGGATCCTATAACTCTGGCTAAATGAATTAGCCGCTCATGATTTGATGAACAAAATAACAAGGTGAATTCATGATAATAAGGTTAAACGTATGAATGGATAAAACTCAACAAGTTTTTTTTCAATTCAATTACAAGATAGAAACCCAAAATAGTTGATAAGTTTTTGTAAAGAAGAAGAAAAATATATGATGGTAAAGATGAAGCAATGTTACGTGCCTCTCTTTAGAAGTTCGTGTCTAATAGATAATGATAGATAATGATCCCTCCCTAAAAAAGACTAAAAGAAGTCTTTAAATTGTCAACCCTAAATAAGGAAATAAAATTAAAGTTTCAGTTTTTATCTTTAGAATAGACGATAATGATCATGACGGCGTGTCAGATATCTGACGACATGTGCGAGATGTCGTCAAAGATTCTAGTGAGTTTTTATCTTCTGACTCTACAGACGGAAAACTTGATGGCGTATCAAAAAACATGATGGCACGTGAAAACTTCCATCGTAACTTCACTGAAAATCAACATTCTCTACCTCTGGATGATGGCGATTTTGATGCCATATGACATATTTGACGGCCCATCCTAAATGTCATCCCATTTCATCTTATCTTCTCAGGTTCTGTCTAAGCTTGATGGCAACTTTGACAGCCTGTCCCATGTATGACGGTGCTTCAGAATGAACATCAGCTACACTTCAGCTTATTTACACCAGATTTCAGCTAATTTATTCTTCTTTCCTTTGGTTTCCTCCTCGATCACTTGTACTCTCATTAACACATTAAAAGCAATCAAAAACAACAAAAGTTGATTAAGACTTCCTAATTATTTAGAGTTAAAAGCTTCAAATATGTTAGCATCGGCTCACATATCAAGGGTCCAGTGGCTGGAATAGCACCGCACATTGTGTTGTGTCTGGTACGCTCCCGAAGGCCCTTGAAAATCTAGAGGAACAAATGTCATCCACACCCGATCGTACTCATAACCACATCAGGACTCCAAGGTGAACAATCTTTGGTCGATGAAATAATGTAGGTAAGGGAAATCAGCAAAATGGATCTGTAACTTCAAGAAAAAGATTGCCTCTGAGGGCTGGACACAGGGGTCCCAGTCTCGAACCCATCGATTGTCAGTGGACTGATCGAGCTGCTCCCACGATAAAAGTGGGTCACCGCATGCCAGTCGGGGGAAAACTAGGAACGATTCCTTCGAGGGAATTTTTCGTGCGTCAAACAGCCATCTTAGAACTGGTACAGATAAGGGAAATCTGACTGTTTAATTAAAACAAATAATTACGATGGTCCGAACGGATGTTCACGCAATGTGATTTCTGCCCAGTGCTCTGAATGTCAAAGTGAAGAAATTCAACCAAGCGTGGGTAAACGGTGGGAGTAACTATGACTCTCTTAAGGTATCCAAATGCCTAGTCATCTAATTAGTGACACATATGAATAGATTAAAGAGATTCCCACTGTCCTTTTCTACTATCCAGCGAAACTACAGCTAAAGGAACGGGCTTGGCGAAATCAGTAGGGAAAAAAGATCCTGTTGAGCTTGACTCAAGTCCGACTTTGTGAAATGATTTGAGAGGTGTAGTATAAGTGGGAGATAAAAGACGAAAGTGAAATACCACTACTTTTAACATTATCTTACTTCTTCACTGAATTGGAAGTGGGGCACTACTCCTCTTTTTGGACCCAAGGCTCACTCTACGGGCTGATCCGAGTGGAAGACATTGTTAAGTGGAAAGTTTCGCTGGGGCGGCATATCTCTTAAAATATAACGCAGGTGTTCTAAGATGAGCTCAACGAGAACAGAAATCTCATGTGGAATAGAAGGGTAAAAGATCGTCTAATTCTAATTTCCAGTACAAATACAAACTGTGAAAGCGTGGCCTAACGATCTTTTATACCTTCTGAATTCAAAGCTAGAGGTGTCAAAAAAGTTACCATAGGGATAACTGGCTAGTGGCAACCAAGCGTTCATAGAGACGTTGTATTTTGATCCTTCAATGTCGACTTTTCCTATCATTGTGAAGCAAAATTCACTAAGTGCTGGATTTTTCACCCACCAATAGGGAATGTGAGATGGGTTTAGACCGTCTTGAGACAGGTTAGTTTTACCCTATTGATGACAATGTCATAATAGTAAATCAACCTAGTTCAAGAAGAACCGTTGATTCACATAATTGGTCATCGTGCTTGGTTGAAAAACTAGTGGCACAAAGCTACCGTGTGCTAGATTATAACTAAACGCCTCTAAGTTAGAATTCGGGCTAGAAGCAACGCATGCACCCTCCGTCCACTTATCGACCCATAGTAGGGGCCTCGATATACCGCGGCATAGCCTCACTCGAGTTTGCCGCTTATGTTTCAAGTTTCGTATCCATTCCATTCCAAATAGTTAAGAATGATATCAAGGGGCCTTTCATACAAAACTAAGGCATTGTAATTAGAGGTTTTTTATGATGCGTAATATGGTTCAAGAGCCAAGAGATGTGTTGAGGACAACGTCGGTGCATGGAGGTATGTCGTAATTAGAGATTTTTATGGCCATCAAGTGGAATCCTAAAGATATGTCCAATGACCTAGGCACCGACGTCCAGAGAAATCGGCAGCATAAAATACCTGATATCAAATACCGAAGGACCTGTAGTGGCCTACCATACGTCAATGCCTCAAACCACCATGGGCAGCAACATCCACAATGTACCATGAAACCGTGCACCAAGGCTCCACGGCACCATGGCACCAAGGCACCATGGCGCCATGGGACTGTGCACTATGACAATAAGGCACCAAGGAACCATGACGCCATGGGAATGCGCACCATGACAACAAGGCACCACGGTATCATGGGACCAAGGCACCGCACTGCCATGGTACCAAGGCACCGCGCACTATGGCGCCATGGAACCAAAGCTCCCATTCACCCTAAACTAGGAACTGTGTGCTTGGTATCTGAGTACCCGTGCACCCTCCGCGAGCACACCAAGGCCCCATGACACCATGGGCACGGTGAAGGAACCATGGCACCATGCAAAAATCAAAAGAGTATAAACCTAGGTTCAATCATCCGAACATTTTCATAAAGTTCATCCATCTTCCTCGCCGTAGCATACTCCTTTTGTTACATACACTCTCTAAGTATTTTTTTAATGGTATTTCAATGTTACCATATATGTTGGGGCAGTTTTCCTAATGTCTCCACGTTATTTTTATAAATTTAAATATTTTATATCATTACGTTATAAGAACAAATATGTACTCAATTATTGGTTTAAGGTTACTTCATGCGTTGAAAATATTTTCCTAATTTTTTAATTTTTTTAAAATGTTTTTCCTATTTTCTTTTTTATTTTTATTTATTTTTTGAATTTTCATAAATAATATTTGAGGAAAAAATATTTTCTAAATGAAAATTATCATTTATGAATTACGTGACTCTTTTGAAAGTGGTTAGCTTAGCCTTAAGTCAAAACATGCAGTTATGGTCCGTACATTTCTAGTATGATTCTCTGTAAAAGCATGTATACTCCTGTCAGTTGGGTTGTTTTTTTAAGCATATATGAGGGGTGTAAAGGTGTTGAAGGCACTTCAAGAAGACTGTTGCTTGTTGGCATAGGCGCCCACTTAGCATGTCGACGTACAGTGAGGGCACATAGTAGCATGTATGGCTAATCCGTACGAGCTGCCGGTGCCCGCAAAACAACGTCGATTAAACTTTATTGTGCGCTTGTGTTGGCTATTGGTGGCATCATCAATGCCAGGGCTATTGGCATTTGATTTCACATAAAGCGGTGCTTTTGTGCTTGCGGTGAGCTCTAGATGCTGCTCACGGGGCAAGCTCCATGCGCTGCACACATAGGACCGAGCCAAATCAACATCGAGTGTCGATGGTCGACGTGGGCAGCGCCCATGCACTAGCCTTGGCGTTTCTTCATCTCCTCTGCTCCCCAAGGGTGGGCTATCGTGTTAAGCGGGACTTCCTTTAGCCTTACAACATCCGCATCAACAGTAGTGCACAACATCTATTACTGGGCGTTGGGGCCGGTGCTGGGCGTTCATCCATGAAACATTTGTATGCATGACGTGTGTATTGTGTTTGGTATGTGCAGTTAGGTTGGATCCCTACTCAAGCAGCGATGTCCTAACTCACTTTCCATTCCAGTCGTGGGGCAAGAGCGATTTAGTCTTTCTCAAAGTAGGTTTCCTGTGTTGCATATCTAATGCCCAGGTGATATGCCCAAATTACACCTCTCTTACAAGTGCTTAAGTGGTCGTTTTCAAATAGATAACCCAACTAGGTTGGGTCGAATCCCATAGGAAATATGGTGCTAATTAAGTTGTATGCATATAAGTTGACTTTTAATCATTCGTTTCCATAAAATAAAAAGGGAGAATTTGATTTAGTTCCCAAATTAATGGTTTCAGATTAACACGATGAGATATGTGTAGTAGTATTCGACTTTAGAGAAATAGCAAGCTTATGTTATGTCCACCTTGTAGTTTTCAATACTTTCTAACTATGGGCTTTACGAATTCATACATGTATCATGCTTATAGAGAAACATATTGTATTTAAGAACATAATCCTAGGGTTTTGTCAACCATCATGGACTAATTCACTTTAGTTCTCTCAAATCAAAAGTGTTTACAAAAACAATACGAAATCCTATTATAGCATTAACATATGAAATAGGGTTGGAAATCTATTTTCTTTTCAATGCTCTCTTTTCCGAAACTCAACCTTTCTATCGAACAAGTTGAGTTTTAAGGCACATCCTCTATGTTTCCAACCACAAGAATTCAAGATAAACGAAGAGAGTATGATATAAGCAGATCAATACATGATGCATTCAAAAACCTAAAGTAATAGATCGTATCTTACAAGGCTTCCATAATCCTAACTAATAAACTTAGCTACTCATGAGTAAAATGGAAATCACAATAGAAATATTCATCATAACAAAAAGTGAATCCAATTTTTGGTGGAGAAGAAGTTGCGTCTCTCCCTAAGTGCTAAGCCCCCACTCTCAGTGCAAAAATAGTACAGAAAAATAAATAATACATGACTTTTCAGCATCAAGCAGTTTTAATAACTTTTCCCTCATAATTTTCTTTCAAGTCCCTAGACTAACTCTAAATGACAAATTAGTCTTGGACATAGTTTTTAGGCACCATATTTGGTCCAGACTGCTACTCTCTCTTGTGTCATATGTCATCCATATTCGATAGTCCCATTATGTCTCCATCTACATCATTAATACCTGAAATCATGCTAATCACATCGGTTATCTCAATTACATAGAAGTAGAGTAAAAACATAAGAAACTAGGCACTTTGTTCTCCAAACTTTGCTAAAATATGGGTAAGTTATGGTGTTTAGGCATACAAATACACCCAAGATTACCACCCTACACTTAAAGCTTCGTCCTCGAAGATATTATCCATTTATGCATACTACATAAGTCTTAATACCCACGAAGGAAAAACAAGATGCTCAAATAGGATCACACAGCAATTAAGAACAAGAAGTAAATTCATGGATCATTACTAAAGACCACCTACCCTTAAGAATAAACTCATTAAGTTGGCAAATTCATGCATACTGTTTAAGCAAAGAAAACATATAAATTACCCAACCTTCATCAACCATGTGCCCTTACAACAAGAAAATTACCCATAACCACTCACAATCATGCAATTTCTGAAAAAATGGATACAAGAATCACGTTGCGCTCACTTTCACAAAGAATTCTCAAATTACAACTGATGACCATATGGTTTCCCTTAGTGTAAGGCTCCACTAATTTCAGAATGATAAGATTAGGATCAAATAGGTATTTTACAGTCTTTAATACAAGCTAAAGAATGGGTAGGAACTATTTTGGCCAGAAATAGTGACAATCTTCCCTAAGCGCTTTGATACATTACATTATGCAACTAAGGCCAATTTCAAAAAACTAATTCACACCACTTTCATCTATCCATATATTTTGTTTTCACCCCATCCAATTAAAATCAATTAATAACACTATGGTGGGAGAATGCAGCTCTTTCAATATTTTTTTTGAACCCATTTCACTTTACGCACCCCTATGATAGCCACCCTCAACTTAAGCAATTTTTCTTAGTTGAGGTGCACAATTTCCAAGAAGGACCAGGGCTAAAACAGGTTCATTGTAATATGTAGGGGATAAAATTTGGAACTTTTTCAACAATTTTTGCTACTCCCAACCACATTAATTTCACATGCCAATAACTAGACTTTAGGGTATAAATTTCACCTTTTTCCTCTTACTGTCAAACTCCTAACTCAAATTAATTTTAAATTAAAGTGCTTAGGAGTTTTTGGATCAAATTACGATCTATTAAAGAATGGGCTACGCTACATATGAGGCTAACAAAAGAACAAGCTAAAGGCTCAACGGGGCTAGCTAAGATAATGTGCAAAGGTAGGTCAAAAGAAGGCATAAACAATGGCTGTCAAAGAGATGCCTAAATCATCTCCTAAACTCACTATCTTTATTTTGCTTTGCAGGCAAGTTCTAGCATCAGTTGTAATAAGGAATATACAATAGTCTTACACACTCATGGAACATGGTCAACTCAATTAGGAGCATTATAGATTCTCGACCCAATAATTAACAGAATTCAAATAAAACCAACAATCATAACAAGAATCACAACTAGATCCTAGGTGTTTCAAATGTTATGATCCATCACACACTTATGTTATAATGTCATGTGATCTACAAGAACAGTTACATGCAAGTAAATGACTAATTTTCTCTTAAGACAATCGCCATCCATCCATCATCGAGAAAAGCACCTAATTATGATTAAATTAGACAAATATCAAACAATAAACAAAATAAATAAAATAATTAATCCTATCACAGAATTACACTAAGGAGAAGGTACTATTTTCTTACAAAACAAGTAGCAAAGTAACCAACCACCCTACACTTAATCTAAGCACTATACCCAGTGCAAATAACAAGATAAAGAACCTGGCTAATAGTACTCCTCTTCCATAATAGGAGTCATATGACCTGCATTGAGATCATCATCGGAGCCATTTTTCCCGTATTCATCATATCATCCACGTCAGCCACACATAATGAACTTACTACAATTAAGATGGCGGTGGTGAAGTCACCACCCCACACTTAATTTGTTAGTATAAACCAATTAAGTGTTCTTGTCGGGTAGTCAGACTTCGCCGACATACACTCTAGCATGGTGCACCAATATTAGTCAATACAATTCACTCACTTCAACTCCACCAATTTTATTTCAATGAAACAATTTTTGAATGAAGTTATGCCTTAGAGTTTAACAGATCAATATACACAAAACACCATCACTTTTACAAGATTTAACAAACACCATGTTCCATCAAGTAAGTAGTAAAATAATGGCCACACAACTAAACTACGTTAGTCATGAACAATTCAATCACATGCAAAAACTCAAAGTACTACAAAAATGATATTCACTACAACAATGGTGTTTATCTTCCCAAGATGTTAAAAACCTTCTTTTACATAACCATGGCATGAATTTAATTCATAATCCTCAAGAAACCAATTAACAACTATAATATAAAGTCACAGCACCTAAGGATTAAGAAAAGTAAACTTACCGTGAAGATGAAATATTGAAGAAAGAGAGTGGATATTCTTGGGCTTTGAAAGTTTTGAAGAAGATCATGGGACAAAGAGTATGTTGAAGGCATGGTTTTGTGGTGAAATAAGAGAGAATTAAGGGATTTAGTGAGTGAAGTCTATTTAAGGAATGAAATTTGGGTCAGTTTGACCAAATTCAAAGATGGATTTATGTTTATATTGGATGGGTGTACACCACATAAGCATAAGTGTGCGTCGCACAACCAAATGCCTAAGTTAACATTTGCATCACACAATGAAATGCCTAATTGGACCAATGAGCATTTACAGTGGGTTAAGAAGAACATAAGTTATTGCCTAATCTTAAGCGTGCATCGCAAATAGCATCTCCCAACCAAAATAGTGATCATATGTAGTGGCTTAAGTGGCGCATAAGTTATCGCCTAAATTAAGATAGGTGTTGCACAACCTGCTGCTCTAGTTAAGGTTTGTGCCACACAAGGTAACGCCTACTTGATGCAGTGGGTTTAGGCAATGTCTTAGGTTACGCCTTTGCCATGGCCCATGTAAACTTGAGCATCACACACCCTATATCCATATATTGGTGGGTGTACAATCTCCCAAACCCAATTCCTTGAAAACCACCAATGGCATAAGATTTATACTTTCTCCAAGATCATAAAGGGCCCTTTCAAAATTTAGCAATCTAATCGTACATGGGACGGTAAATGCTCCCATATCATCTTTCTTCTGGATAATGATCTTGTAGAAATGGCTCTGCAATGATAAATATTATCAACCATTTCATAGCTCATAGTCCTTTTCTTCATCAACAGATCTTTCATAAAATTAGCATATCAGGGCATCTGTTCCAGTGCTTCAACTAAAGGCACGTTCACTGTCAATTTCTTCAACATATCCATGCATTTATTAAACTTAACTTCATCTTCTTTTTTCTTTAATCATTGTGGAAATGGTGGTGGTGGCCTTGGGATTTCAACTGGAGCAACTTTTACCTCCTTTCTTATGACTTGCTCCACATCAATGACATGGTTTGGCTTAGGGGGTTTTTCCACTTCTACACTCTTCTTTTCCAAACCTCCCAACTCCACAGGAACCACTGAAGATTCATCAACCATCTTCCAATCCATTTCAACCGCATCAGTATGAGAGGATGCTTCTAATTTTAGACTAGATAACATTTTACCGCTCCTAGTGGTAATAGCCATACATGATCCATCAGTCCTCAGATTCTAAATTGTATCACTTGGTAGATTCCCATTCTATATTTGGTTGAATACTGCGAATAATTAGCTCATCTACTGATCCAATTGTTTAATAGTAGTTGAGTGCAAATTTACTAGTTGACTCATGGAAGATATGGCACTCTTCATAGCAGTCACCTTAAAATTGTTCATCTAAACTCCCTTTAATAGTTTCTCCATCATATCCTCCATTGATATTTTTCCTGCACTGGTGGTAGCATTATTACGGCTTCTAGGAGGTACATACAGTCCACTCCTATCACTTTTATTCTTCCAATCTCCTTGATGGTTCCAACCTTGGTTTCCTTGTCCACCAGTACGAAAACCCCCCGATTATGTAGGTAGTTAGCCTCTTCCTCGGTGTTTGATTCAGCTCTATTATGGTGGGACCCCATAGCTTTTACCTTTTCTATATTCTCTGATATCAAATATTTTGTGAGCAGATCCATCTAGGTTTTTATGTGAGCCATATCTTAATAATGCTCCTATTCTCTCCTACACTGATCTACTGATATTACACTAGACCCAGTATTGCTTTCTACCACAGAATCTTTGGTATGCTAAGCTCTACTTGTCATAGTCATTCTATCTAACATGTCCGCAGCCTTAGTAATGGTGAGATCCATAAAAGCTTCTCTTGTAGCATTATCCTTATTGGCTTTGTAAGTGATTTCAAAGCTCTGTAGAATATTTCCATCAAGTGTTCATCAGTCATCTTATGATTTGGGCATTGAGTCAACTTCTTTTTAAACCTCGCCCAAGTCTCATGCAAACCTTCATTAGCCAATTGCCTAAAGTTGATGATCTCATCCCTTAACTAAAACATTTTGGAGGGTGGAAAAAACCTTTCTAGGAAAGCTCCTTTCAATTTTCTCCATTTTATTATAGAATCAAGAGTCAGCTCATTCAACCACATAGTTTCCTCTCCAGAAAAAGACAGTGGGAACAATCTCAAACATATAGCATTTTTCCCACTCCAAGATTATCAAATGACTTACAAATATTCATGAAATTCACCAAATGTAGATTTGGATCATCACCAGATAATCCACCAAAGAGTGCTTTCAAAATCAGTAGCTGGATCATAGTACTAGTGATGTTAAATTTCACCCCAGGAGCTAGTGGTGGTGGAATGATTGCCCCTGTAGTTCCAGATCTATCTAAATTGTTCTCATCATTTTCAATGTCAACTTGCATAGCTTGGCGGTCTAGTCTTCCTCTGAATAGACGATTTCAATTTACAAGTGCAACTACCCCCCCTGCATGCCTCCTATTAGATGGATCAGTTAAATCATCATCTCCCAGGTCCTCTTCATCTAAATTAGGTACTCGATTTGGGTTATCTACATTTTGTTGATTTAATAGAGCATTAGAGAAAGCAACTAATCTTTTAGATTCCTGTTGATTAGCCATTCTTTCAATGAGATAAGGTTCAGGATTGAAGGGTAATAATAGTTCTCCTGAACTTTTGGTTCGTGGCATAAACAACAATGAGCCTATAATGAACAAAAATAATAAATAAATGTAAAATAAGAAAACTTGACTAACAGTCAATTAACACACATAAACTCAATTGACAACTGTATTCCTCGGCAACAGCACCAAAATTTTATACGCCCAAATTACACCTCTCTTACGAGAGCATAGTAAGTCATTGTCAAATATGTAACCCAACTAGGTTGGGGTCAAATCCCACGGGTAATATGATGCTAATTAAGTTGTATGCAGATTATTTAAGTTTTAATCATTCGTTTCCACAAAACAAAAAGGGGGAATTTGATTCAGTTCACAAATTAATGGTTTCAGTTTAACAAGATGAGATATGTGTAGTAGTATTCGACTTCAGATAAATAGTAATCTAGGGTTATGTCCACCTTGTAGTTTTCAATACTTTCTAACTGTGGGCTTTACAAATTCAAACATGCACCATGCTTATAGAGAAGCATATTGTATTTAATAACATAATCCTAGTGTTTCTCAACTATCAAGGACAAATTTACTTTAGTTCTCTCGAATCAAAAGTGTTTACAAAAACAATACAAAATCTCCATGTAGTTAATCCTGTTAAGGTATTAATATATGAAATTGGGGTTGAAAATCCTATTTTCTTGTCACTACTCTCTTTTCCAAATCTCAACCTTTTTATCGAACAAGTTGAGTTTTAAGGCACATCCTTTATATTTGCAACCACAAAAATTCAAGATAAATGAAGAGAGTATGATATAAGAAGTTCAATACATGATGAATTCAAAAATCCAAAATAATAGATTGTATGTTACAAAGCTTCCATAACCCTAACTAATAAGCTTAGCTACTCATGAGTAAAACGGAAATCACAATAGAAATATTCATCATACCAAAAGGTGAATCCAATTTTTGGTGGAAAAGAAAAAGTTGTGTTTCTCCTTTAGTGCTAAGACGCCACTCTCAGTGCAAAAATAATACAAAATAATGAATAATACGTGACATTTCAGCAACAAATAGTTTTAATAATTTTTACCTCATAATTTTTTTGTAATTCTCTAGACTAACTCTTAATGACAAATTTGTCTTGGATATAGTTTTTAGGTACCACATTTGGTCCAGACTACTACTCTCTCTTGTGCCATATTCCATCCATATTCCATAGTCCCATTACGTCTCCATCTACCTCATTAATATCTGAAATCATAATAATCACATTGGTTAGCTTAATTACATAGACGTAAAGTAAAAACATAATAAACTAGGCACTTTGTTCTCCAAACTTAGCTAAAATATTGGTAAGTTATGGTGTTTAGGCGTATAAATACACCCAAGATTTCACCCCTAGCATTTCGTGCGCGGGTTAAATCAAAAGGTCTCCCTCATGTCCCATACCCTCCTTGCTTCGCCATGCAATGTCTTGGTCCATGAGTGACGGTCAGGATTTTCAGATGCGGTAGACGCTGTAGGCATGGGGTTTTCATCGACTCCTATCTTCCCTATATGATACTCATTGCAAATGATAGTCACACTCTCCTTGAACCCATTCGTGCTCTTTTGGGTAGGCCGAGCTCATCTGATACCGACGTTAACGAGGAATGCTACCTGATTGATCCTACCAGTATTCATATGGTTGTCCTAAATATTAATCTATGCATGTGTAAGTATGAATAAATTCAGACTGTGAAACTACAAATGGCTCATTAAATTAGTTATAGTTTATTTGACGGTATCTACTACTCGGATAACCGTAGTAATTCTAGAGCTAATACGTGTAAAAATTTGACTTCTGAAAGGGATGCATTTATTAGATAAAAACTAAAGGCGGACTATACATGTTATTGCAATGAATCATGATAACTCGATGGATCGCACGACCATCTTGCCGGCGATGCATCATTCAATTACTTCCCTATCAACTTTCGATGGTAGGATAATGGCCTACCATGGTGGTGAAAGGTGACGGAGAATTAGGGTTTAATTTTGGAGAGGGAGCCTGAGAAATGGCTACCACATCCAAGGAAGGCAGTAGGCGTGCAAATTACCCAATAAATAACAATACCGGGCTCAATGAGTTTGGTAATTGGAATGTGTACAATACAAATCCCTTAATTAGGATCTATTAGAGGAAAAGTATGGTGCCATAATCCACGATAATTCCAGATCCAATAGAGTACATTTAAGTTATTACAGTTAAAAAGCTCATAGTTGTACTTTGGGATGGGCCAGCCAGTCCGCCTATGGTGTGCACCAGTAGTCTCGTCCCTTCTGTTGGTGATGCACTCCTGGCCGTAACTGGCTGTGTCGTGCCTCCAGTATTGTTAATTTGAATAAATTAAAGTTCTCAAAGTAAGCCTACACTCTATATAAATTAGGATGAAATAATATTATAGGATTTGATTCCTACTATGTTGGCCTTCGGGATCATAGTAATGATTAACAGGGACAGTCGGGGACAATTGTATTTCATAGTCAGAGGTAAAATTCTTGGATTTATGAAAAATGAACAACTGCGAAAACATTTGCCAAGGATGTTTTCATTAATCAAGAACGAAAGTGAGGGACACGAATATGATCAGCTACCATCCTAGTCTCAACCATAAATGATGCCGACCAGGGATGAGTGAATGTTGTTTTTAGGACTCTACCGCACCTTATGAGAAATCAAAGTTTTGGGGTTTCAGAGGGTAGGGGTATGGTTGAAAGGCTGAAACTTAAAGGAATTGATGGAAAGAAACCACCAGGAGTGGAGCCTGCGGCTTAATTTGACTCAATGGGTGGTGGCGCATGGCTGTTATTAGTTAGTGGAGCAATTTTTTTGGTTAATTCCATTAATGCAAGAGAACTCAGCCTCATAAATAGCTATGTGGAGGTATTCCTTCCCTTCCATCTTCTTATAGGGACTACGACCTCTTAGGCCGTGGAAGTTTGAGGCAATAACAGGTCTGTGATGCCCTTAGATATTCTAGGCCACCCGCGTGCTACACTGATATATTCAGCGAGTTTATAACCTTGGATAATTAACCTGGGTAATATTTTAAACTTCATCGTGATGGGTATAGATCATTGTAATTGTTGTTCTTCAACGACTAATTACTAGTAAGCGCGAGTCATCATCTTGTATTGACTAAGTCCCTGCCCTTTGTATACACCACCCTTCGCTCCTAACGATTAAATGATCCAGATAAATATTTGGATTGTGGCATCGTGGGTGGTTTGCTGACCCCAATTTCATGAGAATTCCATTGAACCTTATCATTTAGATGAAGGAGATGTCGTACAAGTTTTCCGTAGGTGAACCTGTTGAAGGATCATTGTCAAAATTTGTACAGCAGAATAACCCGCGAACATGTTTAACAACTGGGGAGTCTCTGCGGGCAGGATGCCTAAGATCTCTGCATGAACACCTCCCCTTCGTTCCCAGCACGCACGACCATCTTGTGCGTTAGGCGACTAATAAACCCTGGCACGAAAAAGCAACAAAAAATACTTAAATTTATAGCCTGCCTCTCTCACCCCTTCTGTAGCATGCGTCGGGGGGACCTAGACTTCTTTTATAAAAAAATGACTCTCGGCAATGGATATCTCATCTCTCGCATAGATAACAAATATAAAAAAATGTGATACTTGGTGTGAATTATAGAATCCTGTAAACCATCGATTCTTTGAATGCAAGTTGTGCCTGAAAAAATTAGGCCGAGGGCAAGTCTGCCTGGGTGTTGTGCATTACGTCCACCCCTTGTATCATGCCTTAATCATGAGGTGTACTATCATTATGAGCGGATAATGGTCTCTCGTGCACCTCAAGCTTGTGGATGGCCTAAATATGAGTCCACGTTGATGAACATCTTGGCAAGTGGTATTTGTAACTCAACTCTATTTGTTGTCACGGCTATAGCCCATCATGCGTTTAGACTCCAGGACCCTATTGCGCTTAGATTCTCCAATCATGACCCCAGGTCAGGCAGAAATACCCACTGAGTTTAAGCATATCAATAAGTGGAGGAAAATAAACTTACAAGGATTCCCTTAGTAACAGTAATAGAATTGAGAATAGCCCAACCCTAGAATCGGGTGGCTCCGTCATTCGAATTGTAGTCTGGAGAAGCGTCCTCAGTTGTGGACCAAGCCCAAGTCCCCTGGAGGGGGGCGCCATAGAGGGTGAGGCCCTTATTATGCCCGAACCCTTTCGCACTGCGAGGCGCTGTCTACAAGATGGGTTGTTTGGGAATGTAGCCTAAATCGGGCAGAGAATTTTTTCCAAGGCTAAATACGGGCGAGAGACTGATAGCAAAAAAGTACCGCAAAGGAAATATGAAAAGGAATTTGAAAAAAGAGTCAAAGAGTTCTTGAAATTATTGGGTGGAAAGAGAATAGGGGCCGGTGATATGCCCCGGTCGAATGTGGAATGGCAATGAGTTGATTCGTCGATCGACTCGGTGCATGGACCAGTATAGATTGGGGGGCGGTCAAAGCCCAGTCTCTCGATAAGCTTCTTAAATGCCATGTCCTCGATTATGGTAGGCAGGGATGCACCTCTGGTGTGCTTTGCCATCTGTGTATTCCAGACCCTAACCTATGGGCTCCCCAGTTAACCTATCTTGAAACACAGATAAGGATCCTACAATGTGTGCGAGTCAGCGGGCGAGTAAACCCATAAGGCGTAAAGAAGCTAATTGGTGGGATCCTATTGAGGGGTACACAACTGACCGACCTTGATCTTCTTAAAAGGGTTTAAGTGTGAGCATACCTATTGGGACCCAAAAGATAGTGAACTAGGACTAAGCAGGGCGATGCCAAAGGAAACTCTGGTGGAGGCCCACAGCAATACTGACGTACAAATTATTTGCCTGACTTGGGTATTTGGGATAAAGACTAATCAAACCGTACAGTAGTTGGTTCCCTTCAATATTTCCTTCAGGATAGCTGGAGCACACATATGAGTTCTATCAAGTAAAGCCAATGATTAGAGGCCTCGGGAGACGCCTTTTACCTATTCTCAAACATTAAATAGGTAGAATGGCATGGCTACTTTGTTGAGCCACACTATGGAATGAAAAGCTCCAAGTGGGCCATTTTTAGTAAGCTAAATTGCCGATGCGAGATAAACCAAAATTTTGGTTACGGTGCCAAACAACGCGCTAACCTAGATCCCACAAAAGGTGTCGGTCGATTAAGACAGCAAGACATTGGTCATGGAAGTCAAAATCTACTAAGGAGTGTGCGAAAAATCACCTACCAAATCAACTAGCCCCGACAATAGATTGGTCTTAAGCGCACGACCTACACCCGGCTATTGGGATAAGTGCCAGGCTTCGAAGAATAGGAGGGCAAGATGATCACTACAAAACCTTAGGCGCGATCCCAGGCACGAATGGTCATCAATCCAGATCTTAGTGATAGTTGCAAATATTCAAATGAGAACTTTAAAGGATAAAGAGGGGAAAGGTTCCATGTGAATGGCACTTACACATGGGTTAGTCGACCCTAGGGGTTGTGGAATCCCCAACAAATAGCACGGTTCATGCGTACTTCGAAAGGGAATCGAGTTAAAATTCTTAAACTAGGATGTGGTGGTTGACAGCAACGTTAGAAATTCTAGAGACATTGGTAAAAGCCTTGGGAAGAGTTATCTTTTTTGTTTAATAGCCTGCCAACCCTACAATTAGCTTATCCGGAGGTAGGGTCCAGCGGCTAGAAGAGCACCGCACGTCGCGTGCTGTCCAGTGTACCCTTGGAGGCCCTTGAAAATCCAAAGGAGCAAATGGCATCCACACCCGATCATACTCATAACCGCATCAGTCTCCAAGGTGAACAACCTCTGGTCGATAGAATAATACAGGCAAAGGAAGTCGGAAAAATGGATCCGTAACTTTGGGGAAAGGATTGGCTCTAAGGGCTGGGCAGGGGGGTCCCAGCTCCAAACTCGTCGGCTGTCGGTGGACTACCCAAGATTCTCTCGCAGTGAGAGCGGGTCACTACATGTCGGTCGAGGGAAGAACTGTGAATAGTTCTTTTGAAGGCCTTCTTGTGCATCGAATAGCCTACTCAAAACTGGCACGGACAAGGGGAATTTGACTATTTAATTAAAACAAAGCATTGCGATGGTCCTAATGGATGTTCACGCAATGTCATTTTTTCCCAGTGCTCTAAATGTCAAAGTGAAGAAACTCAACCAAGCACGGTTAAGGTAGAAAAATGCCTCATTATCTAATTAGTGATACGCATGAATGGATTAATGATATTCCCACTATCCCTGCCTACTATCCAGTGAAACTACAGCCAAAGGAATGGGCTTGGTAGAATCATTAGGGAAAGAAAACCTTGTTTAGCTTGACTCTAGTTCGACTTTGTTAAATGACTTGAGAGGTGTAGTATAAGTGGGAGCCGAAAGGTGAAAGTGAAATACCACTACTATTAACGTTATCTTACTTATTTCGTGAATCAGAAATGGGGAACTGCCCCTCTTTTTAGCCCCAAGGCTCACTCTGTGGGATAATCTGGGAAAAAGAAATTATTAGATGAGGATTTTTGGTAGGGGTGGCACATTTATTAAAATATTACGCAGGTGTCCTAAGATAAGGTCAATGAGAACAGAAATCTCATATGGAAAAGAAGTGTAAAAGCTCGTTTGATTTTAATTTCCAGTACAAATACAAACCATGAAATCATGGCTTAATGATCCTTTAGACCTTCGAAATTCGAAGCTAGAGGTGTCAAAAAAGTTAATAGAGGGATAACTGGCTTGTGGAAGCCAAGCATTCATAGAGACATTGCTTTTTGATCCTTTGATGTCGGCACTTCCTATCATTGTGAAGAAAAATTCACCTAGTATTGGATATTTCACCCACCAATAAGAAACATGAGCTGTATTTAGACCATTGTGAGACAGGTTAGTTTTACCCTACTGATGACGGTGTCGCAATAATAATTTAACCTAGTACTAAAGAAACTGTTGATTCACATAATTGGTCATTGTTCTTAGTTAAAAAGCCAGTGGTGTGAAGTTACCGTGTGCTAGATTATGACTAAATGCCTCTAAGTCAGAATCCAAACTAAAAGTGACGCATACGCCCTCTATCTTCTTTCTAACCCACAGTAGGGGCCTCGATCCCCAAAGGCGCATGTCGTTGGCTAAGCCATTGCAGCAAAAGGGTCACAGTGTCTGCCTTTAAGTACAATTTTCATCGAGCAGTAGGTAGAATCCTTTGCAGATGACTTAAATATGCGACCGGGTATTATAAGTGGTAGAGTGGCCTTGCTGTCACGATCCACTTAGATTCAGCTCTTTATCGCTCCGATTCATTCCTTCCCCTCCAATCTAATCATTTTTTCATCCATCTCTAAAGGGGGTTTGTGCATCCATTCTTGAAAAATATCACTAAGTATTGTGATTTCACGTCACCCTCAATCATGCTGCGGCATAGCCTCACCTGAGTTCACTGCTTATTTTCCCAATGTCGCTTTTGTTCCATTCCAAAAAGTTAAGTATAATATCAAATGGCCTTTCGTGCAAACCTAAGGCATTGTAATTAGAGGTTTTCTACAATGTGTAGTGCGGCTCAAGATTTCAATGATGCATCGAGGCCAACATCGGTGCGTGGAGGCATGTCGTAATTAGAGATTTTCATGATTGTCAAGTTCAATCCTAGAGACATGTCTAATGACCCGAGCTCCGACTTCCAGAGATATTGCAGCAAACAATACCCGATGTCAAATTTCAAAGGACCTGTAGTGGCCTTCCATGGTGGTTTCTTTGGCGAGTTGGTTGTTTGTGTATCGACACCTTCACCTACAAGGCACTATGCACCAATGCCTCAAACCACCATGGGCAGCAACGGCCATAAGGTACCATGAAACCTTGCACCAAGGCACCATGGTGCCATAGGACCATGCACCATGGCACCAAGGCACTGCGCTGTCATGGTACCAAGGCACCGCGGACCATGTCCCCATGCCACCAAAGCACCCCTATATCCTAAACTAGGAACTGTGTGTTTGGCACCCGCGCGCCCGTGCACCCACCGCAAGCACACCAAGGCCCCATGAGACCATGGGCACGGCGAAGGCACCATGGCACCATACAAAAATCAAAAGAGTGTAATCCTAGGTTTGATCATCAAAATATTTTTATAGCAATCATCTATCTTCCTCGTCGTTGCATACTCCTTTCATTACATACATGCTCTAAGTATTTTTTAAAGGTATTTTAATGTTACCTCATATGTTGGGGCTGTTTTCCTAATGTCCCCACATTATTTTTATAAATTTAAATATTTTATATAATTATTTTATAAGTACAAATATGTTCTCAAATATTGGTTTAAGGTTACTTCATGCGTTGGAAATATTTTTCTAATGTTATTATATTTTAAAAATATTTTTTCTATATTTTTTTTATTTTTATTTGTTCTTTAAATTGTCATAAATAATATTTGAAAAAAATATTTTCTTAATGAAAATTATCATTTACAAATTACGTGACTCTTTTGTGAGTGCATTGGCTCAGTCTTACGTTAAAGCATGCAGTTCTTGTTCATACATTTCTAGTATGATTCTCTAGCAAAATCTTATCCACTCATATCAGTTGGGTTGCTCTTTTTAATCATATATAAGGGGGTAGATGTGTTGAAGAAACTTCTAGAAGACTGTCGCTAGTTGGCATAGGTGCTCGCTGAGCAGGTCGGCATGTAGTGTGGGCACATAGCAGTATGCATAGCTAGCCTGTGTGAGCTAATGGTGCACCCAAAACAACATTGATTGCACTTCATTGTGCACTTGTGTTAGCTATAGTTGGAGTCACCAATAACAGGGCTATTGGCCTTTGATTTCACATAAAGCAATGCTTTTGTGCGTGCGATGAGCTCTGGATGCTGCTCTCAAGGCAAGCTTCAGGTTCTCACGTATGGGTCCAAGCTGAATCCACATCGAGCGTCGATGGCCGACATGAGTTGCACCCGTGTACTAGCCTCGATGTGTCTTTATTTTCTCTGTTTCCCCCAAGGGTGGGCTATCGTGTCAAGTGGTCTTTTTGAATAATCTTCTTGGTGTTCCACCGGATAGGAAAATAGAGTTTGGTATTGATTTGCTTCCCGATCCTCATCCAATATCCATTCCTCCAAATAGAATGGCTCTGGCTGAGTTAAGGGAGCTCATAGAGAAACTTAAGGATCTTATAGACTAGGGGTTTATTCATCCTAGAATTTTTTCATGGGGTGCACCGGTGTTGTTTATGTGCAATAAAGATGGTTCCCTTCAGATGTTCATTGACTACAGAAAGTTGAACAAGGTAACAATCAAGAATAAGTATTGTTTTCCAAGGCTAGATAATCTGTTTGATCAGTTACAGGGTGCCAAGTTCTTTTCTAAGATAGATCTTCAGTCGGGGCACCATCAGCTTAAGATTAGGGAGGTGGATATCCCTATGACATATTTTTGTACTCAGTATGGGCACTTTGAGTTCTTAGTGATATTATTTGGGTTCACAAATGCTCTGACAGCTTTTATGGACTCGATGAACAAAGTGTTCATGCAGTATTTAGATCTCTTTGTCATTATGTTTATTGATGACTCTCTGGTTTATTCAAACAGTGAGGTGGATCATGCTAATCAACTTTGTGTGGTGTTGTAGATGTTAAAAGAACAACAGTTGTATGCCAAGTTCTCTAAGTATGAGTTTTGGTTAAACACTGTGACTTTCTTAGGTCATATAATTTCTATTGAAAGGATCATAGTGGATCTACAGAAAGTTGTTGTGGTAAAAAGGTATCCTAGGACTACTACTCCATCTGATATCTGGAGCTTCTTATGTTTAGTCGGGTATTATAAGCGGTTTATGAAAAGCTTTTCTATGATAGTTGCTCCATTGACTAAGTTGACTCAGAAGAAGGTTAAGTTTTCTTTTTTGATGCTTGTGAAGGGAGTTTTGTGAAGTTGACGGATAAGTTAACTTCGGCTCCAATACTGACTTTGCTTGAGGGCAATGATGTGTTCGTGGTTTATTGCGATGCATCTCGGGTAGGTTTTAGTTATGTGTTGATACAGCATGGGAAGGTGATTGGCTATGTTTCCAGGAAGTTAAAGGTACATGAAAGGAATTATTCTACTCTTGATTTAGAGTTGTTAGTCGTTGTGTTTTCTTTTAAAATATGGTAGCATTATTTATATGGTAGTCATGTGGATATCTTTTCTGATCACAAGAGTCTTCAAAGAGGAGAGAAAGTAAGAATTGGTGAAGGATATTCACCGCTTGTCTAGTCTTAGAGTTTGTCTCTTGGATTCTAAGGATGGTAGCGTGATGGTGCAAGAGATGGTTCGATCATTTCTTGGTGCAGAATTTAAGGAGAAGCAAGTACTGGATCCTGTCTTGATGAAAATCAAGAATGACGTTGGTGGGCAAAAGGTAGTGGTGTTTTAGATTAGTGATGATGGTACTTTGTGGAACCAATAGAGGTTGTGTGTTCCTAATGTCGACAGGTTGCGGCAAAGGGTTTTAGCTGAGGCACATAATTCACTCTATGTTGTTCATCTTTGATCAAATAAGATGTATCATGATCTCAATGTGATTTGTTGGTGGAATGGCATGAAGAAATATGTGTCATATTTTGTGGCCAAGTGTATGGTGTGTCAATAGGTTAAGGTTGAGACATGAGGCCAGAAGGGTTGTATCAAGAAATGGATTTACCTGAATGGAAGTGGGAAGAAATATGGATTTTGTTACTAGTATTCCTCAGTCTCAAAATCAATATGATTCGATTTCGATCATCGTGGATCGGATGACTAAGTCTGCACACTTCTTGCGAGTGCAAACTACCTTTATCTTCAAGAGATTGTGAAGCTACATGGGGTGTCTATTTGGATTATTTCTGATCGTGGTGTCCAGTTTACATCTCATTTTAGGTGGTCTTTCCATAAAGGGTTGGGGACTAAGGTTAGTTTGAGTACAGCTTTCCATCCATAATCGGATGGGCAAGTGGAGAGAACTATTCATACATTAGACAATACGCTTCAGGAAAGCGTTATTGACTATAGTGGCAATTGGGTTGATCATTTACCTTTGGTGGAGTTTGCTTACAATAATAGCTATCATTTGAGTATTGGTATGGCTCCTTTTGAGAAGTTCTATGATAGGAGTGTAGATCTCCAATTGGTTGGTTTGATCTTGGTGAGGCGAACATGTTTGGCCCAAATTTGGTTTACCAAGTGATGAAGAAGGTAAAGGTGATTTGGGATAGACTTAAGGCTACCCAAAGTTGCCAAAAGTCTTATGCAGATGTTAGGCGTAGAGACTTGGAGTTTGATGTCGGGGATAGAGTGTTCCTCAAGGTATCTCCTATAAAGGGAGTGGTATGATTTGACAAAAAGGGGAAACTCTGTACTCGATATGTTAGTTCTTATGTGATTTTGCTGAGAGTTGGAAATGTTTCTTAAGAGTTGGAGTTTCCATTTAGCTTAAGTTTGGTTCATCTAGTCTTTCATGTTTCCATGTTGAAAAAGTGCATTGGTGATCCTTCTTCGGTTGTTCCTTTGGAAAGGCTGGGTATTTTAGATTCTTTGTCTTATGAAGAAGTATCGATCGAGATATTGGATAGGCAAGTTCGTCGGTTTCGGACCAAGGATGTTGATTCAGTAAAGGTTCTATGGCAAAACCATAAAGCGGAGGAAGCTACTTAGGAAGCGGAAAAGGACAGAAGTCCAAGTATTCACATCTATTTCTACTCCTAGGATTCATGTGGAAGGTATGTATTGTTGAACACATCTTTATTTTCTGATTTTATAAAAGGAAAGTTTAATATATTTGCCTCTGTGTTTTCACACTTTGATGAAGATTAGGAATATGTTTGATAATTCAAATGACTCTGCGTGTGGTTTTTCCTACCTTGCCCATCATTTGGGGATGAATGTTACTAGTAGGAAGACCAAAAAATCCTGGGTTTTGACCCTTAGAAAATTTCCTAGAATTCCCGTTCTCTGGACCTAATACGACTTATGGATACGAGCTGTATGTTGGGATGCGAGTGGTATGGTCCTCTAGTATATTGACCAATGTTAGTTGATGGGATTGTTTTGGTCTCTGGAATGGTTACAACTTAGGGGTATGAGTCATAGGGCTTGGTACGAGTCATATGAGGGACTCGTATGGTGGGCGATGTTTGATCCTCCTGGTATCTCATTCTGCCAGGAATACGGGTCATGGATACAGATTATATGTTGAGGTCACGACTAGGTGGATGAGTTATGTACTGGACAGTATCTGATCCAAAGGGGTGTGGCTTAGATACGAGTCATGGAAACTAACCATATAGGAAAGGTATGACTCGTAAGGGTCAGTCGTATCCCTGTGACGGGATTTTTGTGTAACTTAAGTTGGGTTATTCTGGATATTTCCCTACAACC
Organism: Capsicum chinense; assembly: GCA_026120095.1. Classification (NCBI taxonomy): domain Eukaryota; kingdom Viridiplantae; phylum Streptophyta; class Magnoliopsida; order Solanales; family Solanaceae; genus Capsicum; species Capsicum chinense. The sequence goes on along the minus strand of JAPEIP010000007.1, from coordinate 16,153,616 downwards.
CTAATTAGGACCCACAAATTCTAATACACTTGGGAAGTTATTTACCCTATTATTCTGTTCATTAACCCTTAAAAACTAATCTAATACACTCAATAATTCTCTCAAGAGCTTTTAGGGCAAGAGAGCTAAGGTTTCAACTAAAGGGCAGCTTTTGGGCTTGTGTTAGTGATTTCTTTCCATTAATTCTTTGGCATAAGGCATGATTCTCTTCCCTAATTATAAGTTCTACTAAAGGCATGGTTTATACAATTGATTTCATGGTTTTACTATTTCATGATTATAGTTTTCAACTACTATTTGGGGCTTTTGAGATTAAATGCTTGGTTATGCTTTCTTATGGTTTTAATTATGATTTTATAAATATTAATAGTGGTTTGGGACAATTGGATTTCATGGTAAAGGTTTAATAGTCTTTGGAATTGTTTTTGTATTTATTATGCCCCCAAGTTGTTTGATAAAATATTTTTTATGGTATAATTATTGCATTAACTTCTTTTAAAGGAACTCTTGCTTGTTTTCAACTTATGTAATAAATCTTTAAATAGTTTAAATGGTTTGAAGAGGCTAAAGGCTAAATGGTTATGCTTGTGGGGAACATGGAAGTCTCCCAAGTGTTTGATATGGTATATGGAAGGGCACTTAAAAAAACCCTTAACATTAATGATTTGGCTATGGATATTGCTTGCAAGTAATAGGGTTGTATGACGATATCACTAATATTAGCCTTAGTTAATAAAATGGTATATGGTTGGGTTAATTGGAAATAGTTTTAATTGGGCATTAATGGTGGAGTGTATAGCAAGGATGTGGAAGGTGGGGGTCCTGGGAGGGACCAAAACTGGAAACTAGTATTTGTTGATATGAGGATTGGTCTTAGTGGACCATGTGCATGATGTCACACTATTGGGGGATGTACTATTCATCCTATGGGATACTTCCCTGGTCGTATGGCTACACTCACTGGGGACCTTTCATCATGAAGAGCTGAACCCATATCACCCGTGGGTGTTTAGGATGGCCAAGCTACACAGCCTACATAAAGGTTTTAAAGGCATGCTAAACCCTATCCCCTTTCCCGTCATATTTATATATATATATATATATATGTATGGTTATGTGCATTGGATGGTTTTACTTGGTTTTATAACTGGCATTATTTTATCCTTATCCTAATTTTTATGTTAGCGGTCTTTCTCTAACCCATATACTAGCAGCTACATACCTATGCTATACAGGAACCAACCATTTGACTCCTTCTACATAGTGATTGACTTGGGAATAACATTTGGACTGAAGAGTGAACTTCCATCCTTTCAAAAGGAATCATTTTATGTTATGTATATTGTTAGACCTTTTGACTTTATTTTGGATATTCATTTTGTCCATGGTTGGGGGCATGTCCTAACTAGATTTATTTAGTCTTTTAGATAGAGGCATTATGGTACTTCTGGGGTTTGGTATGGGCAGGATATGTATTGGTGCCGGCTTTGGCATTAAAATAAGCTGAGAGGCTGGTATCATTGGACACGATTTCTTACTGTTCTATCATATTACATTTTATGATTGATTATCATAGTATGCTTTATTTTTCTCTTAGGTTGTGTCCTAGTTTATGTCCTATGGTTTGGTTGGTATGGTTGGTATGGTTGGACTCGGTTTGGTCAGGCACGGTTGTGACCCTATCCCAGATTTTTCATGAGAGAATTTGCGCTATCCTATTATATGCTCAAAATTCAGCCCATCTAAGGCTTGGTATAGGTAGTTGTATTAGGTAACAGGGGGAGGTCCCTAATCCGGTAGGACTTGGGATGCCCATTATGTCAGAATATTACTTTTTATTTTTAGGAACTAGAAATCCATTCTCTCACCCTCATAAAGAAGTTTCAAATTGTGCACCTACTATGCCATAGGCTTGCCCTTACCATTCTACTGGTTCATCTAGTAGTTAAACCAAGATCATATCACGGCTTTCTTGGATTGTATTGAAGGCTTAAGTGCCGATGGGATAAATTTGG
>JAPEIP010000007.1:16133055-16151501 GCA_026120095.1 Capsicum chinense | reverse complement strand
TCCCCCCCCCCCCCCCCCTCTCCTTTTTTTACATAACTTAGTTATTTCCATGCTCGTTCAGTTACTTGCTTTCTTCATTTTTCTTCCCTAGTGCAACAACTTTCATGAGTTGGTTCCATTCTTAACACTTTCACATTATTATTATTATTATTGTTGTTGTTGTTGTTGTTGCTATTATTGTTGCTATTGCTGTTGCTGTTACTGTTGCTGTTGCTGTTGGGGTTGGTCTAGGTGTTGTTGTTGTTGTTGTTGTTGTTGTTATTGTTGTTGCTGTTGTTGTTTTTGTTGTTGTTGTTGTTGTTGTTGTTGTTTTTATTATTATTATTATTATTTATAACCTTATAACCATCACAAATGCTTTGCACCCTCCTCCAATCATTATTTCCTCTACCATAGCTACTCTCAACTTAGGAAAATTGCCTCAGTTGATATGTATGTTGTCTAGGGAGGACTGGCACCAAAATAAAGGTTTAAATGTGAAAATAGGCAGAGGTGGTCATATTGTGAAATAAAGACAGATATAACGGCTCAAATGGGGATAAAAAGGATCTACTAACAATTTATTGGGTTGTTTATTTCAGGCAAGTGAACTACCTATCGAAAACGGCATTTGCTCCTTTCTTAGATGCCTACTTGCAACCTAAAAGAATGACCTAGGCAAGTTCTGGATGCATGCACACAATAAGAAAATAGTACAAAGACCTCACACACTCATGGCATAGAATCATAATATCATCACCAACCATTCAGTTAATACTCAAGCTTAAGTAGAGGTTACCATAGATATGGTTTTCCCATGTATCACTTAGCATCAATCTCACAAAAAAATAGGTTTTGATGGGTCCATAATTTTATCACAATTTTAAAACACTTAAACCAACACTTGATACACATTCACATCCACTCTCGCATACATATACACAAGACACAAACAAAATATAATAATAAAACTATCCTAAAACTCCTAAACATGTCGGTTCCCTAGATAACGTACAAGGGAAAAGAACACAGGCAATAAACCCTTAAGGTTGCAAGTACCCCCCCCCCCCCTCCTAACACACACACAAAGACTCACACAATAAAAATTGTGCATTGTCAATGCACTAATTCTAAATTTCAAGAGCATAGGTAAGGACATACCTGCAACGCCCTAGGCACTTATGTCAGGTGACACTAATAGTAAGACTACACCAGCAACAATAGGAGCATTAGTGGAATCATCAGGTTTAACCGGTGCAATCACAATAGTATTTGGTAGAGTGGAGTACTTCCTAGTCATCTCAAAAATTGCCTGAATCTTTGGGTAGTCCACTTACGGAGGCCTCCATAGCTCAAGCTCGCAGTGCTTCTTCTCTTGGTTTATCTACTTTCTTAGCCTTTTTCCATGCTTCTTTTAACTCTGTTCTTTCCTACTTTTTCTTCTTCTTCTCAATCCTTTTCTTTCTTCACTCTCACTTTTTTCTTTTAATTTTCCATTTTAATCAACCAGTTTCCAATAATTACATGCAACACTCTAGCCTCTTCTTCTAAGTCCATATCTGTTGGGACTGATAATATCAATGTCTGATGTCTCTATAAAGCTGTAATATTAGCCCTCGCTCTCTCTAATACTGCCTCAAACCTAGTAAGGTCAAGAATAGTTAACTCTCTCAATCTCTTATTAACTCGACGTTCTATGTCCTCAATACTCCCCTGAAGATTTACATAAGGCACCACAAATTTGATTTTTCTTTCAATAAATGGTTTAAATTATTAAGCAAACAACTTTAATAGAGCATCAAATCATTTTCCTTATTTGAACATCTTTCTAAAATTTTGAAGCGTGAAAGCATACCAAAAAGTGGAAGTTGCGATAACTACTGGTCTTTCCATCTCGGGTGTAGGTATATACCTGCGGTTGAGGTCACATGAAAATATTTTTCTAATGAAATTTACATACCTTTTGTACATCCTGAGATAGGTGCAGGTGTTTGAGTTCCCTCTATTTTTGTAGTATCGTCTCCAAAACTAGCTTCTTTGCCTAAACTTAATGTAGGCTGATTTCATCTCTGCTATCAAAATTATGTGTCTTCATTACTTTTGCCTCATTATCCAGTCCTACAATCATAGGGACATGAGCTTCCTCTCATAGCCTAGTGATCAGACAAGGAAAAGGATATGCTGTGTCAGTTCTGGTTGCTCGAATTTTAATTTCATTAGTAATATTCTCTCCAAAATTCAATAGGAACTTGAAAATAAGACTTGCTACCATCACTGCCCTATTATTACCCAATGTATTATCACCTGCCATTGGCATTAATATACATCACACAATTCCCCACCAGAACTTTACCATTTCAGATAATACAGCTCTTGTAATTCTTACACTTGGGTTAATCATCCACTGCGGTTCTCCTTCTTCTAATACTTGTGCTAACCAAGGGAGTTGATTAGCTCTGTCATTCATCCTGTGATAGAAATCAGGAGTAGTTACTGGAGGTATGAAATTTGCACCATGCAAAAATTTGTTAATAGTGCAATCAGACACATCTACCATAACATCCCACACTGGTATTTGATTTATGTTTGGCATGTTCATGGCCTGCTCTCTTTTCTTACACATATTCTCTAAAATTGTAGTATAGTTTGCAAAAAATTCCCTTATAATAGCCAGACAGTACGATCTTCCTTCTCTGGTGATCTATTCTAAATCATACAACTTGATTTTTCTTTAAATTTGAGGATACTTTCTTAGACCAGACATAATAATTTTGACTTCTTCAAACAAAGGCCTTTTCATCATGCGTTTACCATTGGCTGTCAATCCTTTATGATAGATTTTGGCTGAACCCTCCACTTTTTATCCCACACTATCTCAGATACCAGGGTTCTTACTTTTAATCACATCATCTTGCATAGGACATTTTTCTTCCACACAATGTCTTGAGGCATAAGAGTGATTTTATTAAGAACTCGCATAGTCAGAGTTGGACTCACTTTCAATATCTACTACCCTCTCATCATACTTGAAGGTCGGTTCCATTAGATGAAGATTCTTCCTCGTACGATATCCTTATTGTCCATCTTATGTTGATTCACCTCTAATTTATTGAATAGTCTCTGACTTAAGATGGTTTTGGTTACTCACTTGTTGATATGCTTTAACTGACCTTTTGGAGGCATAGCTATAAATTGAAGATGAGCTGAAGTAGAACAAACTGCCTGGGTTGGAATTTTATCAGACATCTCGTTAATAGGTTGACAGTATATCACTAAGCTCATCAACCTTATCCAGAATGATTCTCAACTTTTCCTTAGTTGACGAAAAGAAGTGATGGCTCGTCACTTTGTTGATGACACATCAAATTTGTCGTCAAGGATATACAGAATAATGCTCAACTTCGCCTCAATTTACGAAAATAAGTTATGACTTATCACTTAATTAAAGGCATGTTAATATTATCATCAAAGCTATCCAGATTATGAATTTACTTTACTTCAGTTGGAGATAAAAAGTGATGGCTCTACACTTAATTGGTGGCACGTCTAATTGGTGGCACGTCAATATTGTCATCAAGGCTATCCAGATTTCATAAATTACTTTCTATTAAGTTGACCATAGGATTGACAACTTATAAATCCTACTTTTTCCACCGATCTTAGCCTTGTTCCTAGACGTATTAGCAAACACATTACCCATGGTGAAACGTAAAAACAAATAAAATATTTACAACATTAAATTTGGGTTGCCTTCCGATAGCGCCTAATTTAATGTCGCAGCATAACTTGATAATCTTGACTACTCAAAAATCATCAAGATATACCTTAGAAAACAATTTTTTCTTGTTCGCTGGGCCAATGTAATGTTTGATTCTTTATCCATTAACCTTGAACAAATTCGCTTCTATGTTTTCAAGTTCAACCACACCCGATGGAAAAACTTAGGTTATTTTGAATGGTCTTAACCACTTTGACTTCAGCTTCCCAGAAAAAAGTTTAAATTGTGAGTTAAAGAGAAGTAACCAATCATCCTCTTGAAGGTCTCGCTTTTCAATTCTTTGGTCATGATACTGCTTCATCCTTTCCTTATAAAGATCATCACGATCGTAGGCTCTGAAGCAAAACTTATCCATCTCATTAAGTTGATCTAGTCTTAAATTAGATGCATCTTTCCAACTCAAGTTCAACCTCTTGAGTTCCCATAATGCCTTGTGTTCAAGTTCCACAGGCAAATAACAAGCTTTACCAAAAACCAACTGGTTAGGAGACATTTTAATGGGCATCTTTAAAGTTTTTTGATACGATCAAAGAGCATCATCAAGTTTTCTCGACCAATCACTTATGTTGGCATTAGTGACCTTGGACATGATAGACTTGATTTTCCTGTTTGACACTTCTACTGTCCCACTAGTTTGTGGGTGATAAGGTATGGCCACTTTGTGTTGTTTCACCCTATATTTAATAAAAGTAGCTCAAAAAATCTTGTTGCAAAAGTGTAAATCTCCATTACTTATTATGGTGTGAGGCACACCAAAGTGAGAAAATATTCTTTCTCAGAAATGCAACCACACTCTAGACTTATTATCTGCTGGAGCTATAGCTTTTACCCATCTGGACACCTATTCCATAGCTACCAGAATATATTTAATCCCATAAGAACTCACAAAGGGCCCCATAAAATTTATGCCCCATACATTAAATTGCTTTACTTCCAATATCTTAGTTATCGACATCTCATGGTGCCTAAATATAGGCCCTTGTCATTGGCATATATCACAAGCCCTCATAAATTTGTAAGCATCTTTATGAATTAAAGGGCGATAGTAACCACTCTACAAGACCTTTCTAGCGATTTGATCACCTACGTGATGCCCCCAAATGGTAAATAATGATAAGGATCCAAAATATACAACATCTCTATTTTTGGTATGCATCTCCTAAAAATATTGTGAGCAAAATATCGAATAAATATGATTCATCACAGAAATACCTTTTTACCTCATGTAGAAACTTTTTGTTTTGGTGAAAGCTAAGGTTATCTGTAATGATATTGCTAAACACATAATTTGCAAAATCTGCAAACCACGACACTAGATCAATAGTAACAGTAAGAACTTGCTCAGTAGGAAAAAATCATTGACTTCTAACTCTTATAAACTCTCCATTTCATTCTCCAGCCGAGATAAATGGTCTGCCACCTAATTTTCTCACCCTTTTTTGTCTTTGAGTTGAAAGTCAAACTCCTGAAGCAGTAACACCTATCTTATTCACCTATGTTTTTCATCCTTTTTTGTTATTAAGTACTTTAGTGTTGCACAGTCTATATGAACTACCACCTTTGTTCCCAATAAATACGCTTGAAATTTTTTGAAAGCATAGACCACAATTAAGATCTCTTGCTTCGTAACCATATAGTTCTTTTGTGCTCTATTCAAGGCTTTACTGGCATGGTAAATAGGAAAAAAGAGTTTTTTCTTCTTTTGTTCAAGAACAGCCCCTAGTACATCCTTGCTTACATCACACATCACTTCAAATTGATTTGACTAATCTGGAGCAATCATAATGGGAGCAACAACTAATTTATCTTTAAGGCATTGGAACGACTTCAAACAATCCTTATCAAACACAGGCTTGGTTTCCTTTTCCAACACTTTCCAAAAGGGATTTGCAATTTTGATAAAATCTTTGATAAATTTCCGATAAAAGCCTACATGGCCAAGGAAACTATGCACTCCTTTCACCGAGATAGGAGGAGGTAGCTTTTCAATAGTTTCAATCTTAATTTGATCACCCTCAATTACTTTAGCAGAGAATTTATTCCCTAATACTCTATCCTCCTTCACTATAAAGTGGCATTTTTTCCAGTTTAGGACAATGTTGAACTCCTCACAATGCTGTAACACATTGCTTAAGTTCACCAAGAAACTCTCAAACAAATCACCAATTGGAAAGAAATCATCCATTAATACTTCCAATGTGTATTCTATCGTGTCCGAGAAGATAGACATCATACACCTTTGGAAAGTGGATGATCCATTACATAGCCCTAACAACATTATCTTAAAAGTAAATGTCCCCTATGAACAAGTGAATGTCATTTTCTCTTGATCCCCAGGCACAATTGATATTTGATTATAGCCTGAGTATCCATCTAATAATTTCGATCTCTATAACCAGCTTTATCATAATAATTCCGGCCTTGATTTCCTTGGCCACTAGCCTTAAAGCCTCTTCCCCCATAGTTATTTAAATAGTTTACCTCCTCCTCATAATTGGATTCAGCTTCCCTATTATGTAACCTCGCTGCTTTGACCTTCTCTATATTTCCTGAGAGAAAATGCTTGGTGAGAAAATCCATCTATGTCTTCATGTGATCCATATCTTGATCACGTTCTTCTTCTCTCTAGTGTTTCTCTACTGACATCCCACTAGAGTACATATTGTTGGGTACCGTAGAATCCATGGTATGCCAAGATCTATTTGCCTTAGTCATTTTATCCAACATCTCTACAACCTCAACAAAATTGAGATCCATGAAAACTCCTCCTTTAGCATTGTCCATGGTTGGCTTTGTAATTGAATTCAAAGCCCTATAGAACATCTCCATCAAATGTTTATCAGTTAACTTGTGATTTGGACACTACATAACCTTCTTCATAAATGTACTCCAAGTTTGATGAAGGGCCTCATTAGGTAGTTGTCTAAAGTTGTTGATCTCATCCCTCAACTGTAACATCCTGGAAGGCAGAAAGAACCTTTCTAGGAAATCTCCTTATAGTTGCATCCGGTTTGTTATAGTATCAGCTGCTAGCTCATTCAACCACAGATTTGCCTCCCCTAACAAGGATAGTGGAAATAACCTCAGGCGAATGGAATTTTCTCTAGCTCCAGAATTGTCAAATGACTTGCAAATATTGATAAAGTTCACTAAATTCATATTAGGATCATCCCCTGGTAGTTCACCAAATAGCCCTTTCAAGTTAAGCAGTTGGATCATTATGCTCGTGATATTAAATTTACCCCATAAGACAATAATGGTGGGATGATTGCTCCAGTACTGTATCTCCATCCGAATCAGCGTGATCATCATCTCTAGATCAAACTACACGCAAGTTATTGGTGCACTCTTCCTCTTGCTTGCCGATTCTGATTTGGTCTTATGATGTTTTCAGCTTGTCACCAGCTCAGAGAATAAACCAACTCATCATCACCAAAGTCATCAACATCCACATTAGATATATTCCCAGGTATGTCAGCATTCTATTGGTTAACTTGTGCATTTGCCAACACGGCCAGTCTTGCAGCCTCTTGTTGTTCAGCCATGCTCCCTATTCTTTGAGGTTCTGGGTTGCAAGGTAATAATCTCTCTCTTGACCTTCGGGATTGTGACATGTACAAAATATAGCCTATAAGTATAAAAATCAACAAATAAAAGTAAAATTGGGAAACTTGAATAAGAATCAATAACATACGTATCCTAAATTGACGACCATATTCCCCAGCAATAGCACCCAAATTTTATACGCATAAATTACAACTCTCTTTTGAAAGCTTAAGCGGCCGTTGTAAAATATATAACCAAACTAGGTTGAGGTTAAATGAGATAGGGGATATTGTGTTGATTAAAATGTTGTGATTTAACTGACCAATAATCAACAGTTTCCTTTAAATGGGGGTTTATGATCATAACAGTTTATAGTTAACGTTTGAATTTTGCTTAGAAACTCAAAGTTAATTTTGTGAAATTTCAAATTAGTAATGAATTCGAACTAGAGTTGTGATAATTATGATTAATATCATTATTAAATAGCAGATATGGGATATAATTCTCATGACTTATGGGAAATACCAAATTATCAACGTCTGCAGTTTATCTAAGTGTTTTTCAACCTACTTACATATTAAGTTCCCTAATTCTTCCAAGCCTTGGGAAACTTTCTATTCTTGTTGATTTTATTTCGAGTTGATTAATCTTGTCATAACATTAACCATTAGATGAAAAATTTATGTTTCCAAGTCCTCTTTGAAAATTCATGACCTTTAATTAATTTCTTACTTGAAGAAAACTAACATAACGCATGTTCTATTGTTTGCAACCAATAGAAAACAGTTAAAACAACAGTATTACCAACATAAATCCCACAATCACTTAAATCTAATAGCTCCAAAAACTCTAGTTATGGGGTTTAGTTCCTCATAAATTTAAAAGAGTTTGCAAAAGATGAATTCATAATTCAAAGGATTTATGCTTACAAAAGACGAAATCAAATATTATTTTCCTTCAAAGATTGACCAGATTATCCTGGGAACTAGCCCAAAAGATGAATTTAAGACTTCAGTGCCAAAACATAAAATTAACATTTTGGGGAATAGTCAAAGATTCTGAGGAAAACCTAAAAGCTGCTATTTATATGTTTAAAATTCAAAATTCAAATAGTAAAACTTTCGCACAACAGTTGACAACGAGGTTGACGACTCGTCACTTAGTTGACAACGTATCAACCAAGTCGTCAACTAAGTTCTTCAACAGCTAAATTATATCTCTGGTTGACGATGAAGCTCACAACTTATCTCTTGGATAACAAGTTATAGTATAGGCGTCACTTGACTCTTCACACACTGCTTCAGGCTAACGGCTAAATTAATAATACGTCACTTAGCTGATAGCTTATACATCTAGTTACCAAAACAATTTTTTATTCCTTTTCTTTGGTTTTCTCATACTTTGACTTTTCCTACATAATTAAACAAAATATGATAAAAAAAAAAAACAACACAAGTTGTCTGAGAACTTATAATTAATCCAAGTTAAAAAGCTGCAAATGTGTTGTCGAGAAGTCAACACATCTTCTGTGAATACTAATAAAGATATAGACTATTACAGAATAAATAGAAAAGGACCCCAGATGGAACCAAGTCCAACCACTACCTTGGATACTCTGAAGGTACCCACAATCAAGCAGCGTGGGGCACACCCGAACCTGGATCTGTACTAAAAAGGTATTGTAGGGTTGAGTGCGGTCCACTTGTACCTAATGGTCTTATAGGCTGATCAAACAAAGTAGGAAATAAAGCATACAAAATACACAGTAAGGGCACATCAACTATAATCAGAAAATGTCCCACAACGGTTGTCCATACCACTTGCACTAACAGTTCTCATATATCACATATATTGCAACAAACACCGAAAAAGTCCACAAGTATACAATATACCACATACTAGCAGGACAAGGAAAGACAATATACATACAAGATGGTCAAGTAAAATCAAAGGAAGATGGGACAACAAAGGTATGTCAAATCAACATGGCAATTTAATCACAATGTAAACACAATGAAGTAACTGCAATGTATAAGATGACAATGATGATGATGATGATGATGCACGAGACTGTTGCATAGTCTCCATAGATGCCTACAGAGCCAAAGCTTCTTGATGCAAGACTCATAAGTGTTCCTCAACCCATATGAAATCCATATATGATATCTCCTACCGAGCTATGACTCCTTATTATAGGACCCATGGGGGTTTTGTCAACCCATATATCCATATCTCAATGGGTATTTCTACAGCCAACCACATGATACAATTTCCACACCCATGTGAGCTAATATCCACTCATTATTTCCAACCATCCATGAATTTTCAAATTTTCTAGTATACCAACAAGTATGAATATATCACAACATACAAATGAAACCACAACATGCCTTTTCATCAACAATATATAGTTATTTGCATGATAAGTCTATCAACATCAAAGGACCCCACACGCTCACACATATCCCATAATGTTCCAAAGTCAACTATTATACAACGTATAGGCCCCCACATAGGAACAATATATAGATAGCATTATTCATGATTAGTTACTACCCTTAAAATGCATTTTGGTATACAAATTAACTACCCAACCCAGTCTGAAGAGTTAAGCCATAATCTATCGTGAATGCCTAAACCAGTCCAGTACACTTTGATCCCATGACCTTACTCCTCACGAATAATCCCAAAACTAACTAAAACCAAGAAATATAAAATCTACGCATCAAAACTAAGCCACCGACACTCATATTGCCTAGTTTTCGTCTGAGGATAAAATGGACACCCAGAATGGGTTTTCAAAAATTAAGGAAAAAATCGTAACTTTATTTCAAAATCATGTTTCCCATACCTTTAGGAATCTACAACTGAAAATCCAAGTCAAATTGAGTTAAAATGCAGTTCAAATTGAAGAAAAAACATTTTTAGTCTTACCTGAGTAAAACATTTGAAATCCGTTTTAAAATCAAGAATTGAAGTTGTTTTTAAGATAAAATCGAGGAAAAACAAGTAATTATGGCATTAGGAACTTTAGTCAAGTGAAAAAAAAGTGAAATTGGGGTTTAGAATTAAGACCTAAGATTTTTGAATTTTTTGAACAATTAATCAAGAGATTGATAAAGTGTGAATTCTCACCTTAAATTCATTAGAGAATCAAGAAATAGATGTTAATCTAGCTTTCCAAGCACCCACAAGCTTCACTTGTAAGCTATCACAATACTTTAGGGTTTACCTCTCAAGAGGCAAGATGAAAAATGAGCAAAAATTAGGCAAAGAGGGATATTTATACATCACACCAGGTTACCAGGGTCATAAGGAATAAAACGCATACACCATATGTGTTGTACCCTTTGTGGTCCAGGTTGCACTAGTAACCTGATGCACTAGATTTTCTATGTCCAAAACGGACTTCGACATGGAGCCCTAGATTCTTATGAAATCTAATATATACAAATGAACTATGTAACCCCATTAAATTCTACACTTCGGACTCAGTGGCGATATCTGATTTTCGAAAAGACATCTTTTTCACAAAGTTGACCACTAAAAGCCAAAATCACATTTTTTTAAATCAAGGGTCGAAATGAGATTAGAAGCCATAAAACCTAACCAAACATGTTTCCACCTTAAAATTGACGTTATAGATTGTCTGGCATGGTTCGTTCAGTCATCCGTCACATAGATCAAACATAACCACAATTCTATATAAGGCTCTTGAAGCCTCCGAAAACCATAATATTGAACAAAAGGCATCAAAACACATCAAAAACCATGCTAATCATCCCACACCATAGAAATACCATGATGAAACTATAGGGAGGGGGTAAAACATTCAAATCACACAAAACACATATTTCATCAAATTTTTAGGTTGTTACATCATCAAAAACTCTATCCAAAGACTCATGAAGCAAGTCTATAACTCAAGGTCTAACCTCAGAAACATCAAACCAACCCACTGGCAAGCGACAATGCCTACCATATGATTCTATAAAATGAGCCATGTTAATGCTCGAATGGTAGCTATTATTATATGCAAACTATGTTAAAGTCAAATATTATGCTCACTGGCCCCCAAAATCAATTAAACACAGAGCATATCCTCTAAAATCTGGATAGTCTGCTCTGACTGACCATCAGTATGGTGGTGAAATAATATGCTAAGATTAACTCGTGTACCCAAATCATCCTGAAAGGTCTTGAAAAAGTTAGAAGTAAACACAGAATCTCAATCTAATATAATAGACACGGGTATACCATGTAGTCGCACAATCTCTCGAATGTAGATACAGGCCAACCTCTCGGTACTGAAGAACACCTGGACATAATAAACTAAGTAGACTTGGTCAATTGATTTGCGATGACCCAAATATTATACGGTCCACGAGAAGTACGAAGCAAACATATCACAAAATCCATAGTGATCCATTCCCACTTCTACTCAAGAATGGGTAACCTCTGAAGATATCCGCCAGGTCTTATATTCTCGGCAATAAGCTACAAAGTCTGCTACATCCTTCCTCATACCACTCCACTAGTAATGCTGCCTTAAAAGATGATACATCTTAGTCACTCCATGGTGTATAGAATATTTGGAACAATGGGCCTCCTTAATATCAATCTAATCAAATTACCCACTCTCGGCACACAAACTCAGCCCCCTAACCTTAAAACACCATCCGAATCAAGTAAGGCTTTCTTAGCCTCACCAATCAACACCTTATCTCGAATTGATCTCAATCCTGTATCATCAAACTGGTGAGCTCGAATCTGCTCCACAAAGGAGACCTATCCTAGAGGAAGGCTAAAACACACCCAGGTGTTGAAATATCAAGCTTAACTATCTGGTTAGATATATACTAAACCTCTGGGGCTAAAGGCCTCTCTTGGGTCAAATATGTGGCAAGCTACCCATGCTAGTTGACTTCTGGCTCAAGGCATCCATAACCATATTAGCCTTGCTCGGATGGTAGGGAATAGTCAAATCATAGTCCTTAAGCAACTCAAGCCAAAAACGCTGCTTTATATTAAGATCTCATTGAGTGAAGAAGTACTGAAGGCTATGATGATCCGAGAAAATCTCACAACAGACTCAATACAAGCAATTCCTTCATAACCTCAAAGAAAACACAATAGCGCACAACTCCAAATTATGGGTAGGATAATTCCTCTCATGGGGCTTTAACTAAAGAGAAGCATAGGCAATTATCTTACCATCCTGCATCAACAAAACACCTAAATGAACACCTGAAGCATCACAAGAGACAGTAAAACCCATACCCTCTTTGGGCAAAGCCAAAATAAGAGTTGGAGTCAACAAATCCTTGAACTTTTGAAAGCTCACCTCACAAGTATTAACCATAAAAAATAAATCTTTTCCTAAGTCAACTTGGTTAATGGAGCTACAATAGATGAGAAACCCTCCATAAAACACAGATAATAACCTACTAAGACAATAAAAATTTAAATCTCAATGGGCGAATAGATCTAGACCAATCATGAACCACTGCAACCTATGTTGGATCAACCATAATACTGTTCTTAGTCACCACGTAGACTAAGGAAGAAATAGACTCTAACCAAAACTCACACTTACTTAGCATTCAACTTCTCATCCCTCAACCTCTGAAGTACAATCCATAATGCTCCTCATACTTAGCCTCACTCTTGGAATAAACCAAGATATCATCTATAAATACAATAACAAAGAAGCTGAGATATGGTCGAAAGACCCAGTTCATCAACTCCATAACTGTGGTCGGGGCATTGATCAACCCAAAGGACATGACTAAGAACTCATAAAGACTATATCGACTCTGAAAAGTTGTCTTTGAAATATCCAAAGCACTACTCAACTAGATAATAAGATCTCAAATCAATCTTCAAAAATACTGTAGTACCCTAAAGCTGATAGAATAAATCATTAATACAAGAAAGAGGATACTTATTCTTAGCCGTCACCTTGTCCAACTACCAATAATCAATACACATACGCATAGACTCATCCTTCTTTTTCAAAAAGAAGATAGGTGTACCCCAAGGCAATACACTAGGTCGAATAAATCCCTCATCTAACAACTCCTACAACTAATCCTTTAATTCCTTCAACTCAGCAGGGGCGATCTTAACAGAATCAAAACCTAAAGTAAAATATGCAAACACATAAAAAAAGTCAATCTAGGGTCAAATAACATAGATGGAGATCTAAAACAAATAGGGATGACACCAATGATCACATCATCAGAAGTCTCTACCTCGGGCCTAGCGGTTATAACATATATTGACCGTGACCACCAACTTGATGAGTAGCCTCGTGGCTACCTCCACAAGCTCTCATACCTATGCATCTCATACCTCTAGTAGTACCCATACCTCTCAAAACTAAAATAGGAGTTGCTCTAATCACATAGCGGGGATAGTCCTTGGCCAAATGGCTAACCTCATGATATACATAACAAGCTCTAGAAAATACCTCAACAGGAGAAGATACCACTGGGCCAAGAAGGCGATCCTAAACTATAAAATCAAAAGGTCTACCACCGAAAATCTGTAAGGTCACTGCACTAACCTACCCTAATATCCACGAGAACCTCTAAAATCTCTACCATGAGGAGCCTGACCTTTGAACTCACGAAAATAATGCATCTTATTTTCACCTCCCTAAGATGCTCTAAGAATACCCCATGTCATCTTCGTATGATCAATAATGGTCTAAAAAGATGCTCCAAAATACAACTATTTGAGATGTAGCCAATTGAATAAAAACATCTAAACCCTTCACAAACTTTTGAATCTTCTCATACTAGGTGGAAATACTAACAAAAGAATATCTTGACAAGGAATAAAAGCATACCTCATACCCCGCAATGGTTATAAATCCCTACTCCAGATGATTAAACACATCACGAATTTGATTTCTCAAACTATAAGGCAAAAATATCTCCAAAATAGCATTAGTAAACTGATCCCATGTTATCTTAGGAGCATTAATAGGTCTACAACTATCAAACAATCTAACCAATCTCTCATAGTATCTCTCAACTGATAATTACACTACTAGAAATAAGAGCTATGGGGATAATTAATTAGTGACGGTTATATAACCGTTACTATAAAAATGCTATAGCGATGATTATAACCATCCCAACAGAGTTAGGAAAATAACATAAGGAAATCATTGCATAAGCCTTAGAAACCGTCCCAATAGGTATATATATGGTAATGGTTATTATAACTATTCCAATAGATATCTATTGGAATGGTTATATAACTGTCCCATAATTTGTATCGGCTAAAATATAACATGTAACATTAATTAGTCGAGAGTTTTTTCTCCAAAACTTATTTCACCCGCTCTTTTTAATTAATTTTATTTAAAAAGGTTACAATAAAATCTTTTCCCCCAATTTTTTCTGGTCTGCCCTCATTTTTTTAGGGTTAAATCATAAATACATCCATTCACAGACCACAGTACTCGACAAGCAATACTCGATGAATTCTCGATCTCGACGGATTCTTAATCTTGATGGATTCTCAATCTCGATAGCCCCTATTTGATTTAATTCATCAGTTTACTCGATGGCTTATCAATCTCCATCTCGATTTATTTAGTTCTTGACAACCTCATCTCATCGATAGTATCACCATCTAGTTCTACACAACCCTATCTTAATCGACACTTCTCTATTCAATATTCGACAGTCGTTTCTTCGTTCAGTACTCAACAACCATTATTTGAGTATTGGTAGTGTTAAATTAGCTATGTTGGTAGTGTGAGCTGTAAGTTGCTAATTTTTATCTGGTCTCTTCTCTGAGCTACAAGTCGTTGGCTTTCATCTTTTTTTCTTAAGATTTTGCTTCTCTCAAAACGTTCGTCTTTTTAGGTAGGTCTCTATTTTGGTTCCCTGTATTAGTAAAAATGAATTTTGTGGTTTAATTTTAGATAATTTTGTGGATTTGTGGTCTAATTTGTGGATTTTGTGGTCACATGATATGACTTAATTTTTTGGGTCCCAAAAAATATGACTGTTGCTGGTCTGTTGCCTTAGAAAAGTAGGATAATCTTGTTTATAGTTATTACTGATTAAACCCCTATTATCCTATTGTCACGGAGGTGGGCATAATTACAAAGGAATTCATGAACTGTATTTTTTGAGTTACGCTCTATAATAATATTTTAGCTAAGTAATCTCAGTGACCATAGACAATGTATTAGTATAAGTATGTACTTGTAACTGTTTATACTACAAACAAATTATATGCTTATTAAGGACAAAAGTGAGAAAAGGAATAAGATCACATTGGGTTTATCCACAACTAAGAAACAAAATGATATAGACACCAAAATAACTTCAGAATTTTTACATTCGTAAAGGTCAAATGAAGGTCGTCAATTACTGGAAATATTTAGAGAAAGTTAAACACTAAAACATATTGTCGACGAGAAGTTGATTACTAGTTAGTAATCAGTAATTTGGTTATTTTTGCAACCTGTATTGTCATATTTATTTCTCTTGATATGTCTAATGAAGGCATCTCTACCTCACAAGGTAGCGATAAGGTTCTGGTGTACTTTACCCTCCCACCCCACTTTTGGGATCATTCTTGGTTTGTTATTATTTATGATAAGTTTAATGAAGTACATAAGAATCTCAAATGCGGATTTCAAATTCCTCCTTTAAATGATAAAAGTCATGGAGATAATTTATATTGGAAATACTCTAATAACCCATGTATCATTATGTAAGTATAATATCTAAGGTACCGGCTATATCACCTTGTGTATTTAACTATTCATTCAATTCCTGTGTAAATATATCAAAATTATTTATTTATCAAATACCTTCAGTTTGATTTAGATTGAATTTGTTAGTTCTTCATAGCTCTTGAAGTTGACATATGATAAAGTTGAAGCACAAGTGTAGACTTTGTGAAGGAAAATCTTGCACATAGATAACAAGTTGTTTGATATTTTGAGGAGATTTCAATGACGAGGGTCTCAGTGACTGTACTTTGATATACTCTGAACTTGACTGCTTAATATATTCTGATGGTTGCATCTTTCTTCCAGAATCTAGATTATTAATGGTTGTTCAAGTATACATATATGTTCAAGAAGAAACACATACAAGCTACAGACTGATATGTTGATTCTTTCTTGTTAAGGCAACGTCCTACTAGAACTCAGCATTGATTATGCTAAACTTTGAAATCATGAACCAATGGCCAAATTTAACAGAACCACAATCAATCTGTGTTTATTGGTTTCATGTTAGTTCATCATTTTGTTTATACTATATCATCAATTTCAGTCTGCTCAACTTAGGCTTTTTCCTAGTTTCCTAAAGCCTAATCTATCTGGACAAGTACAAATTTGTGATAACCACAACCACAGTCATAATTGCTACTAGCAACTGAAAACTTGGCTGAATACCCATTACTTTGTTATTCCATTTCATTTTATTTGTTTTAGTTCAGTTTCTGTTACAAGTGGTTGAAATATGTAATGTTTGATTTAATTGCATCCTGGTTACTAAAGTTGCTGATTTATCCACCTTAATTTTATGTAGGTTTGGATAAATATGAATCAACAAGGGCCTTCAAAAAATAACAAAAGAGCAAACAAAAAGGCATTTACTAGACCTGGATCATTATCAGCCATGACAAATAAAAAATGATGATTATTGACAACATCTAAAATAGTTAAAACCATATGATCGGAGAAAGAGAATCTTCTCAAATTAATTAGAGAACAGCAACCACTAGTACAACAGCAAACACTAGTACAACAACCACCAGTACAACAACCACCATCTTGAGAAATTGAACAATCTATCTGGAGCATTATGTTATAGAGGAACAACATACAGATGATGAGCAATATGTAGAGGATCAAGTCCAAATGGCTAATTCAGCCACTTCGATAATAGCTGAACATTCCTAAGAACAAGGTAACATATAGGTTAGAAACTTATTGAATTCATTCATGACTTCTAAATTTATTCTATTTTCTTATAATTGAAGGGCCTTTAACTAAAAAAACTAGAGGAAAAATGCAAATGCACAAGGTACATAGCCAACAAGAGAAAAAACTGATCATACTAAATTAGCAAAATCAACCTGTTGGTCCTACTGATGAAGTTGTAAGTAAGTTAGGAAGCTTCCTAGGCACATTGGCGAAGAATGCGACCCTCTGCCCATTAGATATATTTGATTGAAGGCTGATGGATACTAAAAATAATTTATGGGATTATACTCAGGTTTGTCAATGTCAGTATTTGTTATTTTTGAATTGTACTTTTTTTTGTTATCCTAACTGAATGACATCAACTTGTAGTCAAAATATGATATCCCTGATGCCACAAAAGGTTGGGCTTTGGAAAGACTTCAAGAATCTTGGAGAAAGCATAGAGAAGATTTAAAGGAAAAACAATATGATCCATATGAAAGTGATGAAGTTCGAATGGAGAAAAGGCTGAGAGGTGTTCCAAAGTGTCAATTCAATAGCTTCTCATATATTGAAAGTCTGAGAAATTTCAAGTAAAATGTATTTCAACATCCATGATCATATTACTGTTAGTTCTATATAGAAGTTATTACTTTAGTTAATGTTTTTGATTCATTTTACAGAAAATGTCTGAAACAAATAATGTGAATCAAAAGAAGCTGATGGATCCACACACTGCTGGTAAAAAGAGTTTTTCTTTAATTCACAATAAATTGGTGTGTTCTTGTAATGCCCCAAAAATGGGTCCCGGAGCGTCATACGGTGCTTGAGGCTACGAGTAGCCCCAAGCTAACCCTTTGAGCCATTTTCATTCAGTTCAACACGAATCAATGGGGTTTCCATAAATAACCCACAAATATCAACAGAGTAATCATCATCCAAGAATAAAGAATTTCAGAAAGATAACAAAATATGACTTATTAGTCTACTCCCAATATCTATACTAGTCTGACAAGCCTCTAAGAAAATCAATAAAATCAGCGAGCCATTGAAACATGCCCCAACTGACTCATACTCAGTTATCAAATGTAAATAATTCTATGAAACCAACATCAGACATCACGTCCTCGGAACATGAAGACTCACCACTACAGAGGATGTAGAACAGCGTGCCTAAAGAATCACTGTCAAACCTGG
>JAPEIP010000007.1:16110064-16128846 GCA_026120095.1 Capsicum chinense | reverse complement strand
AAGTAAGTCGAGTCTTCAACTCCTGAAAACTCTTCTCACAAGATTCGGATCACAAGAACTTCACTTTCTTTTGGGTCAACCAAGTCATAGGAGACGCTATAATGGAGAAACCCTCAATAAAACAACGGTAATACCCAGCTAAACCCAAGAAACTTCAGATATCAGTCGGAGAAATAGGTCTAGGCTAGTTTCTAATAGCTTCGGTCTTTTGGGGATCAACTCTAATACCCTCGGAAGAAATGATATGACCCTAAAAAGCAATTGACCTTAGCCAAAACTCACACTTACTGAACTTGGCAAACAAATTGTGATCTGTAAGGATTTGCAAGACAGTTCGGAGATGATCAGAATGTCCATCCTCACTACGGGAGTACATCAGTATATCATCAATGAACACTATGACAAACATATCCAGATATGGTCTGAACACTCAATTCATGAGGTCCATGAAAGATGCTGAAAATTTAAGACATTTCGCACGAAAAATTTATAATTCATTCTAGAAGATAGAACCCAACACGTTTACGCACAAAATTTCAACGAAAAATTTCTCGGGGTATTACAATTCTCTTATTTCTTATTGAGTTTTAAATTGTTATTTAAGTAATTGTTAATATTTATTTTCATATGAATAGGAAAAAGAGAAGGGGAGAACTCTATCTCTAAAGGAAATATTTGCGGTCATAAGAGAAAGAAAACCTAATTATACATACAAGACTTTAAATGAAAGCACCAGTAGTAAAATTGTATGAAACTTATCTATTTTAAGTTTATATTGACATCCAGTTCTTAATTTATAATTACTTAAATGTTCTTTTGAATATGATTTATTAGGTTGAAATGGAGGAAATTGAAATGCAATAGGGTGCAAATAATCACTCAATTGATGCATTCTCAGCAGTCATGGGCCCTGAACATCCAAGACGTGTAAGACTGTATGGAACCGTGGTTACAAGAACTTCTTTGAATAGAATAAATGGTACTTCTGATCTAACCTTCAATTCTACCAATGATGTCGTGCGTCAAATGCAAGAAAGGATGCAACAAATGGAGGGTCAAATCAAGGAACAAAAGAGAACCATTAGACAAGAAGTTATTGTAGATTTGATTGCTCAACTTTAGATTGCAGGCTTATTGGATCTTAAGATGATAGCGGTATTGTCCATTCTTTCATCAAAAGATTCTACCTCTACACTTTCAGATACTGGGAGAAACAATCAAAACAATCAAGGTTAGTATTTGAAATTCTGAATTATCCTCCTGCTCTTTTATAATCTTGTGAAATTTTTGTTTGTATCTTGAGGTAGTGAAGCCATGTGGGGCTAATTTTGATTCACTACACTTGTTGCAATCTTGTATTCTTTTTCATCTTGTTGTAATCTTAAAGTCTAGTGAAGCTTGTGTATCCTATTTCGATTCACTAGCATTGTTGTTAACAACTTACTGTTCTACTTATTGCAATCTTGTATTCTTTTTTATCTTATTGTAATCTTGAAGTCTAGTGAATCCGTGTGTGGCCTATTTTGATTCACTAGCATTATTGTTGACATCTTGTTGTTTTTGTTGTCGCTTGTTTCTTGTGTTGTGAACTTGATCTTGTATCTCTATGGACAAATCAAACTATGTAAGGACTATCTGGACTATTTTTCCTTGGCTGAGTTTCTATCTAAAAGAGTCTCTGTAAGTTAGGGGTAAGGTTTATGAATACTCTACCTTCCTCGAACCTCACTTTTGTGGAACTACACTGGATATGTTGTTGTTCTTGCTGATTAATCTTCAAAGTCAAAAACTTTGAATTAGTTTCACTTGGTAAAGATAGCCATCAAAAGTTGAACTCTATTCAATGCTAATTTTTTAGATGAACTGATGCTGCAAGATGATATTGTAGCAATGGTACTCGTAACTATGATTTACCAATGAATTTAATATATTGTAGTGGTTGATTTATTTACTCACCTGTCTAAATAGTCACTTCAACAATCTAGAAGGTAACAAGCAGATGGTTAGTCCTGTGGCTATGTCCCATTTCAGCAGTTTATAGAGATTAACTTCTGAAATTTAAATAAATTGCATTTTCCAGACTCATAAACTACAAATACATCATACATCTACAAGCTATATCCCTAATTGCCTGTATTCTTTTGAGATTTAGTGTTCAGTTTATCCATGATTATGTGTTTTAAGGATTTGAGTTTTAATGAGTCTTTCTATTTATAGTTTGTTGTTACACATTATTGGTTACCTATAAAAGTGGAGTTGATGACCATACCATGCTTTGTGTAGGTTCCACATATGGTTAGCAACTTAGCATGTATAATGAAAATTAAGAGGGTGAATCGTCATTCCCTCAAAACTAGTAATAAATTTTATTTAACTATTTAAAGTATGAGGTGCAAAAACACATGATACAGTGAATATATATTAGACATACTTGTCTTATTTTTTGAAAAAGCTTTTGTGCCTATTCTTAAGTATCTGTTAATAGATAAGTTAATGATATAAAATATGTTCTCATTTGATATATTCACATCAAAATTAGTTAGAACAAGCTTGAAGTTTTATGACTCGTTGAGGCTAATTCACACAATTGAATGAGATGTGTATATTTTTTTCCAAAATATTGAATCAAAAGTATCTAATATAAACACCTTATCATGTGTTTGTGTTTAATTAAAACAAATCATCATTCAAAAATTTAAATAAAATTATATTAATAGGTTTAAAGGGCTATCGATATATTTTGTCAAAATAAACATATAGCTCCACATAGTCCAAAAGAAGAATCATTTGAACCTGCGCCAAACACAATGGACTATTTTCGTCATTTTTTCCAAATATTCTACTAGGAAAAATATACAAATGTGCACTTTGGCGTGATTTTAATTTGCATCTATGTTCTTTAACTTTGAGTTCAACTTAGATCTGTCGTCTTGTAATGCTATTTCTTCATTCATATTGGTTTGGGTTGCATCTACCTCGAATAGATGGTATTAGGATAAATGTCTCAATTTATGTGTGCTGAAAGTTACTTTATCCTTTGATTTTTCCCTGACTGTAAGATTGAAACATATCAAGCCTTAGATGTAATTTCCTGAACTTGCTATAACACTTGGAAAATTCATAAATTCTTGAGATTTTCTCCTTGTAATCGGCTATAGTTTTTATGTATTAGGCTCCCTATCTTGAAGGAGAGATTGGCATTATAAAGCTCTCTTTGTTTTGCAACTGTATTTATGGTATGCTCTATGTTTTACTGAGTATAGTTATCTATCAAACAATAGTTTTCCAACTCTTGAATAGAAAGATTAGTCTATAATCTTTAGAGGCACATGTAGCCTTGCCACTCTTTTATCAATGCATATGTGTAAATGCTATTATCTTTGCGCCCGTAAGAGAAATAACTTTTTTTTCCCATTTTTCCATCAATACCTTAGAAGTAGGTGAAAGAGGAACCTGCATCAATGGACATATCATCATTTGTCTCTTGTAATGTGAACTGGATATGGATGCATAATACACGCAATCTCCATATATCATTTAAGAGGCAAAAAATGTCCAATAAAGCTAGCAACTAGCTTATTCGTGTACTTGTTATCATCTTTTCAAAAGAACTTGACATGCCTGAGATTTATTTGAAAGCCTGGTACTCCAATGACGAAATTAAAAGATTCCATTAAAATTGTACCTCAAAATCCTGTCTTGGGCGTAGTTTTTACTCGATCTTTGAATTACATTGACGTTTTAAAATGGGTAAATCTATCCCTTATTGTCCAACTTGTAGCTTCACTGCCTGATTTAGCATAGAAAAATGTTTGTTTATTAGTTGGTTGACATTTTAGTACTTTCTCTGTATATAAGGCATAATGTTGTAGGTGCCCTTTATTTCTTATATTTTGTTTAATCTAGTATGTAAGTTTTTGTGTTTGAACACGTTTTCTTTACTATCTGGATGAGAGGGGGGAATTACAATAACGGGGAAAGATCCCATTTTTTGTAAATCCTTTTCATCAGTCTCTTCAGATGAAAAGGATAAACGAGGAGAACTATATCCTTTGTATAATAAGATTAGAATCTTTTTCTACCTACAAGAATTAATATCCAGTCACAAAGGAAACTTGCCTTGATCTTATGCAATGTACACGATAAAAATTTGTTCATGGACTCAACAGACTCCTTAGCAAGTTTTGTTGTTGGAGAACTACTAGTTAGAATCACCTTGTCTTATGTTTTATTACAACTGTATTTACTATCCTTTTGTCTAGAGCATCTTTCTTTACCTCACGAACCTCATGCATCAATGTATAGTTTCTCCTCTTTGCACCAAGTATATAACTAAATCTAGAAATAGGACTCACAGGAAAGATGAAAACTAAAATACATACCTTTCGAAGGGTGAGTATAGCAATTTATATACTTGGTATGCTTGATTTTTCCCAACTTTGGGTATATACGTATGCTTTATCTCAATATTGGGTATGTTGTTGTTGTGTAGTTTGTTGCTAGACTTTAATTTTGCTTTTCTTATTGTTGTAGGTGATCATGACATAGAAGATGGAAGGAACGAAATTGATGAACTAGACCTGACCTAAGAGATCGATCGCACTGGCTTCATGTTACACTAGCTGTTGAAAAAGTTGACCGAGTAGTTTCAAACATCTTTTATTTTGGAACATTCGAAACTTATGTATGTTTAGATTTTTTTGAATGGTCAAAAAATAGTTGTTTTTTTGCATGTGATATTTTGGAAATTAATAGTTACTAATACTCTTGATGATTAATATATATGTATATTTTATGTGTTATGGTAGCTTTATAAAATCATTCCAATAGGATAATATAGTGTTGTTGAATATTCTAATAATAATTGTCCTAATAGCCTTAAAATAACAATCCCAATAGCATAAAATTAATCGTTGCTAAAGCTCATGTATAACCATCGCAATAGCATATATACTCGTCCCAATAGCATATGAATACAACCGTCGTAATAGCATATATAACTGTCCTAATAGCATATGCATACAGCCGTCGCAATAGCATATATAACCTTCCCAATAGCATATGCATACAACCGTCTCAATAGCATATATAACGTCCCAATAGCATATGCATACAACCATCGCAATAGCATATATAACCAACACCTTACAGTCAAGACAATAACCGTCACTGAAGATAACGATATAGCGACGATTATAGCACAACCGTCGTATTAGACTTACTGTAATGCCTTCAGTTGTACCGGTTGTGAAAACTATCGGATTAGACCTATGGGGATGGTTATGATGTCTATGAGGACAGTAATTGAACCGTCTCTATAGCCCCCTTTTCCAGTAGTGATTAGTATAACCCATTCCATGCAACTCAAAAGAACCCAAGTTATGCAACTTCTCCTAACAATCAATCAAGAAATCATATGTATGATCGCCTACAACACCACTAAATTTGGGAGAACCCAATGAGTAAATCTCTTAAACCTCTTCTAATCCTCAGAAGACATCACTGTACTAGCAACAAAAGTAGGCATGGTGAATCTGGTAGGCTGAGATCCTGTCTGACAAGGTAACATTGATAAAGGCTAAACTCCTGATCCTTGGACAACATACTCAGATGTCGGCACTGATGGAAGAATAGTAATCGGGGTTTTAAGAGCACCCAAAATAGAAGCAGGTGCCACATAAGGATCAAAACTAAAAGTTGGAGGAACACCAGGCACAACCAAAGGAGAACCCTCTAAGCAGGTCTGCAAACGCACCAACAACCCCTCTAAATTTGGTGCGGATAAACTCTAAGGATCTAGAACTGAACCCACACATGTAACCTGCTCAACGTGAGGCTCAAGGGAGAGTCCCCTAGCACTCTTTCGAGATAGGTATGATCTACAGGCCTTTCCACTCCCTAAAGTCTATCCATCACTCGAGACTCTTCTTCTCGACTGAACTCTCTGTCTAGAAATAAGCTCCACATCTCTAACCTCACGACACCTAGTCAACACCATCTGTACAGAAAGAGTGAAACATAACTCAGAATAAAAGGTATGAAAGAACTTCTTACGATAGAAATAAAATATAAAAAGTTTCCTAAAGACATCCTATAGCCTATCCAATATAGATACGGACGTCTACATACCGATCCATGAGACTCTATTAGACATCCTATTCTTACAACATTGAGATCAATGAAACCTGGCTGCTCTGATACCAATTTATCATGACCCAAAAACTATATGTCATGATGGCACTTTTTGCGATGAACCTTAACAAGTAAGACTATCTCAAAAATCGATATACAAAGGGGGGAAAAGTCAAAAACATCCCCAAGGTAAGGCTTCTAAAATAAAGCTGAACCACATAAGTATAAATAATGCAGAAAGAAACATAACCATCAATAAGAAAAAATTTCCAAAACCAAGTGTCAATAGTGTAAGAACTAGAAATACAATCATGAGTCAATACATCAAAAAACCAACAGAAATAATTTCTATCTCTGAATACGAATAAATACATAAACTAATGAAATAAGGATAGAAGAGGACCCCATACGTTAGTAAGTCTAACCACTACCTTATATACTCTAAAGGTGCCTGAAATCAAGCAGCATAAGGTGCACCTGAACCTAGATCTGCACCAAAAGGGTACATTAGGTGTGAGTACGGTCCACTTATACTTAGTAGGCATCACAGGCTGACCAATCAAAGTAAAAAATAAAGCATACAAAATACACACTATAGGCATGTCACCTGCAATCAGAAAATATCCCACAATGGTAACACACATCACTTGCACTAACAATTCTAATATATCACATATATTACGACAAACACCAAGTAGGACAAGGACGGACAATATACAAACAAGATGGTCAAGCACAATCAAAGGAAAATGGGATAATAAAGGTATGTAAAATCAATATAGCAATTCAATCACAATGTAAACACAATAAAGTAAGTGTAATATATAAGATGACGATGATGATGATGATGATGATGATGATGCAAGAGATCATTGTACAGTCTCCGTATGTGCCTACATAGCCAAAGCTTCCCGATGTAGGACCCATGGGGGTTTGTCAACTCATATAGAATCCATTTATCATATCTCCTACTGAGCAATAGCTTTTTGATGTAGGACCTATAGGGGGTTTGTCAACTCATATAAAACTCATATATCCATATCTCAATGGGTATTTCTACAACCAACCACATAATACAATTTCCATAACCACGTGAGCCAACATCCACTCATTATTTTCAACCATCCATGAATTTCCATATTTTACCATATACTAATAAGTATAAATATATCACAACGCGTAAATGATACCATAATACACATTTTCATCAAAAAGATATAGTTATTCGCATGATTATAAGGCTATCAATATCACAAAGGACCCTACATGGTCACACTTATCAAATAATATTTCAAAGTCAATAATTATACCACATATAGGCCCCCACATGGGTACAATACATTGATATCCATTATTCATTATTAGTTCTCACCCTTAACATGCATTATGGTATGAAATTAACTACCCATCTCAGTCTAAAGAGTTAAGTCATAATCTACCTCGAATGCTAAAACTAATCAATTACACATATATAAAGCATGTTTTAATTTTTTTTTTCATGATTATTTCATCTCACACATGCTCAATACATTCAAAGTACTAATTACATACCTCTTCTGCCTATATTTTTTTATGTGACGTAGATTTAGATTTTCATTCTCATGCTCGTGGTTAGTTCAAATCATAACTTATAATCACCATAATTCAATGTTGTAAATGTTTTTAATAGTGTTGTATCAAAAATGTTTATATTATGATATTTCTTTTGCTTAGTACTTTCAATTTTATATATCTTTGTACGTTTTCTCTTTAATTATGTCAGCATCATGGATTAGCTCAGGGCCACTTGTAGTTCTAAGCATCGTGTTACGTCCAATGAATACTTTTGGGACGTGACAAGCTAAGAATGTCTATGATTCCTATTGAGTAAAAGTAGACCATATTCACTCCTACTTTTCCGCATCCTTTTGGTACAAATCCTAGTTTGACTGGCACCCACGTGTAGAGATTGTACAAGGTAGCATCATCAAAGTTATGATGAGCTTCTACCTTCGTATTCGACCTAGATTTATCTATCTTTCTATTTTAGGGCCATTTTACTTCCCATGGACAGTGTTATTGTATATATTTATCAAAGTCAGACTTAGACTCTCTTTTATATACTTATGATAACAGAGTCTTGAGGTGATTTGACATTATGTTATGTTCCTTTCCATATTTTATAGTTTAAGTTATGTTGAATTATGATTTTCATTGATGATTCCTTAAGTTTTAGTTTTTTTTGTTGTATTTTATATTATCTTTTGATTAATTGAGTTTATGAATTAGGTTTACCTACCATGAAGTGATGGGTAAGTGCCATCACATCCCTTTGGATTTTGGATCGTGACAGTTGTAGATGATCTATGATTAGTATGTATAAAGATAAAACTATCCTTTAGTTTAAATATTCTCTCTCCTCCTATCCCTCCCTCATCATTACCTATCATTGAACAATAAAGCTATTTTATTATGCTTCTTGTTTTTTAGACTGTAATCTATAACAACACATTAAACTATCTCCTCCCTCCCCTTCCACCCTCACACGGCCCCCCAAATATCCTTTAGTAAAATTGGCTCCAAACTATTTTTTTTCCCTTCAAAGCATCACCCCAACCCTACTAAGCACTCCAGCCCGTCACACTTCCTTAAAACATATGCACAAACTAATAAATTATTTTACTTTCCACAAATCTTGAATTAGTTTATATCCTCTATGAAACTAGTAGTAACTCTTCAACTTTGTATTTTGTACTTTTCCATCCTTTATACTTTATTTCTTTTTGTTTGGTTATGTTATATAAAATAAAATATGTAGTAATTTTATATAATGATAAATTGTATGTTTATTAGTTTTATTATGCTCAAATAATAAATGATTAAATCAACTAAATTGCCATCATATGTATATTCATTAGAAAAAGGATTAACTTGATTAGTTTACTTAAAAATATTATACAGAGTTAAAATTGTTAAAAACATTATCTTGAACAAGGTATTGAAATTGAGCTGTTAAATATTAATTACAAAAATTTCAATTTAACTAATAAAATTAGAAAAAAAATGTATGTATATGTGTGTGTATCTTTAAAAGCATTTTTGGGGCGAGTTCAGGGACGGGGCGTACAAAAAATGCTCCGAGGCACAAATAAAAGGTGTAGATCCATAGGGCATAAGTCCTAGAATTTAGAGCATATGGGGAATAAAAGTGTAATTCCCCATATTACACTCCAGATGTCAATTTTAATATTTATTATTTTAAAAATATGTTTGCTATAAATCATATCTTATATTATTGGTTTAAGATATTTATACTTTATGCTATGATTTTTTTTTTTTGAATGTATAAATAAAGAAAGCAACTTTTCTAGAAAATAATTATAATATTTTATCCGTATATCAGAGATTTATTTGAATTTATTAGCAAAATTATTGAAAATCTTACTTTTGCTTATTTTCCTAAAAAAAATTATAAAATCAAAAATATGAGATATACGCCCTGTAGATCTATGGAATGTACGCATACTATAAATATATTGAAACTGAATAAATATCAAATAAACTGAAGATAGTTTTTTGAATAAAAATATTTAAAAAAATTACAACACATGAACTAATCTTAAAAGTAATCCCTGAGTGCTTATTTGGACAAATAATGTAACATTTAAAATATTAATAAAAATTATAAAACTAACATAGTTAAAGAAGGTATAAGAATATGACAATCATGGGTTGAACCTTGACATAACTGTTTGGCATAAATTGAAAAATCGAATTGCTTTAATTTGTATAATTCTAAGTATGATAACAAAAAATTGAGAGTCAACTTGTAGATGTAATAATTTGTCAACTGAATTTGACTTCAATTGAAAAAATGAGTTGATGCCTGTGGATCGAACAATTAGTCAACTTTAATATTTGGCTTTAGTTAAGAAACTTAAATTGCTTTAATTTATATAGCTCTAAATATATAAGATTGAATTAAGACTTAATTTGTGGTTACAATAATTAGTATATACAAAATCTATCTTTAATTTAAATTTGCATTGAGACCCAATTTGTAGATATAATAATTAGTTGATTCTAATGTCTGATTGTAATTGAAAACTTAAATTGCTTCAACTTATATAACTCCAAGTAACATAAGATTTAATTGAGACTTAATTAGTGGATTTAACAATTAATCATATTGTTTAACTTTAATTGAAATTATGAGTATTATAAGATTGAATTGAAACTCAAATTTGTGGTTGTAATAATTAATCAACTCTAATGTATGACTTTAACTGAAAAATTAATTTTTTTCAATTCATATAACTCTAGGTATTATAAAATTGCACTAAAACACAATTTGTGGGTGTAAAAGTAGTCAATACTAATGTTTGACTTCAAGTTGATATTAAATTATTTTCATTTATGTAACTCTTAATATTATAAGATCGAATTAAGGCTCAATTTTGGCATTTAGTAATTAGTCAATATAAATGTTTGACTTTGATTGAAATATTAAATTGCTTCAATTTATATAATAACTCTGAGTCTTGTACTATTGAATTGAGACTAAATTTGTGCTGGTAATAAATAGTCAGTACGAATATATTGGCTTTAATTAAAAAATTTAATTGTTTCAAATAATATAATTATGAGTAGCATAATATTGAATTGTGACTTGATTTGTGTAAAAACAATCAGTCGATTCTAATGTTAATTTTAATTAAAACTTAAATTGATTCAGTTTATGTAACTCTAAGTATTATAAGATTGAATTGAGAATCAATTTGTAGATTTAACAATTAGTCAATACAAAATTTATCTTCGACTGGAAAAATGAATTGATGCTTAAAATGTGGATATAACAATTAGTCAATTTTAATGTTTGGTATTAGTTGAAAACTTGAATTGTTTAATTCACATAACTCTAAGTATATATAATTGAATTGAGACGCGATTTGCGGATAAAATAATTAGTCAATACAAAATTTTGACTTCAATTGAAAATTTGAATTGAAACTCAATTTGTGAAACAATTATTCAATTCTAAAGTTTGATAATCATTAAAAATTGAATTGCTTCAATTTATATAATTACAAGTATTATAAGAGCGTATTAAAACTCAATTATGTAATAATTAGTCAATCATAATGTTTGACTTTGATTAGAAAATTAAATTAATTTCATTTATATAACTATGAATAATATAAAATTGAATTGAAACTCGATTTATGGATGTAACAATTAGTCAATTCTAATGTTTAACATTAATCAAAAAATTAAATTATTTTAAATCTCTTTAAGAGAAAATATTCAATTACCCCCTGAACTATACCCAAAAATGTTATGACACACCTCAACTTAAAGGGGGTCCTATTAACCCCTAAACTAATTAAAAGTATAATTTTGACACCCTTAGTGCCTATGTGTCACATACGTGGCACACACGTGTGCCTATGTGGACACTTCAGTATGTTGTACCACATATGTGCCACGTAGGCACTAAGGGCATCAAAATTACACTTTTAATTTGTTCAAGGAGGTAACAGGACCCCCTTTAAGTTGAGGTGTGTCATAGCCTTTTTGGGTATACTTTAGGGGGGTAATTGGGTATTATTTCTTTAATTTATATAAATATAAGTATTATGAGATTGAATTGAGATTTAGTTTGTAAATGTAACAATTAGTCAATTTTAATGCTTGACTTTGATTGAAAAATTAAATTGCTTCAATTTATATAACTCTAAGTATTATATTATTGAATTGAGACTCACTTTGTGAATGTAACAATTAATCAATTCTAATATTCGACTTTCATTAAAAAAAATTGCCTCAATTTATGCAACTCTAAGTATGATAATATTGATTTGAGACTTAGTTTGTGGATGTAAACATTAGTTAATTTTAATGTTTGACTTTAATTAAAAAAAAAAATTGCTTCAATTTATGTAACTTTAAGTATTATAAGATTGAATTGAGATACAACTTGAGGATGTAACAATTAGTCAACATAAATATTTAACTTTAACTGAAAATTGTAATTGAGATTCAATTTGTGGATGTAACAATTAGTCAATCATAATATTGAATTTAATTGTAAAAATGAATTATTACAATTTATATGTAACTCTAAGTATTATAGGATTGAAATAAAACTCAATTTGTGATTTGATAATGCCCAAACTATCCCTTTTTAGAAGGATAAAGCGATCGTTGTTAAAATATAGTAACCCAATTAGGTTGGTATCGATCCCACAAGGAATAGTCCGGAGATATCTCTCAAACTTGTTGAAATCACCAGGAAGTGCGGCAATATAAAAAGGGGGGGATTTGCTGAAATAGTGAACTATTTCGATACCTTGCATCCAGAATCTGAAAATTTTTGTACCAACAATTGTCTTGTAGACTCATTGATGAATCTCATCCTTTACCTCTTGAGTCTCAGGGTGTCGCCTTACTAACCCTTATTCTGGATCCTAGTTTAACTATTACCTTTTGAGTATCAAGTTAATAGATAAAAGTTAACCGTCTTAAAAACATAATACAGGTAAGCTTATTTTGACAGTTAACCCCAAGTCACTGTTATGAGCTTATTTTCCTAGTCACTACTTCTCTTGTGGAGTAAACATTGATATCTAGGCGGGATTCTAACGTGTGCACCCGTTAATAAAGAAATCAAAGAGAAGAAAATTCAATATATGCAAGAATCTTTATCTAGAACGACTTGACAGTTGCTCTACTTCGTTAATTCGCTAGACTTCCCACAACCCTAGCTAAGGGATTAGTCACTCATAGTTATGAGTTCAACCATGGAATCCACATAAAAACTTACAGAATTAATCTTAGAATAATGAAAGAAGAAATTCGAGAGTCTTAAATTGAATAACAAACCAAGAACAATCAGATGTTTGTGAACTTGAACCCAAAGGACCTATTTTTGAATTCCTTCTCAATAATAATAAACTACACAAAGCCTAAAGGATATTTATAGGTTACAATAAATCCTAAATAAAATAGAAAAATTTAACTAAACACACATAATAATGACTTAAAACATCATAGGAGTGTATCTAGGTTACATGAAAACCCTAGAAATCAAAGTTTTAATGAAAAAGGGAAAAATAGAATCGGTTACCACTTACTTGGGCCAGATACGACCCATATGTACTATATATGGTTTGCAAACGAACCCAGGTAAGTGCCAGAAATTTTCCTTCAGCATTTGCATTTTCTGGATCTTGGATTCTATCACTAACCTTAGCCACATACAGACTGTATGTGCTACATACGGACCGCAAGTGGCCTTAGGAAGTGACAGGGTCTTCAAATTCCTGCATCTAAGCCTATGGACTTCAAGTTTATGTACATGCTTTGGTCACATATTTCCAGTAACTGCCACATACGCCCAATAATGACTAAGTAAGTAGCTAAAAACTTCATTTTTCATCTTTTTCTTGAATTTAGCATTTGAAACCTAATTTTTCGCAAAACATAACCAAAATACATCATTTCTAACAAAACAACTTAAGAAACGTGCATATTTTCATGATTTTAAGCATCAAAAGTGCTATAAATT
This sequence comes from Capsicum chinense, assembly GCA_026120095.1. Classification (NCBI taxonomy): domain Eukaryota; kingdom Viridiplantae; phylum Streptophyta; class Magnoliopsida; order Solanales; family Solanaceae; genus Capsicum; species Capsicum chinense. Next base: position 16,115,168 of record JAPEIP010000007.1, on the reverse strand, counting down.
CATAGCACATCATGGATGTAATAATTAGTCAACACAAATATTTGACTTCAATTGAATAATTGAATCAAAACTTAATTTATAGGTGTAACAATTATTCAATTCTACTATTTGACTTTAATTAAGAGATTGAATTATTTCAATTTGTATAACGCTAAGTATTATAAAGACTCGGCTTACGGATGTAATAATTAGTCAATCCTAATATTTGACTTTAATTAATAAATTGAATTACTTCAATTTATATGTAACTCTAAGTATTATAAGCTTGAATTGACACTCAATTTGTGAATGTAATAATTAGTCAACAAATATATAATTTCTATTGAAAAAATAAAATGGGACTTAATTTGTGGATGTACCATTAATCAATCCTAATGTTTGACTTTAAGCGAAAAATAGCATTACTTCAATTTATATAACTCTAAATATTATAGGATTGAACTGAGACTCAATTTATTGATGTAACAATTAGTCAATTTTGATGTTTGACTTTAATGAAAAAATAAAATTATTTCTATAAGATTGGATTGGGACTCAATTTATGTATTAAACAACGATTCAATAAATGTGTGTAATTTCAATTGAAAAGATAGATTGGTTCAATTTGTATAACTCCAAGTATTACAAGAATGAATTGATTATAAATTTAATGATGCAACAATTAGTCAATCATATATCATAATATTTAACTTTAATCGAAAAATTGAACTGCTTTAATTTATGTAGCTCCAAGTATACAAGATTGACATTGGGGCTTAACTTGTGCATAAAACAATTAATCAACACAAATATCTTAAATTCAATTAAAAATTGAATTAATTTAATTTATATGACTCAAACTCTTATAAGATTGATTTTAAAATGAAAATCTTTTTTTTTTTTTCAAAGTTTTAGTAAATTATGTCTCCTATTTCTACTCCCCAAAAAGGTTGCTAGTACATCTTAAATCTCAGAAACGAGAAAAATATTTTTATTTTTTCAATTTTTTTTCACTTAATTTGAAAATCCACCGATTTACCATAGAAATTCTAATTATTAATAAAAGTTATATTCAAAATGTGAAAACAACCAGAACACTAGTTTAACAGTTTATTTTTTTCATAAAGAAATCCCTTTTTCCTCCATAAAATAACCTTCATTATAATTGTGCTTTGACTAAAAATTATCTATTTTTCCTTTAAAAATTTCCTCCTCTTCTTTGAGATTTTCCTCCAAATCATCATCCCCCAACTCCACCCTACGTAGCGCTAACACCCACTCCCCCCACCCTCCACCCCACACACAATTTTCTCAAGATAATTTACACTTATCCAATAAATTATTAATTTTCATCAAGTTTATATACATGTTTATTCCTATCTTGAATAGTACTAATCCTTCAATTTTGTTATCTGTTTAACTCTTTTCTTCTATGATAATTTTTATTTTTTTATTTGATTATATTATATAAAATAAATTATTAAATTATTTTATATAAAATAATAATAATAATTATACTTAAATCATTACTGATTAAATTAATTGAATGATCGTTATATTTGTATTCATTAAAAAGTAGGATTAACTTGATTATTTTACTTCAACATATTATACATAGTTAAAGTTAATAAAATCATCATCGTGAATAAAATATTAAAATTGAGTATATATATATATATAGAGAGAGAGAATGTTATTTTTTTTTAAAGAAAAAAAAAGAGTCCGAATGCACATATATTATAGAAAAAATTTCTATTTATTCTCAATCATTCATAGCACATGTAGGATTAATCACTCAACATCAATAACAATCATTTTTATAACCTTATTTTGCTTGACACACAATTTGACAAGTACACAGGCTTTGATTGCTTCCTGCAGCAGCACAAATACAACTATGAGGCATCGAACTTGCTGGCCATTGAAATAGAGCTAGATTTCCACAACTAATTTTAGCACACGTGTCTTTAGCCGTGAACGTTCCCGGACAAAATTTAGGATCACCTGACACAAATGAATGAGAAGACTACATATTAATCAATATGAATATAATTAAAAAACTCAATGATGAAAATAAATATTTAAAAGAAATAATTATTAATAAAATCATAACTTGTGCATTTAAGAAAAAATCATACCTAGCGAATGGTCAACCAAAGTGAAACATATTGCCATGGAGAAAAGGAAAAGAGTAATGAAACTCTTCATATTTTTTTCACAACTTTTGTATGATATGATAATATTAATTGTTGACACCAACCAAATCTATAATTTTTAAATTACTTGCCAAAAAATACAAATGTATTTATGGTAATAGCTCAAATAAGGCGAGTAAATCAGTAGTTTTTAAATTACTTGTTTTAATATACAAATGAGTTTATGGTATGTGTTGAAATAAGGCTAGTAATTTGTAATTAAGGTTTTTTCTACTTTGTTGATCAAATTATTAGCAAAAAAATAAAAGACATAAAGTAACTATTTGACCCCACTAAGTACCACCAAGATATAAATAGTGTATATAGATTAAAAAAAATTTATATTGTTCAATTTTAGCAAAATCCAATAGTTTTGGCATTAATCTTGTGTAGTTTTGGCATAAATCTTATGTTTGGGTTAAAAAATTTCCTGATTAAGTAGAAATACTTTATTAAGAACGCAACAAGTTCTTTTTTCTAGAATCTAAAATCTATAAATCCATAAGTCTAACCTCGACTCTAATGTTGTACAAATATGCCATGTTTAAAAGGATCCCAATGTATTCTGCCTAAACTAAAAAGAAAAAATCAATGTACGTAACATAAAATATATTTGGGAAAAGGTTAGATTTACTCATTTACAATGCACACTCAATCTTTATGTAGTCTTGTATAAACGTTCATTTGAGCTTTGCATTTTCATAACCTTGCCCCCTTTTAACCAATCTCACCTTATTGCCTTGAGATACATTATCACGTCCCAATATTTTAAAGTTGTTATGACACTAATCATTTGTTTGTCAGGTAAACCAAAATATAATAATCTAAAGTGAAAGAATTTAATGTGATTTAATTAGTTCTAACAAAAATAACATAGATAATAACTTTGTAATGCAACAAACGGTAAATCATGATCCAAGATCTGGTATAACAAGTCATGAGAGACTTACAAATAAGGAAATGTTTGTCTAAGAAAATACATTAAGGTTTGAAATACCAAAAAAATTGTCTAAAAGGACATAACATTCAACAAATTAGCAAATTGACAGGAAAAATCACACTTCTATAGTCAAAGATAGCAGCTCACTACTGAAACTCTAAAAGTGTCACAACCCAAAATTGGGACCATGATGGCACCTGCTACACCCTCCGATACAGGTAAGTTTATCACAGTCTAAAAATTATTATCAACATAAATTGAAGTGATAGAAGTAAGAAATAAAAATAATCCCCAAATGACATACGGAAGAGGTACGTTATGAACATAATATTCCAGGTCTGGTTGTCACTACTACAAGACTCAAATATTAAATACAATAATATAGTTTGAAGTATCAAATGTGACTAAACATAAGATAAATTGTCATGGCAAAATATTTTGTAGTTGTGATGATATTGATCATTCGTTCGTCAGGCAAACCAAAATATAATAGTCTAATGTGAAAGAACTTAATGCGATTTAATAAGTTCTAACAAAAATTGTAACGACCCTTCCATCGGTATGGGTGATTCCTCTTTTTAAATTTTTGAGTTAAGATTTTTCCCATATCTGAAGTTATATTTTTCAAGATAAGCTAGTTTCGAATGAAATTTGAGCGAGGTATAATCTAGAAAATCTGAGAACGGAAGGGGAAAATGTGGTAGTGTTTATCATGATTTCTAGTTATCTAAGACAATAAGGAATTCGCAGGAATTTATAAATTTGAATTCAGATAAGTATTGATCTTAGCGTAATAGATATTATTCACAGTGTCTTGAATTTAAGTTGTGTTGTGAAAAAGAAAATTGTGTAGAAAAGTTAGACATTCTATCCCATCCATGTAGCTATAGCAGCTTGCATGTCACTATAATGACATGCCTAAAAGCGGACTAATTCCCACTATAGCGACCAGTCAATGCGGTCAAGGGCTACTATAGTGACTTGTGTTGCTGATCCGACCCAACCCGACCTGGGGCCTTATCATAATGATTGTTCCAAGTTCTACCGAGACCAGAGACCACCTCCGTTACCCAACCCAACCTCCAGTCGCCTACCCTGAGTTGACTAAATTTTTAACATTAACAAGATAGCATTATTGTTCAAGTCAAAACTCTGGGATAGAATCACAAACGTGGACGACCCAACCCAGTTTAACCGTTCGCCATACCTTACTGACTAAACCAACCAATACCAAACCATCAACTAATAATTAATTAATAATCAAATAAAGTTTCATAATATAACATAAAAGGATGGAACAACCAACAATATCGTCCAAGGTTTTAAGCCCCAACACCAATGCCAACACTAAGGCTAACACCCATAATGATTTGGCCCATACCAACTGTAATACCCCGGGAAATTTTTCGTTGAAATTTTGTGGGTAAATGTATTGGATTCTATTTTTTAGAATAAATTATAAATTTTTTGAGTAGAATGTCTTAGATTATGACCCACCATTGCGTAGAGTATTGAATAAGCTTTCCAACGATATATGGATCATCCAAAATGGACACCCGAGCGACGAGTTATGAACATTCCGATTGAACCGTGAATAGTAATGAACAGTAAAACGTGCAGGAAAAAGTATTGAGGCCTGACGTATTTTTGCTCTAACTTTAAAAGATCATAACTTCTTGTGCATAATAATTTGGGTGATCTACTATATATCAACGGAAAGCTCTGTGAGTCCTCTTTCCAATGAAATTGGTTTCATCCAATTTGTCTATTGGAGCAAAAAGTTATGGTCGATCTACTTCAGCCTACCAAAAGTGAATTTTTGGGTCCACTTCAAATGATCATAAATCCTTGTACACAATGATCTAGGTGAGATACTATATATCAACGGAAAGATATGAGAGTCCTCTTTCTAATGAAATTGGTTTCATCCAATTTGGATATCGGAGTAAAACGTTATAGTTGATCTACTTCAGACTATCAAAACAGTCCA
>JAPEIP010000007.1:16076017-16098012 GCA_026120095.1 Capsicum chinense | reverse complement strand
AAGATGGTAAAGAGGACCATATTTAGAATGCATTTAAAGCCTTTACCTAGGTTGTGTAGCTTTGCCGTCCTAAAACAATCCATGGGCTATATGAGTTCAGCTCTCTTTGCTGAAAAGGCCCCAGTGCATGAAGCTGCACGACCAAGGAAGAAAACCTGGGATGACTAGTACTTCCCCCAACATAAAGTGTGACATCATGTACGCGGTCATTAAGACCAAACCTCACATCGACAAATATGAGTTTTCAGTTTTGGTCTCTCTGGTACCTCTACCTTCCTCGTCTTTGCTACACCTCCCCCGTTAAGCCCAATTAAAATCATTTCCAAACAATCAAACCATTATCCATTTATTAACCAGGGCCATTAGTAGTAGTATCCTCATACCGACTAATACTTCCTAGTATTGTCCTTAGCCAAACCTTTTAGTGATCAAGGGATTTTCATGTACCCATAGATCATATCATTCGATTTACTTGGGAGATTCCCATATACCCCATAAGTAGGTTTATTAAGCCAAACCATTCCTTTAAAACCATTTAAGCCAGTTAGGTTCCATTACCAAGTTTAAACCATGCATAAGTTTCATTGAAAATCTAATTATATAGTGAAAACATTGTTATAGGCATTTTATCAAACACATTGGGGGCATAATATTACCAAAACCAATTTCAATTACCAATAACCACTCCCATGCAATCCAATTATCCAAAACCACCATTAAAGCATATAAAAGCATAATTAAAGCATAGGGAAACAATAACCAAGCCTTTATAAATAAAACCCCCAAATCATATTTGAAAACTCAAACCATGAAAACATTGTATAAAACCATACCTTTAGTTAGAACTAACAATGAGGGAAGAGAACATGCCTTAATTGAGAAGTTAATGGAGAGAAACCACCAACATAAGGCATAAATTAAGCCTTAAGATAAAACCCTAGCCTTCTTTGCCCAAGAACTTTAGAAAGGATTTAAGAGTGTTTTCTAAGTGTTAATGGATAGAATAATAGGAAAAATAACCTATTAAGTGAGCTAAAAGTCGTGAGGCTTTATTAGGATAAGTAGGGAAATATCTAGATTGCCCTCACTTAAAGCTCCCAGAAATCCTGTCAGGTGGGTATGACCATCCATACCAGTCGTACCTTCCAATATGAGTGGTACCCACCACTCATATCCAAAGACACTTCTCTTGGACCCAACACTATCCAAGGTACGACTACCCCAAACCATGTCGTATCAAAGTGTATGACTAGTACCCATGATCCGTACCCCTGGCAGAATAGAATCTCAAGGGGATTGAACACTGCCCACCATACGAGTCCATGACATGACTCATACCTTAGCTTATGGCTCAAGGCAATCCACTCGTAGTCATATCCAAGTCAAGTCACCAAGTTTAAGATTTAGTGAAGGAACCTAACGATCTGTATCCACAGATATGAATCGTACCACCCAAGTCGTATCCATTCCAAAAACCAAATCCACCCCACCAACTGTTACGGCCCTAACCAGGGCCTAGACATAATGGACATACCAAGTTCAATCAGGACCGGGGACCACCCCCTATCCCTCAACCCAACCACCGTATGCATATCTTGAGCCGGCTGAATTCCAAAAATATAACAAGATAACATGTCTATCCATATGCTGACTTTGGGACAAGTCTATAACCGAGACCAACCCAACTAAGTCTATCTACTTAGTAACCAACCGAGCCAATGCAAAAACCATAAACCAAAACCAAGTATAATAATAATCCAACGTATGTATGTATATATATATATATATATATATAAATATATATGAGATAACCAATCCATACTGTACCAAAGTCCACAGTTGTCCGTACAAAGCCTCTAGACCAACCAAAGAGTACCTAGTCGGGACATGCCCCCGACATAGCCATAAACCAATTCTACCAAAGACAAAATACATAAAGTAATCCATGACATGAAATAGATACCTTTTGAACTATGAAATCTCACCATTTCAATCCAACATCAATTGTACTCTAGTTCGATCACTAAGCAAGAGGAGTAGAATAATCGGTTCCTACATAGAGTGGATATACAATTGCTAGTAGACGGGTTAGCAAGTAAATGCTAGGATGTACTGAGGATAAGGATAAAATAATACAAATTATAAAACCAAGTAAAACCATCCATAATGAATACAACCATACATATATATAAGTGTCGGTAAAGGGAACCAGGTTTAGCATGTATAAAAACCTTTACATGGGTTCTGTATCTTTGTCGTCCTAAATCACCCACGGGAAATATGGGTTCAGCTCCTTCTGCTGAAAGGGCCCCAATGCGTGTAGCCGCACGACCAAGAAAGATAACCCTGGGATGACTAGTACATCCCCAAATATAAGGTGTGACATCATACGCACGATCACTAAGAACAAACCTCACATCAGTAAATATGAGTTTCCAGTTTTGGCCCCCCCAAGACCTTCACCTTTCTCGGCTTAGCTACACCTCTCCTTTAATGCCCAATTAAAACTATTTTCAAATAACCAACCAATCCATTTGCCATTTATTAACCAAGGCCATTTAGTAGTGGTATCGTCACACCGACCATACTTACAAGTACTATCCATAACCAACCATATATTGGTTTAAGGAGACTTTCATGTGCCCTTCCATTTACCATGATAAACCACTTGGAGGACTTCTATGTTCCCCACAATCATATCCATTTAGCCATTTACCTTTCCAAACCATTTAAACCAATTCCATTAATGCATTCACTTGGGGGATTTCCATGCATCCCATAAGGTTTTCAAAATATACCAATCATGACCACCAAATCCTTTACCTCTTAAACCATTCCAAACCATTTTAGACCATGACATACATTCAAAGAATTTATATCATTTAAACCATGCAAAGTCATTCAAAAACATTATAGTTCCATTACCAAACCAAATCATGCAAGAGTTCCAGTAAAAGTTTAACAATAAAGTAAAAATATTCTTTGAAGCATTTTATCAAACATGTTGAGGTCATACATTTACCAAGACCAAAATCAATGCATAAACCACCTTAATTGGGGTTACTCAAGACCCATTAGTTAAACCATAACCAACAACCAACCACATGAGCAAACCATTACCGAAAACATGTAAAAACATGATTTAAGACAATACCAAACCATATGCACCAAAACCCTCCAATCTTAAAGAGTGAGTTTGAGAAAGTATTTGAAGTGTTTTAATCTTTTACAAGTGTTATGGAAGGCTACCAAGGATTATATAACGTGAGGGCAGAAGGTTCTTGAAGTAGGAAATATCCAAACTACACTTGACTTAAAATTAAAATAAACCACATCCAGGGGTACGACTCACCCTTACCATTTGTATCCTAGTGTACGAGTGGTACCCTAATTCGTACCTAACCAGGTCATCACCTTACATACTAATTTCTATACGACTTACACCTCCCCAACTCGTACCTAAGGGTTTGAGTGAAACCCTCAATCATACCCACCAACCGTACCTTGAACAAATTACACAAGATCACACCTATGAGCAACATACGAATTGCCAATGTGCCATTCGTATCTTCCTATACGATTCGTACCAAGAGGAATCGTATCTTGGGTAGTATCTACACCAAACATACTGTTTGTTTTATTCCTTTTTGGATTTTATTTTTAAGAAACGGTTTTGACCTTTTCAAACTATTTCAAAATTTAGAAGTAATTTGAAAAAAAAATTACAGAGTCGCCACTTGATTTTTATCGAAAACATCAAGAAAAACATAACGAGATTTCAAAATAGAAATAAATCTTCTAAATTAGAGTAACTGGTTAAGGGTTCAGTTAACACCCTAAGAAGATTTTTACGGGACTTAGGAGCGTTTGTTTTAAAACGGTTCACTAAAGGACTTTTTTTGACTAACTAAAAGGGTGACTAACTTTATGAAAGGGTTATAAAAGTATTTAAAATTATTTATTCACTTAAAATTGGCATTTGTTTATTCGAACAAGTAATAGTCTACTTGAATTTAGTGAGAAAGTTACAACATATTTTATTTAATCTAATATTAATTTTGAGGAAAAAATTACGAAACATCTTTAAAATATCTTAATTGATAAAATATTTTACTTAATTTAGAATTAATCTCGAAAAGTTGGAATTTGAGAAAAAGATCAGGAATATTCTAATTAAGAAAATTCTACTTATTTCATAATTAATTCTAAGGAAAAAATTGTGAAATATTATTTCTACTTGAATTAATGAAAAACCTATTTAAAATAGGTGGAACACCTGGATTTAAGAAGGAAATAAGTTTGTGTTTTTTATGAAAGAGGAATTACGGAATTATTCTTACTATTATCATTGCTATTATTTAAACTATGTATATATAAGAAGGATCCATTTTTTCATAAATAAAACCTTTGCAAAATGTTAGGAGAATGTCATGTTAAAAATATTTTATCAATAATGAAAAAATTAAAATTTACAAGAAAAATTAGCTTCTTGAATTTGAGAAAAAATATTTTAACCCAAATAGGTAATTAATCGTATGAACAAAACAAATGCCATCTTGAAATAATTAATTTAATAAAATACTAATTTTAGGAAGAAAAATTGAACCAACCAATTTAATCCATTTAGACAAGATAAATTAGGTGAGAAAATGGTGAGTCAAAATATGAAAATCAAGATAAACTAGAATGGCCACATTTTAGGGGATCTCTAAATTAATTAATTAAAGTTGAGGTTAATATAAATACACAAGAATAAATTACAAATGATAAGGGAATAAAAGATGTATAAATAACATAAATATCAACCCTTTTGGAAGAAATTACATTCTCTCCCACTTTTTTAATTACTTTACTCTCTCTCCCTATTATTAATATACATAACATAGCCGACATATACATAGCATTCTGTGTATAGGTTGGAATTTTTATAATATGTTTAGGGAGTTGGGATTTTTTGTAATATTACAAACATAAGTTACATATTTGTGTAGTTTTGAGATAAAAGATAAAGAATTAGAGTTGGGCCCTTTTTGGCCCATCCACGTTCTATCCAGCTTTTGGGCTTTTAATCAATGGACTTTAAGTCCATTTTCCTGCATTGTATACCACAGGTATATCAGCTCCTCTTTTCCAGCATTTTTGGGTATACCATCGTGTATATATTGCGTATTAGCGTAGAAAAATCAGCATGTTTGCTTCCACATTTAATATGAACCAACATCAGCTGCCTTCCAGTGTATATAAGCTGTTTACAGTCGTATATCATCTGTATACAGGTGTATACCAGCCTGTATCAGTTCATTTGGGGCTTTAGCGTGGAGCTTGACTCGACGGATATACAAGAGGGGAGTCCGATGGACTCCACGAAGGATTTCATGCATAAAAAAATAAGAAATAAAAAATGCATTAGAGGAAATTCCGCGCGTCATGGTAACAAAATAGAGACATACTTCATGAGCACAAGGTTCTCAAAACAATAGATTCAAAATGGAATTAAGAATTAGTATATATTATACCACTGGTAGCGACACAGAATAAGGAATATCCAAATTCACAAGTCAAAATAATATTTCAGGCCATTACAAGGTAAACTTTGCCAACAGCAAACATCCAAAGTAGGAGCATTAACAAGTATAACTTGGTTTTTCATGGTGAAGTTTTACTTAAAAAAACATGCTTTGTTATTTCATCAAAAGGAAAATTAACTTAGATCCTTGGAGTAAAATTAGGTTGTTTCACTTTAAGCAGGAAAATACACATTCATTTTTGAACTCTTAAGAACTTCATACACAAACTCTAAACTCATACATTTTCTAGAAATCCAAAGAAGAGAAAGCAAACGGGACAAAACTAGAAAAAAGGCAATCTTAATTGATGATTTAAAAAAAAAGATTTCGTTGTTTAAGCCTCTTGGAACGAGAAAAAAAAAACTATTATGCATTCATGACAACAAGCAGATGCAGGAATTTAAAGCTTGGAGATTTTTTCTCCAATAAACAATGTATAACAAAAAAACTTTCCAATCGAAACACAAACAAAAACCTAAATCCACTCTCGATATCATTGCGAGATACATACTGCAACATTAAACATAAAAGGAACTAAAAAGAGAAAAGATGGGTTATTTACCTATCTTGGTGCAGCGACTGGAACTACAAACTCTTGTCGGAACAACATCCACCACAATTTTGATTTGCTATCGAAATTTCAATGATTTGGATGAATTTTGAGAACACTGTGAAGATTTCTTGGTTACATAGGGTTAGAGGTGCGCACCTCCAGAACCCTCAAGATTTTCCCCAATAAATCCTCTCAGAATCCCCTTAGCCCCCACTATCTATTTATAGGGAAAATTGGGGGAAAATATTATAATTTTTCCAGATTACAATTTCAAATTTTGGATTCAATTTCTTGAGAGGCTTTGAGTTCTGTTGTAGAACAAAATTAATTATTAATGGCCATCAGAGGATATTGGAGACAAGAGTCGTTTGACTTTGTTGGTCAAAGGAATAAATTAATTCTTGCCCAAATTAGTGAATCATGCACTGAATATGTCAAAAACATCTGCTTTTGAGCCATAAATGGCTATACTGAAGGGGTAAGATGGTAAATTTCGAGGGCCGTCTAGGGTTTAGGGTGGTCGTTTTTGGTTACGTTGAAGTTATGGGTGGTCGGGTCTTTTCGTGGTTTGTTTGTTGTTGTCAAATGTTGTTGATAACGCTATTTTGCTATTGCTGTTAAACACTATTTGTTGTTGCTGGTTGAGGGGAAAATGAGAAAGGATTTGGGTCGGGTCAGAAGATTTGAGGAGTGGGCTTAGGCAGCTGATTGGGTTGATTTTAGTGCAAAATTTAGAAATAGTATACTTATTCCCTTAATTATGAGTTTCATAGCAACAGTTTCATAATTAAATAATATAACAAGTTGTATTTTATATTTTTGCAAACTGTTGCTACAAAAATATAAATACATATGATTTTTACAGCCCTTATGATCGATATATATTTTGTATTTTTGCAAATGGGTTGATTTTAATTGTTATTTGGGTTGAAAATATTGGGTTCGCTGTAGGGAATTGGGAATTTAGGGATTTAGGCTATTTTTGGGGTATTTTTAATTTAGTCAATTTTAATTTAAAATCTAGCCAAATCGAAAATTAATCGGTCAATTGTATTACAACTGTAATCTAATTAATTTCAATTATGGCCAAATTCAATGAATCAACTAAATTGAATAAAAAAATTTGAAATATATTAACAATGAGTTTAATCCTGAGTTTCTTGATTTAATAAAATTAAACAAATATAGTTTTTTAAAAACAAATTATTTTTGAGGCTAAATTATATTTAAAACAAAGTTATAACCATTTGAATTAATTTTCAAGATAACCTTGATTAAAATTTAATTTCTGTAAAACAATTATTTAAGTAACGAAATTACACAATCTCGTACGTATGGATACGAAAACATATAATTATTACTTAAGAAAATCGAATTGCCTAGATAAATACTTGAAAGAATTTTTTATTCGGATAAAATAAATGTTGCAATTTTATTTAAAGACGAAAAAACTCAAGGTTAAACTTAGTCGTGGAGTGCAAATATTAGGTTTCAACACCACTTAGTATACGATTGGACCCTCAAGCCATCCCACGAGTCGTATTCAAGGGGTACGAGTGACACCCTTTAGTCGTACCAAGCCACTAAGTCCCAAAACTTAAGAAATTTTGCAAGGGTCCAAGACTTGGGATGTTTCATTCTCCCCAACTAGGATTACTCGTCCTCGAATGACGGGTAAGGGTAAGGATAAACATGAGATAACACCTTAACACATATCAGCCTTTCCTCCAATCAAAATAGAGGACAAGAACACAAACCAAGACGAGAAGATCAACACATGTAAAGCACGATTTACACCCCAATACTTTCATTCCGACCTCTAAATAAGTTAGAAAACAAAGATGCAAGATGAACCATTCCTCACCTTTAACCAAGTTAGAAAAAAAGAATGTGTTTTGAAGAACACACACCTTACTCACGAATTTTCAGACCAAGAACCAACGCGGATCCTTGGACTCCATGTACATTTCCGTATCCTAAATGGCTTTCTCGGACTTGTTGTTTGTCCATGGAACCTTTATCAAATCCACACTTATTGTTCGCAACCGGCGAACTTACCGATCCAAGAATCCCTACCATTGGGATTCCCTTGAAGAAGACAAACTCTGAGATACCAATACCAACCAAAGGAATCAACCGACTAAGGACCATCTATACCTTACCCAACACAAATACATAAACGACCGGTTGAATTGACTCATGATAGACCAAGTCAAATTCAACTTAGAATTTCCCGAGATACATCACTACAAATGCTTTAGTCTAATTTAAACCACCACTTCCATGTTCAAGCTTATCAAAAGCTAAGAGTTAACTAAGCCGCTGGGCTCTATTCCGTACATCTATCCCGAAACACTACTCCGCTTTCACCACCTTTTTACTATGGAAGCCATGAGTAAAGGATATGAACAAACCCACATACAACCATTATAACCAAAATCGCAACATATAATTGAAAGCCTAAACCATATGACTACTATGCCATGAAAATAATTTATGCAACCATGAATTACTAATCCTCTTAAGTACCCAACACAATTATAGGTATATCTACCAATCACAACATTTAAGCCTACCACTTATATACCCGTGGTATGATCTATCCATCAAACATCTAGCACCCTCTAATATTTCCTTAAGGATTTTCACCATCTATTCATTTCCTAGCCATTTCCCATGACAACAACCTTATCTCACCTTTCAAAACCTTAACTTTAGTAGTCACTCGGGACTCTCCCCCACTTAGGGATTTCTACATTCCCCATTTCAAAACATCACCATGCTTCCCAAGCCTCTACCATCCTAGCACGGCAAGAATCATCAAGGAAATCAAATTACAAGAATCACCCATGCCACCTAAGGCAAGACAAAGACCCCCGAAACAAGACACGACACCAAAGATACAAAGTAATCCATAACAACCACCTAGGTCATAATGATGAATCATCCCAACCAAACAATACCACAAAAGGAGTCCTTAGGGATGGACACTGAAAGAAACACAACCACACAAACCATAAGTAATGTAATGAAAGATCAAGACTCATATCCCAGGAATAAAGCGAATGCAAAATGTGAACCATAGGCATAAGCGCTATAAGAATACACACAACACTAGTAGAGTACTCTCTTAATCGCGATAGAAGAGTATCACTAGAATATGCAACTCGACCTTCCTTTGAAGTCCACCACTAAAAGAAAATTTAAGATTAACCACCAACCTTAACCCCATTACACCTACAAAAAAACACTCCACTCTATTGGGTAAAACCAAGGGCATACACTAATGACACTTGGTTTTCCTATACCCAAAACCTTATTCATCCCAATTCTACCTAGAGCCTAACATAGACAGGAAAAAACTGTGAGACCAAATTGACTCCAAGGTTTCTAATGAAAGCACAACCATTAAAAATCAAAACATGGCAACCAAGGCCATTTCAAAATCATTTGAATCCAATCAAAACCCATTCATGTTCCCTTTACCATTTATGCAATGCAAAGATTTAAGAATAGTCAACCCATATGACAAAATCATACTCCTTGGAAATTTCACAAACAATTTGAAGACATATAATTTCCAAAATCAAAACCAAAACCAAGTAATTGGGGAATCCATAGTATCCCATAATCCGTTTACCATTTCTATGCATCCCTCAACATTCATAAACATTAATAAAGCACGAATGTGCACCATAATCCACGGAAAATTAATTAAATGAGTAATTATGTCAAAGCCCTTAATTATGCCAAAAACCACTTTTAAAACCATAAATTTAGAAGTCAATTTCTATGCCAACAATAAAGTACAAGTATAGGGACAAAGATACATGCATGCTTCATGCTTTAAACCATCCAATGACTAGACCCCAAATCCATATCCATCCACTCAACCTGAATTCCTGGCCTAAATCACAACTTTCACACTATTGAAATTCCCGAGCTAACATACTTTTTTTTTTTATCAAAACCAACATTTAAGATCCATACTTAGTGTCTATCAACCACCATGCACTACTAGAAAAGTACCCCATATAAAAAGAAATATACATATGAGGTCCTCCCCTACTAGAAGGACACCCTAAATTCCTTAGTCACCCACCGACAACCTTTCCATTCCCAGGGAAAACCATTCCCTTTATGCATGTACGAGTGACAACACTCGACAGGGAAATGTTAAGACTGATGAAACCTTCATCTAAGAGATACCTTAATTTTTCCTTAAGCTCTTTTAACTCCATCGGAACCATTCTAGTAAGAAGAAATAGAATTTTGGTAAGGGTCGTCAAGAAGACCTTAGGAAATTCATTCACCACCAAAACCAAATGCAAAATAAGACCTTTCGAGTTAGAATTTTTAACCCAGACCAAATAATAACGACACCTCTTTGGAGACCAATCTTCGAGTTCTAAGAAAATACATGAGGTAATCCATGACATAAAATAAATGCCTTCCAAACTATGGAAGCTCACCCCTTCAATCCAACATTAACTGTACCTAAGTCTGATCACTAAGAAGGATGAGTAGAATGGCTGATTCCTACATAGCGTGGGTATACAACCGCCTGTAGATGGGTTAGCAGGTTAACACTAGCATGTACACAGGATAAGGATAAAATAATGCTAATTATAAAACCAAGTAAAACCATCCATAATGCATACAACCATATATATATATAAGTACCGAGAAAGGGAACTGAATTTAGCATGCATTTAAAAATCTTTACCTACACTGTGTAGCTTTGCCATCCTAAACCACCCACGAGCAATATGGGTTCAGCTCCCCGTTCTGAAAGGGCCCCAATGTATTTAGCTGCACGACCAAGGAATATAACCCTAGGATGACTAGTACATCTCCCAATATAAGGTATGGCATCATGCACATGGTCACCAAGACCAAACCTCATATCAGCAAATATGATTTTCCAATTTTGGTACCCCCTGGGACCTTCACCTTCTACGACTTAGCTATACCTCCCTCTTTAATTCCAAATTAAAACTATTTCTAAATAATCAACCAATACATTTACCATTTAGTAACCAAGGCCATTTAGTGGTGGTATCGTCATACCGACCGTACTTGCAAGTACTATCCATAGAAAACAATAGGTAGGTTTAAGGGGACTTTCAAGTACTCTTTCATTTACCATGATAAACCACTTGGAGGACTTCCATCTTTCCCACAAGCATAACCATTTATCCATTTACCTTTCCAAACCATTTAAACCAATTCCATTAATGCATTCACTTAAGGGATTTCCATGCATCCTGCAAGGTTTTCAAAATAGACCAGTTATGACCACTAAAATCTTTACCTCTTAAACCATTCCAAACCATTTAAAACCATGTCATACGTTTAAAGAATTTATATCATTTAAACTATTTAAACCATGCAAAATCATCCAAAATCATTTAGAGTTCCATTACCAAACCAAACCATGAAGAGTTCCAGTGAAAGTTCAACAATAAAGTAAAAACATTCTTCGAAGCATTTTATCAAATATGTTGAGGAAATACCTTTACCAAGACCAAAACCAATGCATAAACCATCATAATTAGGGTTACTCAAGACCCATTAGTTAAATTATAACAAACAAACAACCACATATGAAAACCATTACCAAAATCATGATTAAACCAATACCAAACCATATGTATCAAGACCCTCAACAATATTTCAAAATCCAACTTTCATGATTTATAAAACAATGTTTAAAACATAATACACATGCCTTTAGTTTAAAATAAAAATGAGGGAAGGATTATATGCCTTATACATGAAGGTTCACGATAGAAATCTTGACCTTTGAGCCCTTTGAAGAACACTTGACAAACCCTAGCCTCCAATCTTGAAGAGTGGGTTTGAGAGAGTATTTGAAGTATTTTAATCTTTTAACAAGTGTTACTGAAGGCTACCAAGGGTTATATAATGTGAGGGCATAAGGTTTTTAAATTAGGAAATGTCCAAACTACCTTTGACTTAAAATTAAAACAAGCCACGTCAAGGGTTACAACTCACCCGTACCATCTGTATCCTAGGGTACGAGTGGTACCCCAACTTATACCCAAACCTTGCCATGACCTTACCTGCTGGTGTCGATACGACTCACACCTCTCCAAATTATACCTAAGGGTACGAGTGACACCCCCAATCGTACCCACCAACCGTACCTTGGAAAATTACGTAAGACCATACCTATAAGCAATATACGACTTGCCAATATGCCACTCATTTTTTCTATGTGATTCGTACCAAGAGGAGTCGTATCTTGGGAAGTAGCTACACCAAAAATACTGCTTAGTATGCGATTGGACCCTCAAGCCATCCCACAAGTCATATTCAAGGGTTACGTGTGATACTTTTGTGTCGTACCAAGCCACCAAGTCCTAAAATGTTAGAAATTTGCAAGGGTCCAAGACTTGGGATGTTTCACCAACCAATACAGGTCAGCATACGACAAACCTATACCACTCTACCCCTGTGTATGACTCATTTTCCCTAGTCGTACCCTTTCCAGAGACTAGAATTCTAGGAAATTTTCTAAGGTTCAGGAACTTAAGGTATTTCAGTCTCCCTCACAAAGAATATTTGTCCCCAAATGACGAACAAGGTAGGTTTGATGTAGCCACGAGTCATTTGCATTATCAAACATAAATCTAACCTTTGGATGCTCTACTCTCACCTTTAAGACTGAAAACAAAGATGTAAGAAAATCAACCTTTTCTTTAACAAACTCAGAAAATAAAGGTATGTTCAAGAACACATACCTTCCGCACGAATCCTAGGAGCAGAAAACAAGTGTGGATAATTAGACTATATGTACTCCCCCGCTTTCCAAATAGCCTCTTCCACCTTGTGGTTCCTCCATAGATCCTCAACCGAGGCCAAATCCTTGGTTCAAAACTGATGAACCTATCAATCCAATATATTAATTAGGACCTCTTCATGCGACAGAGAATCCAAGATACCTAATCCGTCCAAAGGAACCACCAAAGAAGGATCACCAATGTATTTCCTCAATAGAAATATGGAATACCGGATGAATGAAGCTCAAGCTAGAAGTCAACTCCAATTCATAAGCAATATTACCAGCCCTCCACAAAACCTCATAAAGACTAACAAATCAGGAACTGAGCTTTTCTTTTTTGCCAAACCGCATTACTTCCTTCATCGGAGATACCTTGAGGAACACCTTATCCCCAACCTTAAACTCCAGTCTCTATGCCTTACATCTACATAGGACTTTTTGCAACTTTAGGCAGCCTTAAGCCTATCCCTAATCACTTTTACCTTTTCCATAGTCTGATAAACTAAACTAAATCAGGACCATACATATCTGCCTCACTAAGCTCAAACCAACCAATAGGAGATCTACACCTCCTACCATACAATGCCTCAAAAGGGTCCATAATAATACTAGAATGATAGCTATTATTGTAAGAAAACTCCACCAAAGGTAGATGCTCAGCCCAGTTTCCCCCACAATCAATCACGCATACCCAAAGCATATATTACAATATCTGAATAGTCCTTGCTACTTGCCCATCTATATAAGGATGAAAAGCAGTACTCAGACTCACCTTGGTACCCAAACCTTTCTGATAGACCACCAAAATATGATAAAAACAACATACTATGATCAGAGAGAATTGAAATGGGCACCCCATGCAGATTTACGATCTCTTGAAGATACAAATTTACATAGTCCTCTGCCAAAAAGGTAGTCCTCACTGGCAAAAAGTGAGAAAACTTTGTCATCCTATCAATGATGACCCAAACCAAATAAAATTGATTTTGATATCGTGGAAGATCGATAATGAAATCCATATTGATCAACTCTTATTTTTATTCAGGCAACTTAATTTTTTGATACTACCCACCAGGCCTTATGTGCTCAACCTTAACCTATTAGCATACGATACACTTGGCTACAAAATCAGCCATATCTCATTTCATTCCATAACACTAATATATCTCCTTGAGATTATGATATATCTTCTAGAGCGGGGATGAACAACATAGCGCGACTCATGCATCTCATTTGAAATCCATTTCTGTAACCCATCAACCTCAGGAACGCATAACCTCATTTGGTACCATAAAGTATTATCGCCACTGAACTTAAATACCACTACTTTTTGCCCACCAACAACACTCTTGATTTTATCAAGATAGGATCTAGGACTTTTTTTTCCTTGATCTCTGCACCAAGAGATGACCGAACCACCTCTTGCACCATCACACCACTATCCTTAGAGTCCAAGAGACGAACTCTAAGATTAGCTAAGTAATGAATGTCCTTCACCAATTCTCGCTTTTCTTTATCTATATGAGCCAAACTCCCTATGGATAACCTACTAAGAACATCAACAACCACGTTAGGTTTACTTGGGTGATAGTAAAGACTCATATCATAATCCTTGGGAAGCTCTAACTATCTCATCTGTCTGAGATTAAGCTCTTTCTGAGTGAACACATACTATAGGCTCTTATGATAAAAAAAATATCCATGTGTACACCATATAAATATACCGCTATATTTTCAAAGAAAAGACCACTAGCAAGAATCTCCAAATCATGAGTAGGATAGTTTCTCTCATGTACTTTCAACTTCTTGGAATCATAGACAATTACCTTCCCATGCCGCATCAACACAAAAACAAGGCCCATTCTAGATGCATCACAATAAACCACAAATCCATCATTACCTTCAACCAATGTCAAAATAGGAGCTGAAGTTATATTATCTTTCAACTTCTCAAAACTCCCTTCATAAGAATCCGACAAAGAAAACTTCACCTTCTTCTGAGTAAACTTAGTCAAAGAAGTAGCAATACTCGAGAAACTTTTCACAAACTTTCCTAATACCCATCCAAACCAAAGAAGCTCCAAATGTCGGATGAAGTCATGGGTCTAGGCCACCTTTTAACTGCAACCACCTTTTGAGAATCCACCATCATCCCCTCACTAAATAATATGACCAAGAAAAGTCACAACGTTTAACCAAAGCTAATACTTAGAGAACTTGGCATATAACTGATATTCCTTCAAGGTTTCCAACATAATACGAAGGTGATTAGCATGATCCACCTCACTCTTAGAATAAACCAGGATGTCATTAATGAACACAATGATAAAAAATCCAAAAATTGCCTGAACACCCTATTCATCAAACCTATAAATGTCACCGGGACATTAGTCAAACCAAATGACATCACGAAGAATTTAAAATACCCGTACCAAGTACGAAAAGACATCCTAGGGATATCTACCTCCCTAATCTTAAGATGATAATACCCAGACCTAATATCTATCCTTGAAAAAAACTTGGCACCTTGCAACTGATCAAACAAGTCATCTATCCTTAGGAGAGAATATTTGGTCTTGACCGTCACCTTATTTAACTACTGATAGTCAATGCACATCCAAAGGGAACCATCTTTCTTATGCACAAACAACATTGGTGCACCCCATAAATTTACACTAGGATGAATAAACCCCTTATCCAAAAGATCTTTAGGTTGCTTTTTGAGTTTTCTCAACTCAGTTGGAGCCATTCTATAAGGAGGAATAGATATTAGATGAGTGTTTAGAATCAAATAAATACCAAACTCAATTTCTGTATCAGGAGGAACACTTGGAAGATTATCCAAAAAGACTTCAGAAATCTCATTAACCATTGGAACTGACTGCAAAAAAGGATCTTCCAAGTTAGAATCTTTAACCCAAACCAAATGATAGAGACAACCTTAAGATATCAATCTCCGAGCTCTAAGATAAGAAATAAAACTCCCCCTAGGAGCTAGAGAACCACCCTTCTATTCTATAACTAGTTCACTAGGGGAACCTAAAGATAACCTTACGGGTTTGATAATCTAAGAATGCATAACAAGAGTGTAACCAATCCATCCCCAAAATAATATTAAAATCCACCATATCTAGTTCAAATAGATCCACCAAGGTATGTTTTTACCAACAGCTACCATACCCCCCTATAGATTCTCTTAGCAATAACCAAGTCACCTATATGGGTAGAAATAAAAAAAGGATTCAAAACAACCTTAGGACCATAATCAATAAACATAGCTATATATGGGGTCATATAAGAGAGAGTAGATCCCAAATCAAGCAAACAATACATGTCACGAGAAAAGAGTTGTAACATACCAGTAGCGACATCAGGCAATGCCTCAGATTCCTGTTAAGATATAAGAGCATCTAATCTATTCTAGCCAACACTAGAATCAGGAGCAGTAATAGACACAAATACAACACCACCAGGTGCAGGAGCAGAAAATGAAGCCACAGGATCCTTATTCACTCTCATAGCCACCTTATTAACTGAATAATTCTTAAGTAGATGGTCTGGCTAGCCATACTTAAAATATTTTCCCCTTTTTTCATCATAATACCATAGTGAGGACAACCACAAGACTGACAAAGAGCATATAAAGAAATTGAATGGCCCATACTTTCTTGAGCAAAATCTATCACCACCCTACGGATGTTTATCACTCGACTATTTTAGGTAAGGAGCACTAGATGTGAGAAGGAACCATAACTCCCCCATTTTTTCTTTTACTATTTACCTCTATCCCAACTTTCCTGCTGTTGAGTACCACCCTGCTCAGAGAACCTGTTCATCTTACCCTGACTTTACCCAAACTCTGCCTATTTTTTCTTTTCTTTCTCCACCTGCTGCATAAGAATAACTAACCTCAAAATATCCATATCCTTAATCAAAAAGGTAGTCTTGCTTTCCTAGATCAATACTTAATTCAGCCTAGAAGCCAAATTTCTCATTCTCTCCAGCATGTCAGCCACCAAATTGAGAGCATACCTTAATAACTACTGAAATTTCAAAACATATTTCTTAAACAGTCATCCTCCCCCGTTTGAGGTCTAAAAACTCTTCCATCTTTGTTTTCCTCAACTCTTGGAGAAAGAAACAATCCAAGAAGGCATCAAAAAAGGCCTCCCATAAAGACAAATCCTCCACATCATCTCTATCTTTGTCCCTCTCCTCATACTACTAGTATGCAATATCTTTGAGCTGATAAGCCTCTAAGTTCACACATTCCATTTTTGTGGCCTGCATCACCCTGAATATCTTCAATATTTACTCCAAGAAAGCCGGAGGATCCTTCTCTACCTTCACGCTAGTGAAAGTTGGAGGACTCATCTTTATAAACTGGCTAGCCCTTATGGCCTCAGAAAATAACCCACCAGATGTATCCCACTTAGCCTGAGCAACAACCAATTAAGAAATAGAATAAATTAGCTTGCAAAATTCTGCATTAGTCACCTCACCCTGAGGAGGACTAGTACCAATTGGTGGAACTCTAGAACCATCAGAGATAAGGACCCTGAGATTGAAGACAAACTCCAGACATAGGACGTACCCTATCAACATTGTCCTCAGATGGGACAAAAAGATTTCCTTGTGTTCTAGATCTACGAGGCTTGATACGAAAGATGAATAAACAAGGATTAGACAAGGATCCAGTACTTAGACTCCAAACTTGAAAATAAAATACCAAGAAAGTAAAACATTACTAAATTCCCCAGAGCCTCTCTCTTATGAGTGTGGCATGCTAAACACCCATAAAACCAACTCTACTAGACACGGCTCTGTGGACTCCCCAATTAACCATGAACCTAAAGCTCTGATACCAACATAACATAACTTGACTCAAGATCTTATTGTATTGGGTGTCCCATGTCCAATCGGGTCTGGAGACCACCCCCGTTACCCAACCCAACCTCCAGACGCCTACTCTAAGTTTGCTAAATTTCAAACATTTAAAAAGATAAATTTATTATTCAAGTCAAGATCTGGGATAGGATCACGACTGTGATTGACCCAACCGAGTCCAACCATCTGCCATACCATACCGACCAAACCAATCAATACCAAACCCTAAACCAATAATTAAATAATAATCAAACCAAGTTCTATAACATAACATAAAAGGATGGAACAACCAAAAATATTATCCAAGGGTGTAAGCCTCAACACCAATGCTAATGCTAAGGCTGATACCCATACTGATCTCGCCCATACCAACCCATAGCAGTATCATAAAGCCTCTAACTAAAAGAGTAATAAAATCCAGTTGGGACATGCCCCCAACCATAGACAAAACCAAAATCCATAAGAAATCTAAAGTATGAAATAACATTCATGAAACGGATCCTTCCAGAAAGATAAAAGCTCACCACTTCAATCTAATAACTGACCTAAGTATCTGAATGCTAAACATGAGTATTAAGATGGCCAATTCCTGCATAGTATTGGTATACATCCACCCAAAATGGGTTAGCGAGTGAATGGTAGCATGAACTCAGGATAAGGATAAAATAATACCATTTATAAAACCAAGTTAAACCATCTATAATGCATAAAACCATACATATATATATAAGCATGCTGGGAAAGTGAATTGTGTTTAGCATGCATTTAAAACCTTTACCTGGGCTATGTGGCTTTGCCGTCCTAAACTACCCATAGGCTATATGGGTTCAGCCCCCCTATAGAAAGGGCCCCAATGCGTAAAGCTGCACGACCAAAGAAGAAAACCTGAGATGACTAGTATATCCCCAAATATAAAGTATGACATCATGCGCACGATTATTAAGACCAAACCTTATATCAGCAAATATGACTTTCAATTTTTAGTCCCTCCAAGACCTCTACCTTTCTCGTCTTTGCTACACCTCCTCCTTTAAGCCTAATTAAAATCGTTTCCAAACAACCAAACCATTATCTATTTATTAACCAAGGTCATTAGTAGTGGTATCGTCATACCAACTAATACTTGCACGTATTTTCCTTAGTCAAACCATTTAGTAATCAAGGGATTCCCATGTACCCATAGATTATATTATCCGATTTACTTAGGGGATTACCATGTACCCCACAAGTAGGTTTATTAAGCCAAATCATTTCTTTAAACCATTTCAAAATCATTTAAGACATTTAGGTTCCATTACCAAGTTTAAACCATGCATAAGTACCATTAAACATCCAATTATATAGTGAAAACATTGTTATAGGCATTTCACTGAACACATTGGGGGAATAGTATTACCCAAACTAGTTCCAATTACCAATAACCATTCCCATGCAATCCAATTATCCAAAATCACCATTAAAACATATAAAATCATAATTAAAGCATAGGGAAATCATAACCAAGCATTTATATATATAACCCCCAAATCATATTTGAAAACCCAAACCATACAACATTCAAACCATGTACATATTGTATAAAACCATGCCTTTAGAGTTGGAACTAACAATAATGGAATAGAACATGCCTTGATTGAGAAGTTAATGGAGGGAAACAACCAACACAAGCCACGAATTAAGCTTTAAGACAAAACCCTAGCCTCTTTTGTCCAAGAACTTTAAAAAGAATTTAAGAGTATTTTCTAAGTATTATTAGATAGAATAATAGGGAAAACAACCTTTTAAATGAGTTAAAGTCCTGAGGCCTTATTAGGATAAGTAGGGAAATGTCCAGATTGCCTTTACTTAAAACTCCCAGAAATCCCGTCAGGTGGGTACAACAATCTATACCAGTCGTACCCTCTAATATGAGTGGTACCCACCACTCATATCCAAGGTCACCTCCCTTGGACCCAACACTGTCCAAGGTACGAATTTCCCAAACTATGTCATATCCAAGTATACGAATAGTACCCATGATCTATACCCCTAGAAAAATGGAATCCTGAGAGGATTGAATACTGCCCAGCATACGAGTCCATGGTATGATTTGTACCCTAGCTTACGACTCAAGATGAGCCACTCATACTCAGATCCAAGTTAAGTTACCTAGTCTTAGATTATGTGATGGAACCCAACAGTCCGTATCTATCGATATGACTCATACCACCTAAGTTATATCTATTCCAGAAACTAAATCCACCCACCAACCAACATTGGTCAACATACAAATAACCTATAACACTAATACCCCTATGTACGAGTCATTTCCCCTAGTCTTACCCTATCCAAAGACAAAAATTCTAGAGAATTTTCTAAGGTTCAGAAACCCAGGGTGTTTCAGTCGCTAAAGCGATGTTACTCTAGCTACATATGTTGCTATATCGATATAAATCATTATTTTATTTGTAAATAATTTAAAATAATTCATTTTCTAAAACACATTAGCAGTGTCAATTTGGGCAACAAGATATGGTTTTCCATTATTTTTCTTCATTAAGGTAAGGATTTTATTCTATTAAATACTAAATTAATAATCTAAACCTAGCATTACTAGTTACATATTAGGAGAAGCTTATGAGATTATTCATTGGATTTTAGTTAATGATTGTTAAATTTCCATTGTATATTGTTAATTCACCAACTAATCCATGAAGTTGGTAGTTTTAGATGGATTAAGGTAGAAAAGCTCTAAATGGTGAGGGAATGATCATTAACTTGGCTTTAAGGGTTAGAGTTAAGCTATAATTCCCAGCATGGTAGGTTAGTATATTGATTATGAATTTTGTATGTATTCTTAGACTGAAATTAAATAGAAATTGCATAGAAAGGCAAGACTCTAACTTAGTAGA
Source organism: Capsicum chinense (assembly GCA_026120095.1). Lineage (NCBI taxonomy): Eukaryota > Viridiplantae > Streptophyta > Magnoliopsida > Solanales > Solanaceae > Capsicum > Capsicum chinense. The sequence continues at coordinate 16,077,306 of JAPEIP010000007.1, read as the reverse complement.
CTTGTGAAACTTAGATTGAGGTAGGTTATAATTATTTATTTTAATATAATTTTTGTTATATATGCACGTTAACTGTTTCTTAGTATTGCTTGTTAATATATGTTATTAGGTATGATCATATTTCACTGAGTTATATGTTAGTTTTGTGAATGTTACAAGGGTTGGATGTTACCTTTGTGTTATGTGGTTTTCTTATATTCGATTGTTGATTATGGAGTGTTTTGGTATTTGGGAATTCTCATGAGATATTGATGGAATAGGGTTGGCCGAAACTTGTGTCTGGAATTTAGTACATGGATAAAACTTATCCCCAACAGGTCATGACTAGAGGTTGGTTATAATATCCTTTGCGTGTATGTACAAGGTAAGTTGAGTTTGATAGTACCATGAGTGAACCAAATATCTCTCTCTCTCTCTCTATCTCTATATATATATATATAATGGTACTTACCTGACTTGACCTTACTTGACTTGACTGGCATATTGTTACCTATCATTGACATGTTATTACTGATTCTAAACTGCTCTAAATGTCACTTATTTTATAAGCGTGTAGTTAGGGTGAGCATGTATTAACTTGTTTTACTATGTTATGATTAAGAGTTCAGATTTCTCATCTTGGTTTAGCCAAATGACCCTATTTTTACATCGTTGTTTCTTGTGTACTGGTACTACACCTAGTCTTACTTTTATTGAGTGTAGCGCATATTCCAATGGCGCTTGTATGATATCATCTTTGATTCTAGCTTTGGAATTTGGATTCAAGAGTGAGCAACATATTTTGGGCTACCATGGATCATTTTTGATATTAGAGTCCTTTGTTTGGAGTTATGCATATTTCCTTAGTTTTTTGGGGTTGCATCCCCTTTTTGATAATTCTTTAATATTTTGGTACATCAATTTTTGGATCCTAGGGATGGTTTTTTATTTAGTACTATGTTCTGCATTTCTATTCTTATCTTGATGTTAGATCTTAAATTTCTTTTGAATAATTAATGTGGTAGTTCCTTTATTTTATCTAAGTCTTTGGTTAATGCTTCTGGGGTAATTTCTCACATCGAAGAATGGGTGGGCGCCGCTCATGTCCAATTAGGAATTGACAAAGTTGAAATTAGAACCTAGGTTCATCAATCTTGTTGCAACAAAATGAGCCCAGTAGAGTCTCACAGAATAGTATAAAGACATCTATACTTTTATTTTGGAGGATATATGTCACGACCCAAGACTACACTCTAGTCATAACACAGTGCTTAGAACAGGAAGTGATCCTAAGCTAACCCATAGTATTG
>JAPEIP010000007.1:16001711-16075917 GCA_026120095.1 Capsicum chinense | reverse complement strand
AACTGCATATCTATGAAGGATCTACTAATATTGATTATAGGTAGCCAAGACATAACCCCACCTATCCCTAATCAATACATATAAACAAGAAAATAAAATACAGAAACTGACTTGAGTCCTTGAAATAAAAGAACTCATCAGCTATTAGCTAAATGATACGATATTCTTAACTATGATCTTGATAGTAAGAACCAGAATCAACATTACATGAAAAATATAAGCGGAAGAGGTATGTGATCAGTACTTTGGAATATGCTGAGTATATGAGATATGCACTAGCTATGAAATACTTAGTATATGTTTTTAAACTAAGGACATAAGCCATTTTTGGAAATATGCATTTAAAACATGTCTTTACACAAAAGTTGTAAGGTGTAGTGAGATCTCTAAATCATGAGCTAAAATATTTTTGTAAACTGGGGACCAGTGGAAACATATTTATTATATTTAATCTAAATTTAATGTTGAATATGTTGTAAAATTGTACTAAATGCTAACTAAAATCAAAGAGATAAACTTAAGTGCAAACTAAATGCATGGAGCTGAACTGTAGTACAATGATTCTATATAAAATACATATATACTGATATGTAATGATAGTCTAAAAAGTTATAGTATAAAAGCAAGTAAAACTAAACTGAGGGTCATGTATAAATATTGGGTGTGAAACTGTGGGATGTGAACTGATGCAATGGCCAAGTAAATAAAGATGTAACTAATCAATATTTTTCATGATCCGAGGCCACCGCTTAGTTGCGACAAGGTGCTTAAGGCCACAAGTGACCCCAATCTAACCAATGTACTAGTACCTGCTAAGAGCACTAAAATAAATGGATATTGAAATAGCATGTGCGGAAGATAAACTGATAAAATATGGTCCAAAATAGAATACTAATCTGAATATAAGTAATATGTTTAAAAGGCAACTGATAACATTTGAAAGATAAACTGACGGTCTGAAAATCTGAAAGCCTCTAACATTAGGAGTTGATGGAACAGTCCCCTAACTAACTCCAACTGACTAACATAAAAGTAACTATCATAAATGACTAAAATAAAAATATCATCCTTGATAGATGAGGACTCACCACTTCTGTTGTTGGGAGAATGCTAATCTATCTAAGGAAGCTAAGTGAACTATGTGTCTGAACCAATATTATAAAACAACATAGCACAGATAAAAGTATGTGATCAGTACTTTGAATGTACTGGTATATGAGGCAAAGACTCCTGAAGTACATGTAAAATCTGAACATGGATGCATGAACAAGTAAAATATAGAATTCAAGACCAAGTATAGTATATACTGACATGATCTGAATAACTGAATAATTGATATCTAAATAACTAAAATAATATATAAAACTGACTGAATAAATACTAAAAATTGACTACTTAGTCATGCAAACCTGAACTAACACACTCTAAATACTGTACTGAAACTGTGGGAGCTATCATGTAACCGACATAAACCATGTGAGCTTTCATGGGGTCCAATATCTGACCCATGTTGAAGAGGGATTTTTTATTCTTGCCATCGAAATAGAACATAAACTGGAGTGATCACTAAACTAAGCCCATATTGGGAAAGGGGAAACACTCTTTGGCGAGACCCCTAGTCCTATGGTGGCACGTAGTTTCTGGGAAGTAGGATGTGCTAAACACACACTTACCGCTCGGTGCTAAATCTTACTCCCAGCTAAATCAGACTAGTGTTAATAATGGTTTAACTTGACATGGGCTTAACGTTAACCTGGTAGTCTAAAGATAGTAATAAAATCATGGTCTGACTGACTTGTAACCTGAAAAGTCTAAAACAACGAGTAAGCACATGGGTATCAGTTGTTCAAAACTTTCCAACACTAAATGGTTACAAAGTTTGACAATAACACTTAAAAATGTGACATAAATTCACAATTCAAAGACCCAAAACATCAAACATTTCAAGAACCTGATAAATTACATGAATTTAAACATAAGATAAGTTAACCTTGGAAAGATACCATGTTTATACAGTTTAAAGCATGAATTAGAGAATTTGACATAATATTGACTAAACATGACATGGGGTTTTGGAACTTCAAGAATATAGGAGCATGATTCATATAGGATAAACTATTAGCATGACTTAAATGCAAAAATAATAAGGAAACATGGATAAATTTCATGATTTACATTGAGTTGGATCTTAAATTTGAGTATAATTCATACTTGAACTTAAAAAAGGTTTTTAGGATCAATGGGTGAAAGGAATCCATTGATGAATACCCTACATACATGAGATAGAAATCCCTTTGAGAATTTCTTAAATTTGACCTTGCTCTTGAAAAATCCTAATTATTCTTGAGGAAGAGGGAAAATTGCCTCTCTTGATTCTCTTAGGAGGAATTGAGGATTATGTCATGATTTAGGGCTTTAGGGTCTTTTATACCACCCCTCGTGAATCCAAAACGACATGGGTTTGGATTTAAAGGAGTGGGAAAAGATATAAATGCCCTTGAAAAAATATGCAGGAAAATAAGTTCCCATTTGTTACGATTTATCTTGCAACTAATAAAGACTTGTTATGACTTGTGTTTTGAGTTGTAGCCCGTGATCTTGGGATTCTGAGCACATTCTGGTATGGTTACGAAATCTACCTAATGACTTATTACAACTAACTATGAGTCATTTGGTGAAGTCATAGTTTGAGGCTGGATTCCTGACTTCTTTACTAGTTAAGGTACGAGTCCATGCAATGACTCGTAAGCTATGGTTATAAGTAATATACTGGAATCATAACCACTGGGAATATTTTCGGTTACACATTGATGTGACTATGAGTCCTGTCATATGACTCATAGTCACTGATTATGAGTCATAGTGAGGTATCATAGTCACTGGACTAAGGATTCACTGGAGTGGCTAAAACTCACTCTAATGACTCGTCATGAGTGGTAATGACTCATTACCCTAAGTCATAGTCAGGGAAATTTTTCAGACTCTTGAGAAAATTTTCCATAACCTCTTGCCATAACCTTGGATCAATACGAGACTTGAGCTATCTCTTAGGAGGTTTAGGACATGAAAACTTGGGGTATTACAATATATCCCCTTGGGATTATTCATCCTCAGGTGAAACTGACTAGATTGGGATACTAAGAAGATGGAGATTATGAACTGAACATTTAGGAGCTGAATCATGACTAACTTTCTAAAATTTGAAGCATGATGCATGGGCAGGACTTAATTCATGAATACATGTTATGACATGAGAATGGTTATATAGCTGAAATAGAGAACAAGAGAGTCAATTTAAGAGAAAACATTACCTCAAGTTGAATCTGAATTCATGGAGAAAAGATGGGGATATTTCGCTCGCATATCTGCTTCTATTTCCCAAGTGGCTCTCTCAATGGATTGGTTTCACCACAAAACCTTAACCAAGGGAACTTATTTATTCCTCAACCTACGAATCTGATGGTCAAGGATCTTAACTGGAAGTTCTTTGTATGAGAGACTATCTTTTACATCCATACTTTCCAAAAAAACTGAAGTTGAATCACTAATGCATTTATTTAACAAGGAGACATAGAACACCAGATGGATTGACGCCAAATCTATAGGCAGCTAACTCATAAGCTACCTTGCTAAAATGACTCAAAATTCCATATGGACCAACATAACAGGGACTGAGATTCCCCTTCTTTCGCAGTCTCTTCACCCCTTTCATGGGTGAAATTTTCAAATAAACCAAGTTACGAACTTTAAACTCAAGGTCTATTCTTCTCACATTAGCATAAGATTTATGGCGACTCTGGGTTGTCTTTATCCTTTCACTAATCAACTAAACTTTCTCCTTCACCTCAAATAATGAATCTAGCCCAATTAAAGCAGCCTCACCTGCTTCAAACTAACTAATAGAAGATCTGGATCTCCTTCCATAGAGAGCTTCAAACTGGACCATCTGAATACTAGAGTGATAGTTGTTGTTGTAGGAAAACTCGATCAAAGGTAAGTGGTCATCCAAACTGGATAACATAAGCCCTCAACATAACTTCTAAGGTCTAAATGGTCCTCTCATCCTGGCCATCTGTCTGAGGATAAAAAGTTGTACTGAGATGAACTTGCGTACCAAGACCCTTCTAAAAAGCCTTAAAAAAATGAGAGGTAAATTAAGTACCTTTATTTGAAATGATAGTTATCATAACCCTATACAACTTCACTAACTCCCTAAGTTAGAGTCTAGCACAATCCTCAGCTGAATATAAAGTATAAAATGGCAAGAAATGGGCTGACTTGGTCATTCCATCTATAATGACCCATATCAAATCATGCTAACGATGCATATGAGGCAAACCTATTACAAAATCCATGTTCACCATCTCTCACTTTCAAGTGGGGATACTGAACTCTTGAAGCATACCACTAGGACTTTGGTGCTCAACCTTAACTTACTGATAGTTTGAGAACATAGCGACAAACTCTACAATATCATTCTTCATACCACTCCACCAATAGATTTCCTAAAATTCACGATACATCTTAGTGGCCCCTGGGTAAATAGAATGTCTCGCACTATGTTCCTTATCTAATATTCACTGCCTCAGGCCATCAACATATGAAACATATAGTCTGCCTTGACAATGAAGCACACCATCTCCCCCTTGGGAGAAAACTTCCACCTTTGATCCTTAATTACCTCCTTCAACTTAACTAACATCGGATCCCTGTCTTGCTTTTATTTTATTATGGCAACTAATGAAAATTCTGAACCATTCTGAACCCATATACTACCTTCGACTAAATCAACCAATCGAATACCCAATATAGTAAGCTGATGAAAATCATGGACTAACTTTTTCTTATCATCCTTAACATAAGCAACACTACCTATAGACAATCTACTAAGGGCATCCGCCACTACATTGGCCTTTCCTGGATGATACAACACACTCATATCATAGTCTTTCAACAATTCAAGCCACCTTCTCTAACAAAGATCCAGATCTTTCTATGAGAACACATACTATAAATTCTTGTGATCCGTGAACCTCATAATGGTAGTGCCTCCAAATATTTAAGGCAAAAACAACAAATACCAACTCAATATTATGGTTTGGATAATTCTTTTCATAGGGTTTTAGATTCCTTGAGGCATAGGCTATGACCTTACCTCTTTGCATTAATACACAACTGAGACCAACTCTAGAATCATCACAATATACTACAAAACCATCTGTGCCATCTAGTAAAGTCAAGATTGGAGCAGAAGTGAGTCGAGTCTTCAACTCTCAAAAACTCTTCTTACAGTAATCTGAACACTAAACTTTGACTTTCTTCTAGGTTAGTCTATACATAGGAGAAGGAATAGAAGAAAACCCTTCAACAAACTGTCTGTAATAGCAGCTAAACTCAAGAAACTCCTAATATCTGATGGATAATGGGTCTAGGCTAGTTTATCACTATTTTGATCTTTTTAGGATCAATTGGAATGCCATCATTGTAAATTATATGACTAAGGAAAGTTACTGATCCCAACCAAAATTTGCACTTACTGAACTTAGCAAATTATTGATAATCTCAAAGGGTCTTTACCATAACACTCAAATAGCCTACATGATCACTCTCACTATGGGAATAGAGAAGGAGATCATCAATAAATATTATGATGAACATGTCCAAGTACTGCTTGAACACCCTTTTTATGAAGTTCATAAAATCTGCAGGAGCATTCATTAGTCCAAATGACATAACTAGGAATTTGAAGTGACCATACCAAGTCTTGAATGTTGTCTTTGGGATGTCACATTCTCTGACTCTAAACTGATGATAGCTGGATCTGAGGTCTATCTTAGGGAAATAACTTACACTCTAAAGTTGGTAAAATAATTCATCAATCCTGGGTAGAGGGTACTTATTATTGATTGTGACTTTGTTCAAATAATGGTAGTCGATACATATTCTGATAGGACCATCTTTCTTGTGCAATAATAGAACTGTAGCACACCATGGGGAAGCACTAGGCCTGATGAAACCCTTATCTAAGAGATCTTTCATCGACTCTTTTAATTCTTTAAGATCAGCTGGAGCCATTTTATAAGGTGGAACAGAGATAGGTAAGTGTCTAGAAGGAGATCTATTCAAAATTTGATTTCCTTTTTGGGATGAACTCAGGGAAAATCTTTAGGAAACACATCTAGAAATTCATTTACTACCAAAACTGGCTCAAAAATTAGAGTTTCATAATTTTTCTTGACTTAGATGAGATGGTAAATACACCCCTTGGATATCATTTTTCTTCCCTTAAGATTTGAAACAAACTGACCCTTAAGCACTGAAGTAGTACCTCTCTATTCAATAATTGGTTCATTAGGAAATTAGAACTAGACAATTCTATTTCTACAGTCAACTAAGGTATAGCATGAGTGGAACCAATCTATTTCAAGAATGACATAGAAATCAATCATCTCTAACTCCTCAAGATCAACTAACTAACTTTTTGAGACACTGTAACAGCATAATTTTTATATACCCGTCTTGTTATAATAGACTTACGTACTAGGGGTAGACACTAAGAAAGGCCCTACTAATATTTTAGGTCTAACAACTAAGTTACGAATATATAAAGAGTCACCAAAAAAAGTGAAGCTCTGAGGTCAAAGAATGTACATGCGTGAAGATAGAAAACTTGCAACACACTCGTAACCATGTCAGGAGAACTTTCCTAATTAGACTAAGTCTGGAAAGCATACATTCTATTCTAGATTTTCCCACTAGTGGCACTGTAGGTGTCACCCTACTAATTTAGGGGACCTGATGGAGCTAATGAAGAATTGGATTGACCCTGTTGGCGCAAATATTTTCCCTTCTGAGAAACCATTGGACACTCCTTGATCTTATGGCCTTTATTAACATACCCAAAGCGTATATTACTGCCTGCTCTATATTCTCCCTGATGATTCCTACCATACTTCCAGTGAAGCAAATTAGTACGACCATTATTTGCACTACCCTGGCTCTTAGTGGCTAGCACTCTATCCTTACTATCCTGCCTAAACTTAGGCACAGGCACACTAGCCAAAGATGAAGATGGAGTTGAGAATTTTTGGTGGAACTGGGAATGATTACTAACTTCTGACTTTCACTGGGAGAAGTTGAAGCTACCAATTCTTTCCTTCTTATTCTATCTTTCTTTTTCCTTAAGCTTTTTCTCCTCAATCTGCTAAGAATGAACTATTAGTCTAGAAAGGTCTATCTCCTTAATCAACATGGTAGTCCTACACTCCTTAACCACACTATGAACTACACCAGATACAAACTTACTCATCCTGGAACTAAAGTCAGCCACTATAGTTAGAGCATACCTCACCAACTAAGTAAATTTAAGTAAGTAATCCCTTACACTCATGCTACCTTGCTTCAAGTTTGTAATTTTCTGAACCTTGGATTCCCTTAACTCAGTGGGAAGAACCTATCTAATAAGGTTGTGACAAACTCTTCCCACTTAATAGGTCCTGCATCAACACCCTCATTTTCCTTCCACTGCTTGAACTAGGTGTGAGCTATTTCCTGTAACTAATTCGCAGCTAAGTCTTCACTCTCATTAGAAGTGATACCCATGATATTTGTCACTTATTACACAACATACAAAAACTCCTGTGGATCCTCCTAAGACTTGGATCTAGAAAATGAAGAGGGATTCATCCAAGTGAAATCTTGAATTCTAAATGCAGCTGTATTTAACCCTGAATTAGCTGGAGCAATAGCCTATAGGTTGTTCTGAGCAACTACAGAATTGGCCAAAGGTGATGAAATCAACCCTGAACTTAGAGTAAGAGACATGTTTATTTAGGGGGTCTTCCTAAATAGGTAGGGTGGGTTGACCTTTATTTCTTCTTTTGTTGTTTCTTTTGGGATTCATTGTCTATAAAATAAAAGAAGAATGAGTTAGAAAAGAAGGAATTCAATAGAGATCATGCTTATTCAAACGATATGAACACTAAAAGAAGGAAAAATTTCCTAAAATATCTAGTAACCTCTTGCGTATAAGTGTAGAGCGCTTCATATTTATGCGTAAGACTCTACTCAATAATGATTTCATACTCTCTAGAACACTCTAAAACCTTACGCTCTGATACAAAGCTTTCTCATGACCTGAGGCTACCAGCTAGTCACGACTTGGGGCTTAAGGCCAGAAGTAACCCCAAGCTAATCTATGTACCAGTACCTGTTGAGAGCACTGGAATAAATGGATACTGAAATAGCATATGTGGAAGATAAACTGATGAAATATGTTCTAAAATGGAATATTGATCTGAATATAAATAACATGTCTGAAAGGCAACTAATAGAATCAGAAAGATAAACTGACTATCTGAATATCTAGTCTGAGATTCTGAAATCCTCTAACATTAGGATTTGATAAGATAGGCCCCCAACTAACACTGACATAAAATTAACTATTGTAAATGATTGAAATAAAAATATCATCCTCGATAGATAAGGACTCACCACTGCTGCTACTAGGAGGATGCTAATTTGTCTAAGGATACTTAGTGGACAGTGCATTCAAACCTATGTTATAAGACAACATAGCGTAAAGAAAAGTATATGATCAGTACTTTGAATATACTGGTATGTGAGGCAAGGACAACTAAAGTATATGTGAAATCTAAGCATGGATGCATGGACATGTAAAATTAAGAATACAAGACCAATTATAGTATATACTAACATGATTTGAATAACTAAATAACTAAAATAATCTGTAAAACTGACTGAATAAATACTAAAATCTAACTACATGGTCATGGAAACCTGAACTGACATAACCTAAATACTGTACTCAAACTGTGGAAGCTATTATGTAACTGATATAAACCACACGAACTACCATGGAGTCTAATATCTGGCCTATATTAAGGAGGGATATTCTATCCTTGCCATCAGAATAGAACCTAAACTGGAGTGATCACTAAAATGAACCCATATTTTGCAAGTGGAAACACTCTCTTGCAACGCCCCTAGACCTATGGAGGCACATAGTTTCTAGAAAGTAGGATACACTGAACCCATACTTCCCTTATGGTGATAAATCCTACTTCCAATTGAATGACATCGGTGTTATTAATGGTTTAGCATGACATGGTACTATACTGATAAGTGCTCAACATGAACTTGGTATTCTGAAGATAGTAATAAGATCATGGTCTAACTGACTTATAACTTGAAAAGTCTAAAACAATAATTAAGCACATAGGCATCGGGTGTTCATAACCAGCCAACATTGAATGGTTACAAATTCTAACAATAACACTTAAAGTAGTGCCATAAAGTCACAATTCAAAGACCCAAACCATGAGATATTTTAATAACCTGATAAATTACATGAATTTAAACATGAGATGAGTTATCCTGGGGAAGATATCATATTTATACAATTTAAATCATGAAATTAAGAATTTTACATGATATTGACTAAACAAGGCATAGGGTTTTTGAACTTCAAGCATATAGGAACATGATTAGTATGAGATAAACTATGAGCATGACTTGAATGTAAAACTAATAAGGAAACATAGATATGTTTCTTGATTTACATTGATCTGTATAATAAATTTGGTTATAATTCATACTTGAACTAAAAAGAGGGTTTTTTGGGCTCAATGGGTGAAACAAACTCATTGATAAATACCCCACATACTTGAGAGAGAAATCCCTTGGAGAATTTCTTAAATTTTACCTTGTTCTTGGAAAACACTAACTACTCTTCAGAAAGATGGAAAAATATATCTCTTGATTATCTTTGGTGGAATTGGGGAGTATGTCATTATTTGGGGCTTTGGGGTCTTTTATACCACCCCTCATGAAGCATAAACAACGTGGGTTTGGATTTTAAAGGAGTGGAAAAATACATAAAGGCCCTTGGAAAAATATGCAGGAAAATACGTTCCCAATTATTACTACTCATCTTACAACTCGCAACAACTGGTTATGACTCGTGGTTTGAGTCATAGTTTGGGATCCTAGGATTTCGAGCACAATTTGGTCTGGTTATGACTTCTACCTAATGACTCATTACGACTAACTATAAGTTATTTGGTGAAGTCGTAGTTTGATGTTGGATTCCTAAATTCTTTACTGGTCAGGCTACAAGTCCACACAACAACTCATAAACTCTAGTTATGATTTGTATACTGGAATCTTAATTACTGGGGATGATTTTTGGTTACACACTGCTGTGACTATGAGTCCCTTCATACGACTCATAGTCACTAATTACGATTCGTAGTGAGGTATTATTGTCACTGGAAAAAGTCTATAGTTTCACTAGAGTGGATACAACTCATTCTGATGACTCATCACGAGTGGTAATGACTCGTTACCTTGAGTCGTAGTTAGGGAATTTGTCAAACTCTTGAGAAAATTTTCAATAAATTTTTTCCATAACCTTGGATCAATACGAGACTTGATGCTTTGGAAACTAACCTCGTAGGCTATCTCTTGGGAGATTTAAGACATAACAACTTGGGGTATTACAATATTGTACCTAATTAACTAAGTGCAAGGTCATGAAACAACTGGACTTGAATTATGAGAGCTACTGTTAACCGACATATAACCAAGTTATCTAAAAAAGGAGTTTGATGTATAAACCCCATCTAAAATGTCCTAATATACGTTGCCAGGGTATAAAGGTTAATTTGATTTGGTACTGTTTAACTAGTATTTAAATGGACTAAGGTGTCAAGCCTAGTTTGACGGGTGACCCTTTATAACCTATCGAGGTGTCATAGTTCTAAGACTTAGCGACTTATATTGAAGGTGTCAGCCTAACTGACGGGTGAGTCGTCTACTCGCTGCTAAGTGCTATTTCCAACTGAATATAAACTGAATAGCTTAATAATACTTAATTCCCTAGGTTGAAAGATAGGTTCTTTGTCTGAAAGCATTCTAAATCATAAAAATAGAAAAGTTGAGTATTTGATTGACACTACATTATATCATAAGTCATTGGGTGTTCGTAACCTGCCATCTCTAAAGAATACAAATGTCTTGATAAATTATAATCTGAAGAGAAATGTCAAACTTCATAACATAAGTAAAATCATGAATTTACCAATATACTGAGGTTTTATAATTCTAAGTATGTGAAAATGCTAAATTTCATGGGAAAAAATGTTATGTCAACTAATATAGACAAAAATCCACAAAATCCTAATAAATAATGCTTAATAGTGTTGAAACTGATACATCATACATAGCTTGATCATATGCTTTAAATCTGAAGTAATATCATGTAAATTATTCAAGTACACGAGAATATTGTGAATGCTATAATATAGTCATAAGAAATCATAAGTAATTTTGAAAACATGCTCATGAATGAAAATATATAAAGGAGAATTGAATTTAAGCTTGGACTTTTATTTGGATAAAAACCCTAGTTCATGGGAATCATAAAATCACAACTAAAATTCTTATTATAAAAATAAGTTTTGGGTATAAGAGTAAAAGGGATCCTTTATCGAATACCCTCATACCCGGGCTAATGAAATCTTGGACTGAAGCCTTGGGAATTTGGTTTTGAGAAAAACCTTGGGCTTAGGCTTGCTTGAGAAATGAATCACTTGATTTTTAGACTTCGAATGAGTTTAGGTCAAACAATGAGGGATTTAGGGTGATTAAATAGACTTATACCTCTTGTAATAGATGAAAAATCCTAGTTTTGGGGTTAAAAGTGGAAAAGACCAAACAACCCTTTCGAAATATCTAAAAAGTTACTGGTGTCAGTGTCAAAGTTCTGGTTACGATTCGTAGGGTATGGGGATGAGTCGTATCCTGAGTCATCGTCTAAGACTCATTTTTCACTTTCCTCTACAATTAATACAAGTTGTCCTATGATTCATAGGGTTTGACAATGACTCATCATCACTGACAGCTTTGATAGTGCTTCAATAAATCAACTATAATATTCTACTTTGGTATTGGATTAAGGTAAAACAAAATGCATCGAATGATAGTTCAAATATTAATCATTTGGTGGTTGTTTAGATCAAAATACTTAATAATCTAGGATTTATACTCATTTAAAGTTTCCTATAGCAAAATACTTTACGAGAAATCAATAATTAAAGGAGGTTTTGACTTGGATATGAGATGGGAGTTAATTGTTGCCTTAATGAATGTTTAAATAACTTCTAATACAATCAAACATAAAGTTCGATCTTACATGTCCTTGAAGCATGATTCTAATCTTCGCTTGAATTTATGGATGTTACACTATAGGACTTTAGGAAAACTATCATTCTTGCTTATACCAATTGGTATTTGGTGGTCCAAATTAGTAATGAATCTTATTTATTCTTTTCTCCACATATAGTGACTACTAGATTAAAAGGAACTGGAGTAGCAGCTATCACACTAACAACTCCAGCTGTACAGATGAAAAAAATAAGAAAGAGTAAGAGCGAAACCCCCCAGGGGTAGAGCTTACACAGATATTGAAAGGACAATGAAAGTTTAGTATCACCTCCCCCACCTTAGGATATTTTAGAGAAAAAAGATACAGTAGAGGAGCAAGCAATAGAGTTAGAGGTGGTGGTGCTAGATGGTTGCATTGTCTTACCCCCATGTCTGCAGAGATAATTCAGCAAGTGTAAGCTTTTCTGAGTAGATTGGATAATATTGGAGCCATTCCTACTAATATTGGAGCAATTCCTACTATATCGGTTGTTTAGGATCTAGGTGCTTATCTTATTATAGATATAACTCCTAGAATAGATGAGAATTCATGCACAAATGTTTTTCTTTATCTAATTTTGGATTTTGTGATGACTAGTACTGAACATAAGTTGCTGACCAAGTTTTTGAAAATAAAACCAAAATTCTTTTGGGGTACTACGTCTGAGGACACTTTTAAGTTAATTATTGATTACTGTGAGTGGTTACATAAGATGGGCATTATGAAATAGTATGGGGTTGATTTTTTGACCTTTCTATTATAAAATTATACAAAATAATGATGGAGCGCGTATCTTAAATGTCTGTTACTGTCCTTACCTCTGTTGACTATGGAATAGTTCTATGCTTATTCTTAGAGAAGTATGTGCCTTAGTCCCTCTGTGATCATAAAGAGGATGAGTTTTAGGCTTAAGAGTAGGGTGATAAGTTAGTTGCATCCTATGAGATTAAGCTCTATTCCTTATCTTACTATGTTCTCAGTTGTTGACTACTGAGAAGGAGAGGGTTTGAATTTTTTTTAAAGGTTTAAATTATGATCTTCAATTTTTGTTTGTTCATATGACTTCTATAGGGAAAGGTTTCAACGAGGTTTGAGATTATATGAAGAGGTTAGAAGGGTTCATACAAGTAGGTCAGGCTAAGAAGTCTCGCAATGTTGGGAATTTCAGTTGATTACTCCAGAGGTCCCAGCCAGCAGGCTTACCTACCCTCCATATTTAGTCAGCATTGCCAGCTTCTACTATGGGTCCAGCTAAGGCCTCTTTTTAGTAGTAGTTTATGAAAAGTCCAGGGGTTTCTTACTCTTCTACCAGTCAGCCTTCTTTTGAGGGGGGATGCTATTATTATGGTGCTCTTAGTCATTTTAAAAGGGAGTTCCCATTAAGATAGGTAGGTAGTTAGATGTAGTAGTAGAATAAGGCTATAGTTTTGGTAGGTAGAGGATGAGAAAAGAAAGACAATGTTTATCCATAGAATGGATGAGAGAATCAATAAGGTGGTCAACGAGGTTGAGAAAATAATGGTGTCGGTAAAAGAGTGCAACCCGGTAGGGATTTAAGTTAGATTGATGAGTGCTTTCACTCTTTATGTTTTTCCAGGTAAAACTTGTGTCGAGGCTTCTGATGCAGTTATCACAATTACCATTTTAGTTTATGATCAGGTGGCTTCTATTTTATTTAATTAGGGGTCTACCTATTCTTATGTATCTTTCAAGCTTTCTATGGGTCAAAAAATGGTTTGTGATATACTTGGTTATCCCATATATGTATCAATTATGGTTGGTGAGTATGTGGTAGTGACCCATGTTTTATCGTTCTTGTTTCATGTAGCTTATAGGATTTTAGACTTTGGTACCTTTGATTATTCTGGATATGTTGGACTTTGACGTAATTTTGGCTATGACCTGGTTATCTCCCTATCATGTTGTCCTAAACTCTAATGCTAAGACAGTGACTCTATCTATGAATGTGATGGATAAACTAGTGTGGGAGGGAGTTTATAAGGACAAATCGGTGAAAATTATATTATTTGTATGTGGTAGGATGTTAGTAGGGATGGGGTGTTCAACATCGTAGATCACCACTGGGATACGGGTATAGGGTCCTCTTTGATAGAGTCAGTTTCACTGGTTTCCAAATTTTAGGAAGTGTTTTCTTTAGATTAATCGGGTATGCCAACAGATAGCGATATAGATTTATGTATAGGGTTAGAGTTGGGAACTCGCCTTATTTCTATTCTTCGCTATCAAATGGCTCTGACAGAGTTGTAGGAGCTTAAAACTCAATTGTAGAAGCTACTAGACAAAGGATTTATTCATTTAAGTGCTTCACCTTCGGGTGCTCCGATCCTATTTTTTAAGAAGAAAAACGACAACATGAGTATATCTATTGATTATAGATAATTGAATAAGGTTCCATCAGAAATAAATATCCTTTACCTCGCATAGATGATCCGTTTGAGCAGTTATAGAATACGATAGTATTTTCCCATATTGACTTGCAGTTAGGTTATCATCACCTGAAAATTAGGTCGAAGGATATATCAAAGACTATTTAAAACACGATATGACAGTTATGAGTTTCTTATGATATCCTTTGTTTAGAACAATGCACCCCAACCTTTATGAGATTGATGAATGGTATCCTTAAGTAATATTTGGATCCTTCTGTTATTATGTTTGGTGATGACATCTCGTTAACTACAAGAGTATGGAGGAGCATCCAACTCATCTTCGTATTGTGTTGGGAATTCTAAAGGAGAAGTAATTATGCCAAGTTTTCAAAATATGAATTCTGGTTGTCTTCAGTTGCTTTCTTGGGGCATGTAGTTTCATAAATGGGATTATGGTGGATTCCTAGAAGATTGAGACAATTAAGAGTTACGTTAGACCTAGCTCAGTAATGAAATTAAGTAGTCTTTTGGGTCTTGCCAGGTACTCCCGTAGGTTTGTCAACAATTTTCCATCTATAGCAACATACTTGACTAGGTCAATGCAGAAGGAAGTACCTTTTATTTTGTCAAATGATTGTGAGAAGTGATTTTAATGGATCAAGATGTTACTGGAAATAACTCTTATTCCTTCTTTATCGATTAAAGATAAGGACTTTGTAGTATTTTGTTATGCTTCACTTTTAGGATTAGGTGTTGTTTTAATGCAAGATAAGCATGTTATCACCTATGTTTTGAGGTAATTGAAGCCTCATAAAAAAATACACGACCCATGATTTGGAGTTGGCAGCAGTGGGGTTTGCACTACAGATTTAGAGGCTCTATCTCTATGTTGTCAAGTGTGAGGTCTTCACAGACCACCATAGCCTATATCATTAGTTTACTCAAAGATATTTGAATATAAGATAAGGAGATGTAAGGAAATGCTAAAGGATTATGATATCACTATTTAATTTCATTCAAAAAAGGACAATGTGGTGGCAGACAAATTAAGCCAGAAGGCTATAAGTATGGGTATTTTATCCTTTTTGAGAGTGTCCATGTGACCTTTAGATAGAATGTTTTAGAATCTAGCATAACAATACATGTAGTTTGGTATTTCAGATAGAGGTGGAGTGTTAGGTATTGTTGAGGTAGAGTCAACACTCGATATCAGATTAAGGCTCATCAGTTTGAAGATGAAAGTTAAATATTCTCCAAAATAGGGTGGTGCATAGAGAGGTAGGAGATGCCACTCTTGATGTGGGTGGCATGTTGTGGTTTAAAAGAAGTGTGACACTTTAACTTAGGATAAGGAGTCCCACATCAGCAAAACACATAAAAGATGTTGGGTATATAAGTAAACATGCCTTTCAATCTAGTGATGATACATCTTAAAGAAGTGCAGGTCTAGGCCTTGGGCAGATAATATTACTAGTGGGTTGGTGTAATACCAGGAATCAGACTCTGAAATTTTCAGAGTGTTGCCAATATGGCCTTGACTTTGACTAAGGTGATCATTCATTATCACATATAACAAGTCATTAGGTGAGACTCGTGGTCTCACCAATTAAGTTGCCTAGGATTTGGTCCCTTGACAATGAGTCCAAGGTATGAATTATTGCGAGACACAATGAGTCAGAGTGGGACTCGTAGTCTGAGCAGTAAGGTTACCCAAAGTTTCTACCTTGACTACAAGTTGATGTCATGAGTCGTGAGGTCATACAATGAGTCATAATATACGACTCATGGTCAAAACAGTGAGGTCTCATATTTGGACCCTCAGGTAATGAGTCTAGGTAAGAACTCGTGGTCAGATTGTAACACCCCAAATGTTGTCCTATGAAAAAATTAGGGTTTTAAGCTTACCGCCCTGACTAGGACTCTCTTTACGAGTCATAGGGTCTCTATACGGGTCATAGGAGCCCAATCGTAGCTTGTCTAGTATATTTGGCTAGTGTTCTTGTAACACCTCAAATCTGGTACCCAGAAAGCTACACGGTGCTCATGACCCCGAAGGACCACAAGCTAACCCATGACTGATATCTCTACCTTTATACTGCATAATATACCTTATAATGAAGAAATATAAATTGAAAGGCCATAAGGCTCAACACTGAGATATAATATCTTATAATAACATAACATATTGGAGGGTTATGAAACACCTAAAACAACTAAAATAAACTGTCTGAACTAACTATAGTCTAAAAAGCCTCTAAATCATGATTGAACTGTCTGAATAAGGAGTTGATGGGACATGTCCCCAACTAACTCCAACTAATAAATAAATTAATGAGATAATAAATTAATAATCATATCCTCGAAAGATTAAGACTCAATGCTAACTGTGACTGTTGAGACTGGAATCTACTGATGCTCTGGAGCTCATGTCTCTGAACCTATGGTATAAGATACCATAACGCAAATATGTCAGTACTTTGAATGTACTGGTATCCTAGTGAGGTAGGCTAAATGCATGGGTTTATATGCATGAACAATACTGACTAACTGACTAATATGAATGTGAGAATGCATGTATGAATACATAGTAACTATAATTGAGATTGTGATAACATAAATTAACCGATAACTAACATGACTGGTAACTAAGTTTTGATGACTGGTATAACTGATAACATGAGTGACTGTATCTGATAGTCCTGAATCTGATGGAACTAGCCGAGTTTTGTACTGTTCTAAGTTAACTGTATCTGACAGTCTTGAATTCTATAGAACTATCTAAGTTCTATTACTGAGACTAAATGACTGTATCTAAAAGTCCTGATTTCTATAGCTGAAATTGTGGGAAGTAGTTATCTAACTGACATGCCCCAAAAAATGCATTATAGCTGAGTTGGGGTCCAATCTGTAACCCCAATTGGATGGGTGTCAATACCGCACCACCGATAAGGACAAGCTGTGAGTGAACCTCATCTGACAGCGTCCCCAAAAGAGAATGGTGGGGCCCTTATCTGACAGTGCTTATCCACCTCATCAACCCTCATCTGATAGTGTTAATGTCTCAACCTATGCTGGTTACATAGTTTTGGAATGCAAGGATGACTTCTAAGAATCACACCCTCACCTGACAGTGTGTGTTCCCATTCTTGGGTTCACTTGGTGCTAATATCTACTCCCATCTGAATAGACACTGTACATAAATTATTGAACTGAACTTGACTGAGTTAACTGAGTTCTGTTAACTGACGGAATATTACTGAGATTTCTATATTATTGAGTTTTCTAAGATTACTAGGATTTTTGAGTTTTTACTGAGTTTTCCTGAGTCACATGACTAACTGAATTCCACTAAACATGGTTTAACTGAGGATTTCGTGAAAACATGACACTGGCTCTAGGCATACAACTAAATTGTTGGGTACAAGTACCCCCAGGAATCGATGGAAAGACAAAACATGACTTTCTTCAATTCATGACCTACATCACAATCCATAATTCATTTTTTGAGGCATTTCATCAAACATGTGATATGAATAAACTTGTACATATATGAGGATTGGAAAATATCATACTAGTTGGGCACTTTTCCTTCACATAGGCATTTAATCAAACACATGGTAATCATAGTATATGTAGACAACATTATACAACAAATAAACATCATGATTTAACTCTAATTTCATCATCCACGGGTTTACTCATAGGTTCAGATGAATCTATACCTATACTAATCAATTCCACATAAAATTGATCACCCAACATGGATTAGAATTCAATTGTTCATTGTCAACATGAATAAAAGCAAACCCAACATGAAATTCATAAAGAAATCCATACACTTGAACTTTGAAAAAATATTCTTGGGCTTCATGGACGAAAGGAGTCCATCAATGAATACTATGCATACCTGGTAGTGAGTTTCTTGAAGTTCTTAAACTTGATGAATTTGAATCTCTTAGTTATTGAAGAAGATTTAGATTTTGTTGCTTAAGGATTGCTCTTAGGGAGAAAACCCAAATTTTTTATGTTGTAGAAGAATAATGAATTTTTTTTGGAGCCTTGGTCGAATGTTACTAGGTTTATAAATGGGTGGTAAAAGACCAAAAATCCCCTTAAAAATAATTTAAAAATAACTGAATGGGATGTGCGATGGTGGGTGCGATGTTCCATCACTGGCTCAACGATCACTCGTTTCGACCATCGCACATAGACCAGGAAAAGGACTCACTGCCTAACTAGCGTCGGCTTGGGTGATGGTCCATCCCAAGTTCGACGGTCCATCAACCTGTCCATTCCACCTTATCTAAAAGGTTTGCTCACTACCTTGGCTATGAGGTTCAAGGCCACGGTTCGTCGCTAGATCGACGGTCCATCAGCCTGACCATCGCACTTGGGTGATTCTGATAGCTCTCGGTAAAACGCCCATAACTTTTTACTCTGATACCAAATTTAGACAAATTGGTATTATTGGAAAGATAATTCAATTTCCCATATTATAAAAACTGAAAATATTAAAAATTCCACATGTAAAAAAGTGGATTCATCTTTCAAATAAAGCTTCTAACATTCTTGGGACAATTTTAAGCAAGGAAAAAGTATGGGATATTACGGTTCTATTTTGATTACAATTTGCACCTCATGAGTCATTAAGACTTGTTATGAGTTGTATATTTCAAATCGTAGGCCAACCAACATACTATACCATGTTTTCAGTGCCACTACGACTAGACTCAGCGAGTCGTATAAACTCATTAAGAGTCAGAATGTGTCTTCTGTATGATCTTCTATAGGATGTCCAGTGTGATGCCCAAAGTGATCTATTTTTACTATGACAGGAGCCTACGAGTGTAGAGTTATGATATGAGTCATATGGTGTTTCTCGTAGCTCAACCAGTGAAAGTGCCTAATGATTTTATCTTAAGTATGAATGAGCATAACGAGTCACAATGTATTGTTATGAGTCGTATAATATGACTCATAAAAAACCAGTATGGATGCCCATGGAAATTGTCCATCCTACGCAGGAGTCATAGAATGACCCTAAGAGTTATAAGGTCACTCATAGCGACTGGACAATTTTTAGTTTTCCTTTAATGGGCACCTTTGGTCCTTTCCCTCCTTACCCACTTAGACCCCACATCCATAAAACACCAAGTAGGGTTTATTATCAATACTTTAACATATCAAATACTCTCTTCACTCTCTCAAATTCCACATTCAAGTCAAGGCTAGGTTTTCAAGGGAAGTGGTCACCTAAGGTTCTAAGGGTGTTTTTTCCCTTAATTTTCTTGGTGATTAAGGCATGTTCTCTCTCCCTAAACTTGTATTTTCACATTTTCATAAATTGGTTTATTATGCATATGGTTTTGATGTTGGGTTTTGAATTATAGGTAGAGGGTTTCTGATGTAAATTGTTTAAATGTTCTTCCTATGATTATTATGGATTTATTATGCATTAAATTAGTGATTTGTGAACTCATTGGCGTGAATGGAAATGGTGAATGAAATAGGGGTACTAGGATTCCCCAAATTTTTTGAACTATGAAAATAGGGGCATCAGGATTCCTCCAAACTTGTGAACAATGAAATTAGGGGTACAAGGATTTCCCAAATAATTGGATTTTTGTATTGAAATTGATAAGAACCCTAACCCAATTGCATAACTATTTTTGGAATGTGATTTATCGATTGGGTTGAATTATTTCCTTAAAACTAATACATTGCATAAATGGAAAAATTGTTAAAGATGGCTTTGAAAACCTTATGGGGTATAAGGATTCCCCCAAGTGGAAAATAATAATCTTGTAAACTTTATGGGGTACAATGAATCCCCCAAGTAGATTTTAATAATGTAGTTTGGGGGACAAGGATTCCCTAAGGTAATGGCTTAGTGACATTCGCTTGCAAGCTATAGTCGGTATCACGATACCACTTGATGCCTTTATGATTGACTTTTTGATGTAATGGTTGGGTTATATGATAAATGTTTTATTAGGATTAAAGAGGTTGTGTTAGCTAGCCATAAAAGTGTGAGTCCCAAAGGACTGATACTAGAAACTCACGTTTTCCGATGTGAGGGTTGGTCTAGATGACCATATGCTTCTGTCGCACTATAAATACTTGTATTATGGATTGCATAGGGTACGATGATCCCCCAGTCTTCCATGATATCTCCAATTCATATGGCTAACATGTATTGGGGCCCAACCAGAGGGAGACAATGGACCCATATAGCCCATGTGATATTTTTATGACGGCCCAGGCTAAGGTTTTAAAGTTCATGCTAAACCTTGTTGCCTACCCTAACATATGACATATATATGTAATTGCATATGGTTATTTACATTAGATTTTGACTGATTTTGAATTGTTGATCATGGCATTATTTTATTCCCTTATCCTTGAGTTACATGCTAATGCTCAACGCGCTAACCGTCTTCGAAGGCTGTATCCCCAGGCGATGCAGGAACTAGAAATACTTTAACTTTTCCTATACAGTAACTAGGTAATTGTGGGATAGATCATGAATCACATTAAAATGGTGAGCTTCCATACTTTGGAAGACCCCATTTCATGTTTGGGTTTCTTTATGCTTTTACTCTTTCCTTTGGATTTATTATTTACTATTGTCGGGTGTATGTCTCGAATTTTATAGGGATTTGGTTGGTTACAAGCTTTGCATATATTACTGTGGACTTGGTGTTGGTTATTGGTTTTTGACATAGCATGGATATCTTTGAGCTTATCTTTATTTATCTTATTATATGTTCAGAATTCAGTCTCTGCTAGGGTGTATACTTCGTTTGATTAGGTGAAGGGATGGTCTCTGGTCTACGATGGACTTGAGATACCCATCATGGCTAGGACCTAGATTAAATCATGACACAGACCTCACAAGTCATTACCTGACCCGTGATGACTGGGCCTAAGTTTTTTACACATTTTAATTGAGGGCTTTTTGGTGATTTTCTTCTTTCACACTTACATACGATGACTTAAAAACATTTGAGGGACCCTATTATCAATAATTACTCAAATCAAACTTTCTCTCTTCATCTTAAACTTCCCAAAGTAAGAGAAAACTAGGGTTCATAAGGGATTCAACCTCCAAGCTCTAAAATCTAGATTTTCTTTTAATTTCTTTGGTATTTCAGGCTTATCTCTCATCCCTAAACTTGCATTTTTCATTATGGTATAAATTGGGTTGGTATTAATATGATTCCATTATTGGAATTCAAATTTGGTTGAGGGATTTTGATTTTTTACTATTGGAATTATTTCCCATGCTTTGAATATGTCATTCTTGCTTTAAATAAATATTTTTTTGGACTAAATGGGTGTAATAATATGGGAATTGGGATGAGGAATATGGCTTTCCCTAAATTGATGGATTTTTTTATTGGAATTGGCATTAACCTCAACCCACTTTCTAATTTGGTTTTGGAACATGGATATATGCATCATTTAACTTATTTTTGGAATATTTCATTACATATAAAGGATAAATGGATAAAATGGTTTGGAAGGACCTTGGTGGTCATGTTTTGGATTTAAAATAGAAATTAGGAGTCAATTGGTTAATTGGAATAGATTGTCATGATTATACTAGCTTGCAAGTATAATTGTTAAGATGATACCAAGTGGTAAATGCCTTAATAAACAACTCCTGGGTTAACCATTGTGATTATGTGCTTATGTAATTTGGGCTTAAAAGGGGTTATGTAGCTCTCTGTGAAGGGGGAGGTCCTGGGGGGACCAATACTGGAAACCACATTTGTCGGCGTGGGAATCTATATAATCGTTGGATCACACATTATATTTTTGGAATGGCTAGATCCTTAGTGTCTCTGGCCCTCCTTGGATTTCCTTAGTTCGTGTGACTAACATATGTTGGGGCCCTTTCAGTAGGGGGAGATGAACCCGTATAGCTTGTGGGTGCCTTTAGGATGAAAAGAGTTACATAGTCCAAGTTAATGATTTTAAACTCTCATGTGCATGACCCTTTACCCATCCTAGCATGCTATATATGTATATATGTATGTGTGCATATGGTTTGATGGATTTTGGACATGGCATTATTTTATCATTTCCCCTGAGTTACGTGCCAGTACTTATCCCACTAACCATCCATTGATGGTGCATCATTTTATAATGTAGGTTCCTAGAGTTTTTCTATTGCACTTGTGTAGTAATAGGTGATCCAGTTTGTTAGTTGGTCCGCGTTGAAGTGGTGAGCCTTCATCTTCTAGAAGGTCAGTCATTTCATTGCTTTTATTATGGTCTTAATATTTTATTAGGTTTCTTTTCATACTTTAGAGAATGATATTTTTCTTTTGTCATGGTCTGGGTCATGTCCATACCTATTTATTATTTTGGCTTTTAGAGTCTTTTATGGACAAGTGTAGGTTGGATAATTCTTTTGGACTCGTAGAACCTTTATGTTGGCTTATCTATCTTACTTGTTATTTGATTTTCTTCTGTTGTTTACCTTTATTATGCTCTTTTGGTTAGGCTAAATAGGTGATCTCTATCCTTCGGTGGGTTTGAGATACCCATCATGACAAGGCCCTTGTTCGAGCCATGATAGTTGGGCCATTATAACTCGGCATCAAACCCACTTTTGTGATAGCCTTATCAATATGACCCAGAGTTCAAACTGAGTTTAGGTAAATCCTGGTAAGGCATGGCGAACCTCAGTCCTGATTCAAGAAAAATCCTATTTGGTAGGGCAAACCTCAGTGAAGGCGCTGAGTCTATAAAATAGGTTTGTTGTAACACCCTAAATTAGAATAAGAAGTCTTACATCGACAAAACACATGAGAGATATTGGATAAATAATTAAATAAGCGTTTGACTCTAGTGATTTATTTTAAAGTCGTGCGGGTCTAGGTCCAAAGCGAATAATATCACTAGTGGGATGGGCCATTTCAAATATAAATTGAGCATAGCATTTTAATCTAATATCAAATTAAATGAATGATTGGTGGCATTTAAAAAAAGACTCAAATGCCTTTCTTTTAGAGGGTCTGGACACCTAAAACTCTTTATGTGCTATCATTTATGATTGTTTGAAGTTTACTATAGGATGAATCTTCACATAACTCAATTGGTAAGGAAGGTTTCAATTCGGCTATGAGTTAGGAGTTACTTGTGCCCGTAATACTTGTCTAACTAATTTCTCATACTATTAAAACATGATTTTTGGTTCTACATGTACTTGAATTATGGCTTTAATCTTAGCTCAGACTTCTCGGATGTTACAGGATGGATATGTATTCCTCTGGTTGGAGCTTTAATTCATGATGTACTTTTTGAAACACATGGTTCACGTTACTCTATTCATCTAGGTCCAACCAAATGTATCATTACTTGAGGTATCTTCACTGATTGCCTAGGATGAAGAGAGGAATGTGTCTAAGTGTCTTAACTATCAATGGGTGAAGTATAAACATTCAAGGCCTACAGGATTGCTTAAGAGAATGCCTAGACCTATATGAAAATCAAAAAATACTGCAATGGATTTTTTTGGTAAGTCATACTAAGAACTTGAGGGATATGATTTGACTTGGGTTATAGTGGATCTGTGGACAAAATTAGCTCACTTCTTGCCAGTTTGGATAGACTATAGTACCAAGAAATTAGCCAAAATCTATGTCACGGATATAGTGAGGCTTCATATGCTCCCCCTTATCATTATTTCTGATATATACATAAATATACTTTAAGTTTTGGGATAGGTTTTAGGAGAAGATAGGTACATGCTGACCGTAACATAATTTTTCACTCTCAAACCGACGGACAGTCGAAGATGATGATTTAGGAGCAATAGGCCATGTTGAGAGATTGTGTGGCTTATTTTAGTGGTCATTGGGCTTAGTTCCTGCTATTTTGTGAGTTTTCATACAACAGTTATCACTTTGGCATCGGTATGGCCCCATTCAAGGCACTCTATAAAATGAGGTATAGATCTTCTTTGGGTGGTTTGAGATTAGATATTTTAAACCTTTGGGTACTAATTTAGTAAAGGAGGTTTAAGAAAAGGTAAGGTTTATTCAAACCAAGTAGTTGAATTTTCAAAGTAGATAGAATGAGTATGTAGATCATAAGGTAAGAGACATGGATTTTAGGGTTAGTGTATAGGTATAATCAAACTGTATCCTATGAAGGGAGTCATGAGGTTGGTAAGAAGGGCAACTTCAGCCCTTTCTATATTGGTATCTTTGATATTCTTAAGGATGTAGGCACAGGTGCACACAGACTAGCATTGGCGATGGGGTAGTCAGGAGTTCATCTGGTATTTCACATGTCCATACTCAAAAGGTACCATGGGGATGGCGTCTACGTTATTAAATGGAAATCAATTTTGGTAGATTAGGATTTGTATTATAAGGAGGAATTGGTGGCAATTCTAGATCAAGATATTTGGAGGTTAAGGACGAAGGAAATTTGTTTGATCAAGGTCCAATGAAAACATCGTATAGTTGAAAAAGCCACTTGGGAAAATGAGGACATGCAGGACAAGTACCCTCGCTTATTTGAGGGTAAAAATACTCTTTTTTCTTGTTTTAACTTATTTTTCTTATTGATCATTTAGAGACAAACAATATGTAGATCGTATTTTCCATCATTATAGGTGAGTCCCTTATTTCATGATTTAGGTTAATATTTTCCCCATATTTGAAGTTAATTTATAGATTAGTCTAGATTCAAACAAAATCTAATAAAGCTATAATCCAGGGCAACCCATGAATGGATGAGAAAAATGTGTTTGTGTTTACCTTGATTTCTAGTTAGCTAAGATGATAAGGAACCCATAGGACTATACGAAATTTTGTTTGAATAAGTAGAACACCCGAATTGATCTTAGCGTAAAGGGTATAATTTGTGATGGCTTGGATTTATGTTTTGTTATAAAAAAAGAGAATTTCTTGGAAAATTCAGACATTTTTACCCACCCATGTTGCTATAAAGGCGTGTTTGTCGAAATAGCAATATGACTCGAAACAAAATAATTCCTGCCCACCTCGGTTCCTGAGGTGGTAGGGTGTGTTGATGGTGAGTTTTTTATTTTAAAAGATTTTGAAAGTTAGTAGGGTTAACTTTTGTCAATATTTAGAGATTTTAAATACATAAAGATTTTTCAGTTTTGTTAGTTCTAAAATATCATTTTTGGGTTAGCAGCACTATTAGTTTGAGTGTTGAGATTTTTGGGTGAATTTTGAGTAGTTGGTTAGAAATTTAAAAGTTTATAAACTAGAATCGAGTTAAATCAAAATTCATTGAAAATAACATCCATTTGCAATCCTAATTCCATTGAGTCTGAAATGTTGATTTTGGTCTAGTAGCATAGTTGAATTATTTTCATGGGGTTATGAATGAATCTCGAGGGTCTAATTGAAGAACTTTAAGACTTTGCTTATTTCTAGTGCCTTAGATCTGGTGTATCCAAAATTCCTTCTTCGACTAAACTAAAGTTCATTGCATTTGTGCAGAAGGAGATCCTCGTTGGACTACGCGTTTATGTGGTATTACCGCATTAACAAAGGGTCTCATTGGGCTGGATCACGGTATTACCCATCAATTTCATGATAGGCTAATCACGTTCACGATGGTTGGTTGGGTTAGTCCATAACATTATTTGTGGTCCTTTACATTCGTGAAGAAGTGCACACCTAGATAGATTTATAATCCTATTTTACCTCAAAACCCCATAACTAAAATTTTGAAGCTTTGAAACTCAATTTTGAGAAATTCAATATGAGACTTTTGATATTTTTTGCATTGAATAAGTTTCTAAACAAATATTTTTTATATTTCCCAAAGATTACTTCATGATTTGATCTGCAAATCTTAGCTTCTCAACTTAAAAACTTGGAACTTCTGATAAAGTTAAAAAAAATGGTATTTTGATGACTTCAAGGTCAGTTTTAATTTTATTTTTGATGAAATTTCATATTTAAACTCCTTAAGTTATGGGTAAATTATTTTTATATAAATTATCATTTTGCTCCCTTAAAGACTTAGGGTTGACTTTTGGATAGATTTATTAAACTTAGACTAGAAGCATAGCAATACAGGTATAGATGAATTGTATTTATGTGTATAAATTATTCTTGATAGATTGGGGGCGTTCTAAAGTTATTTGGAAGGGGAAGGCTACTTTGTGAATGTGGTGGCTTACGATTTGACTCCAAGGTAGATTATGATTTAACTTTCTTAGAATTTTATTGGATGGAGATTTATCTTGTAAAACAGACTATAAGTTGTGTAAATTATTCTCCTTACAGATTGTGAGTAGGAGATCAGTTTCTATAGATAGTTATGCGCCTGCACCCATAACTTGTGCTTTATCTAGAGGTCAAGAAAGGGTTTGTATCCAATATAGAGGTAGAGCAAAATGTGAAATACTAGATAGGAGATGTTCCAGGGAGATATCCCCTAAGCTAGAGGTTGAGTTTTAGGATATGGTTTATCATTTAGGGGGAGTAGGGCCAACCTAGGTTCCATAAGGTTTTAGATCCACCAAAGTATTGTAGGATATTATGGTTTGTATTTGAGTTTCTTAGACGGTGTGGTAGCAACTAAAGATCTACTTATCACTCCTGATTGATCCAGCCTCCAAAGCAATTACTAGTTTAGGGTTTTCAGACTCCTAGGGCACAATTATCTACTCTGGCTCCCTATATTGATCTATGCTAGTTGGACTTATTTCTCCATCAATTGTGCCTAGGTAGGTGATAACAGTATAGGAGCAAAATGTATTTGAAAAATTTGTTAGTTTGGGTTCTTCTTAGTTTACGATGCACTTGATAAGGATACATATGAGTTTTTTGTTAGTTGTTAGGAAAGGTTTCATAATCTTAGTTTAGTTGAGTCTCTTCTTCTAGACTATAATACCATTCAGATAGTAGGGGTAGTAGAGTAATGGTGGAGATCTTATCTTTGTTGTAGGCTAGAAAATTCACCCTATATGGCATGGATGCAGTTCTTCAAGGATTTCTATGGGAAATACGCACCTCACAGTTTAAGGAAGAGTTTAGGAAATGAGTTTGATAACCCAGAGTATGATACCATGACAGTTATTAAGTATGAAACTAGGTTTCATGCTTGTCTAGGCATGATTTAATGAGTATACCCTTATAGGAAGAGTGGATTAAGAACTTTTGTAAGGGTTGAATTCCCATTTTCATTTGGCTACAATGTAGTTAGTGACTACTAGAGGTATATTTTAGTAGATATTGAACCATGCTAAGAGTATTGAGGGCATTCATTTATGTACTTATTGAAGTAACTATAAGAAGGTTCACAGATGTGGTCATTCAAGTGGCTTATCATTTCAAAACCTTATCATTTCAAAGCAAAGGCTTCTAAAGTTGGGGTTATCATTATCATCCTAGTAGTGCATTTTTTTCAATATTATAAACTTTAGATTGTGGTTTTTCTGGGTAAAATAGTCAGGGTGAGCAAAGTTTAGAATAAGTGAATAAAGATTCTTATTCTAGATATTTAGGTTATAATGGGTACTCTAGTTTATTTAAGAAGTCGTGATGTTTCTTTATAGGTAGGGGTGATATGATTTTGGTGAATGGGTCATCTCACAATAAATTTCCCTAGGTGTAGGCATGATCGTTTATAGTATACTTCTTTTACATAGACTTATTAGATACTGATACCACTAGCTAGAAGTGATGCATATGGTAAATGTAGTTCTTAGGTTTCTAGGGTCCATACTTAAGCAGTTCATAGAGGTGGACATAGAGGATCTTAGTCTGAGGACAAATATGGATAGTGTTATGCATTCCTAAGTAGACCACAAGTAGCAACAAATACTATTTTATCATGGTTCTACTTATTCCTATATGTCAGTGCTTTTTGTATCGAGTATCGATGTGGTGTGTGAGTCACTTACTATACCTATTCATGTTGCTAATCTCATAGGTGATTGTTTAGTGGTGGAACGAGTGCACCAATCCTATATTGTGACTTTTTTTAGGTAATATACTTGAGCAAAATTTATTATTCTTGATATGGTAGATTTTGATGTCATTGACTCTTTTTGTATCATTTTGTCTTAGATGGTCATACCAAGACAGTTACCTTAGTTAAGCTGGGAGTAGCAAGGTTAGAGTACAAAGGTACAAACGATTCATATCCTTAAAGGGTTATTTCTTTTCTTCAAGCTTAACTGATGGTTGAGAAAGGTTTCCTTTCTTATTTGACTTATGTACATGATAATTTTGTTGACACGCTTTCTTTGTATTCAATAAGGGTGGTTAGGGATTAATGAATCTATTTTTTTAATGAACCAAATCATTATTATATCAAAAATCAACCTATAAAAATATTTCAACTAGGAAATACCTATTCTTGACCACATAAGGATTGTTTTATAGGAAAAAGTTGTGGTCCAAGCCAAATTTGGGCTAAAAATTGAAATTACGCCAGGCCTGCTACTTCCCACTATTGTAATATATCCACTATTGTAGCGGTTGTTGAAGTAGTACTCCAGTTGCTATACCAGTAGTCGGGCAATAGCTAGTTCAAGGGTTAATTAAAACCCTCTTTTAATTGATCCGCCATTGGCCATCCTTTTCCTCTAAAAACACCCAAAATAAATATGTCACCTAGAATGATAAGAATTTAAAGGCCATGCTCTATAAGCGTAATTTTAAGGCATTACTAATAGGATTCCAATGTTAGAAGAGGCTAGATGTCCATGGTACAAATCTCAACCCTTAGTAATAGTGGATTTGTCTACGGGTAGGTTATGGTTTAATTGTAGTAGACTTGGACTAGTTTCAACTAATGATGATAGTAATGTTAGAAGATTTCAGACTTAGGCCTTCAGGCATAGAGTTTGGTTGGATGGAGTAATAACCCAACTAAGATAATAAAATTATACTTGAGTGATATAATATCAAATTGTTGGCTCCTTTAATTATCAAAGGGTATGAGTATTGCAGAAAATAGAGGTAATGTGGTAGAAGTTAGTGTATTTATGAGTTAATCTAATGGTTATGGAAACTGTCAATGTAATGAGCATGAATTTGGGCCAGAGTATGTATTTGGTGGGTACATAGAAGTTATTTGAGTTTTAGAGGCTATTAAAGTGAAAACATGAAGAAGGAGACTATGGGTATGTGTGTTATGTTTATATGTTATTATTCTTAGTGGCTTGGGGATAGTCATAACATAGGGGAAGGCAAAAGAGAGGTAGTCATAGTACATGCAATCGAAGTGACTAGGAAAGGTATGAGTGATGAGATAAGGTATGAGCATATGTTAGTAAGTGGGATTTATTGGGTATATCTTGGGTTACAGAGTCTGTTTTTTCGTATAGGCTTATAGATACATTTACTAATGTAACCATATGAGATAGGTGTTTGAATAGTATTTGATACAAATGAGTTAATAGTGGTAGAGACTTGATAGGATTTATGCTTATATGTGAATTAAGAGTTTGTGTTTCGCTTCAAACCGTACTTGTAATTATTAACTGCACCTTGCATTTGCATTTGCATATGAGCATGACATCGATGATTGATATGGTGATGATGTTGAGATAATATTGATGAACAGACTAAGGTCAAATCAAAATGACATTGAGATGATATTGTTATGCTATTGATGATGAGATAGTGTTGTTGATATTGATGAAGTGATTTATGATAAGGTTGAGATGATACATACGTTTTACATGAATTTATTTATCATATTTATTTAAGTGTGTATACATACACATAATGTGATAAACTTTATTTAAGATTTTGTTTTAGCGTAATTGATGTACTGTACATCTTTAAACTTGTTAGAGTAAAATATTATGTCTTAGTAATTCATTGTATTTAGAGTCTATAAGCTTAAGGGGTATGCTAGGTTACCCAGGCTAGTCCTTATAGTATAATAAAATTGTGAAGATTATAATATTGTCTGTAATTAATAGGGGTAAAGTAAAGGGTCATGATATTATTGGGCCGAATCACAATATTGGGTTTTGAGGGAAATAAGACAAGACATAGGGGAACTAGAGGAGAGGCCAAATTGTCAAAGGACAAAGAACCACAAAAATGTCAAATGATAGGTAGGTCATAGAGTTGCTAAGAGCAATATGTCAAAGTTCCATAGAGAGGGGCCTTGGGAGGTTTAGTTAGCTGAATTGCCAGACACATCGCCAGACCCCTAAACTTGGCACCAACTTTTATTTTGGCACCTTATCTAGTTATTGTTCATTTTAAACACCTAAACTAGTATCCTGTTATGTCATTTTGGCACCTTTTGTTGACATGATAAAGTGAGTGTAATACACATGCCTTAAGCACGTGAGAGCCTTTGTTTTGTAAAATCTATTTTTTTGCTTCATATTATTCACTCCTTTTCCCTCACCTTCATCTACCAAATTCACACTTAAAATAACTAATTGAAGACTCAGGAAATAATTTTTAAGGTATAATATTAAAATTTTCAAATTGTGTTCCATGAATTCATTCCTCTATTAATGGGTGTTCATTTGTTGAAAGAATTTTAGTGGAGTGGCGGAGGTAGAAAGATTTTTGGTGGAGGGTGAAGATGGTGGTTTAAGGAATACCTCCATTAACCCATCTGAAAAAACACCTTTCTCACTCACTCTCTTTCTCTTCCATTATCACCATCACATACTTATCCATCTCCAACACTGCCTCAACCTCCTTTAAGAATCACTGATGAAGCTCTTCTACTGACAAACCACTGGTAACCCATCTCCAAAACAGACCCAACCTTCAACTCTAATAACACACCCAGTAATTGGCCACCACAATCCCGCCCTTGAAGCACCTTTCATAAGCCTTGGGCTACTCATTTTCTTATTTTTTCAAAACTAATTAACTAAATAGTTTTAAAAATATGTATTTCCTCACAATATATTTTTTTAGTAATTACTTTTTATATATATGCCATAAGTCTTTATTTAATTTTCTACTTTAGCACATCATCGGCTAGTTTGTTACACACCATATATATTTAGGATAATTATTTAAAGGTGTCAAAATAAAATACCAAAGCCTTATAGGATGTGTCTAAAATAAATAATGGCTCATTGAGGTACTAAAGTGGAAGTTTGTGCCAAATATAGAGGGCCATTGATATGCTTGGTCTAATCTGAACCTTAACTATTGTCATGATGTCCTTTCTATTTTCTATTAATGTTATTTGGGTCTAACCCTGGTCTATCAATGATACTTACTAGTACATATGGTTTTACTAATACTACACTTACTATACTTCTATTTAAGGGGTATAGCCATATTGCAGGTTTGTTGGAGTTTCTATAGGTATGATGATGGCCCTTCTGGAATAGCTCATGTCCTTTAATTCTCATATGGATGTTGTGTCCTGGATCTTATCCTTAACTTCTTAGGGCTCTTGTACTGGTTTAGACTAGGTTCTTGTGAATCACTTTTAGTTTTTTCTCATTATTTTTATCTATCAAATGTACTGAACAAGCATTTTATCGTGATTATGGAGCTTATTTTTTTAAGATTATTTACTTAACTTCAACACTTAATTAAATGGTTGGGTGTAAAGAGTTCTCCTACCTAGGGTAGATTGGGTAGGTACCCGCATGATCTATAAGTTGGGTCATGACAGTTTCTTACAAATATAATAGGCGCTCCTACAATTAGAGACATCAATTTTGGTATTGCCTTGGATCTTTCTATGAAGACTATTTCTATTTTATAGTATGGATCTATAGAGTTAAAGATTTAAAGGACCAATTATAGGATTTATTGAGTAAGGGATTCATTAAACCAGTGCTTTACCTAAGGGTGCTCCATTGTTGTTTGCGAATAATAAGTATGGGTCTATGTGTATGTATATCAACTATTGATAGTTCAACAACGTGCTCATCAAGAATAGGTATCCTCTTCCATGAATTACTAACTTGTTCAATAAGATTTAGGGTACTTTGGTATTTTTGAAGATTGACTTGAAGTCAAGGTCCATCAATTGAGAATTAGAGCTTTAAATATTCCTAAGAAATCTTTAGGACTGATATGGTCATTATAAGTTCTTAGGGATGCCATTTTGATTGACCAATGCCTTGATAACATTTATGGAGTTGATGAATGAAGTATTTGGCCAAATATTGATTTTTTTCATAATCATATTAACTGATGATATCTTAGTGCATTCCAAGTTCCAATAGTAAGGCAAATCATGTGAAGAAATTAAGGATTATACTTTAGAGTTTGAGAGTTGAGAAGTTGTATGCTAAGTCCTCAAAGTATGAGTTTTAATTGAGTTCTATGTCATTCTTGGAGAATATTGTGTCCAAGGATGGTATTGGTTGATCCAAGCAAAGTTGAGATAGTTAGGATTGGTTCAAGTCTACTTCACCTACAAGATTCAAAAAGTTTTGTTGGTTTAGTTGACTACTATAGATGGTTCGTAGAGGGCTACTATACTATTAAAACCCTGTTTACTAGATTGAATCATAAAAATATTGCATTTTAGCATTTTGAAGAGTGTGAGGAGAGATTTTAAAAGCTTAAGACCTTGTTGACTTCAACACCTATATTGGCCTTACATCTGAAAGGTAAAGGTTTTACCATATATTATAATGTTGTGGAAGTTAGCCTTGATGGTGTTGTGATGAAGAAGAGAAAGATGATAGCCTATTATTCGAGATTGTTAAGAACCTAGAAGAATAACTACCCTGCCCATGACTTGGAGTTGTTGAAGTTATGGCATTATTACTTGTGTGGAGTTTATTCTGAGGTATTCACTGATCATCATACCATACAATATATTTTCAACCAAAAGGATATAAATTTGATACATCATAGATGGTTGGAGTTATTGAAGTACTATATATGAGTCTCCTCGATTACCAAGTTAAGGCCAATGTAGTGAAATATGCCTTGAGTAGAAAGATAGTGAACATAGGTTGTCTTGCTTTGTAGGTCACTAAGTTGCGATCTTTTGTTATATATGTTTAGATTTTACCCAACAGTTTCATAAGACTTGATATTTCTAAGCATGGTATAGTTCTTTCTTGTGTTGAGGTGTGGTCCTTGTTGTTGGTGAACCAAACAGATAGACAGTTTAAGGATAGGATGTTCTGCATCATTTGGGATAAAGTATTCAATGGTGAAGCTAAGGAAATAATTCTTGATCCTAAGGTTTCTTGAGTATGAAGGTTCAGATTTCTGTTCCTAAAGTGGGAAACTTGACTAAGTTGATCACGGAGGAGGCTAAGTGATTAACTTATCAATAGTGAAGTATGACCACTAGAGATTGGGTGGTATGATTTAAAGGATGACTATACCTAAGTGAAAGTGAGAGTGCATCTCTATGGAATTTATGGTTAGTTGCCTCAGACTTTAGGGAAGTTTGACTCCATTTAGGTGATTATGGATAGATTGAACAAATCAGCTCATTTTGTACCAATGAAAGTGAACCACAATGCTGAAAAGTTTTCCAAGATCTATATTTGAGAAATAATTCAGTTACATGGTGATCCCATTTCCATAATTTCAGTCAGAGGTACTCCTTTCACTTTGAAATTTTGGAGTTCTATGTAGCAAAAATTAAGCACTCAGTTGGAGATTAGTACCACTTTGCATGAGCAGACTATTCAGATTTTGGAGGATATGATTCAAGCTTATGTAATTGATTTTAATGGCTAGTGGGACTAGTTATTGCCTTTGGTGAATTTTTTCTAGAACAAAAATTATCATTAAAATATTCAAATAGTACTATTTGAAGCTTTTCATGGGAGAAAGTATAAATATCTGATATGTTGATTTGATTTCTTTGTGGTTAGTCCTTCAGGCATAAATTTGTTTTCGGATCTAATGGATAGGATAAAGTTGATTTAGGGCCAATTCTTGATAGCTCAAAGTAGGCAAAAGAGATATGTAGATTGAGAGTTCGTGACTTGCTATTTTTGGTTGGTGAATGGGCTTTATTAAAGGTATCACCCATGAAGGGTATAGTGATGTTAGGGAAGAAGAGCAAGCTTAGCTTAAGGCTTATTAGTCTTTTGATATCATTTTGAGAATTGGAGAGGTACCCTATGAGTTGCCTTTACCTTCAAGGTTTTTAGCTGTGCATCTAGTTTTCTATGTCTCGATATTGAAGAAGTATCATTCTAATGTTTCTCATGTGGTTCAGTGGGATTCGGTAGATTTGGATCAAAATCTAACTTTTGAGGAAGAACCGATTACCATTTTTGATGTTTAATGAGGAAGATGAGATTAAAGGATATAACTTAAGTAAAAGTATAGAAAAAACATCATCCCATTGAGGATGCTATATGGGAGAGAAAGACAGATATGCAGAGTAAATATCCCCAGTTTTTTAGCGAATCAAGTTCCTTCCATACTCTGATGTTCTAAGATGAATATGTGTTTTGATGGTGGATAATGTGATAACCCTTACCTTGATTTTTGAATTTTGATGTATTTTGAATTCCCTCACCATCATAGTGTATTATGGTAATTGTAGTCTATGGGGCTAGGTGACATGGTTTGTGAGGATGTTGGTGTGTTGTAAGTGGGATTTTTAGAAGGTTTTGAAGATAGTAGAGCTGTCTTTGTTCAATATTTGGAGATTTTGAGGTTATATGAAGACTTTGTTAGTTTCTTAGCTCCTAAATGTCATATTTGGGTTAGTAGCACTGTAGGTTTGGGTACCAAAGTGCTCGGATGGATTTTGAGTAGCTTGTTGGAAAGTTGAAAGTTTTGAACCTAAAGTTGACTTCGACCAACATTCAATAATAACAACCTCTTTTCATGACTCAGATGGTTTTACTGAGTTTGGAATGTCAATTTTGGTCTAGTAACATAGTTCGATTACATCATATGGTTCTGAAAGAATCTCCAGAGTCCATAAAAGGAATTTTTGGACTTGGCTAATTATTGTCGCACCTGATCTAGTGCAACCAGAATTTTTTCTTTGCATTAGCGAAAGTGTCACAATCCAATTTACAAGACATGATGGCACCTGCTATAACCCACCAGTAGGTAAGCATATACCTTAACCCGAAGATAACACAGTGGGTTAATTATGTAAGAAATGCCAACTAGGCCAAAATCAACGAACACAACATATACATAAACAGTGTTCTAATATAAATAGATAAACAAACACGGCTACCATTCCCATTACCTGGTATAAGTATGATAGCAGTAGGAATACAACCCAATAGCCTAAATAGTCACTACATTTGTCTCAAACACAAAAGATTGAATCAATGATAGAACAAAACGGGTGACTCGAAACTCCCAGAGCTAACCTTATCTCCGAAATATCAACGCCGCACTAACTCAACTCAACAGCGGCAGCTAGTACTCGGATCTGCACCAAAATGATACAGAAGTGTAGTATGAGTACCAAGACAATAGGTACTCAATAGGCATCATCAGCCGACTCAGCTAAGTTATGATATAAAGATGGTATAGTGCAAGATAAATATATCTAAGTCAAGGTAAAAAATCAAACCTAAATCATCTCCTTCATCACTATACATAATTAGTAATCAAATGGGAACAATAATTACACAATGCATCATCATATACAATATTGCCATGCATAAGAAATAAATGACTCGGAATCATAAAGCAACACAAGTACAAAGTTGGAGCCCATATACCAACTAGTGCATAAAATAAAGGAACCCATCACAGATTCCCATACCACCGGAGAGTACCCCAAGGAAATAATAATAATACAACTATTTAACCATCAATGTATCCAAATCTCATCATTATTTGACCATATTCCCCATTTATTGTCAATAGGGCATTTTAACCAAATTTCATTAGTTACCAATATCAACCATATAATCAAGTCCATACTATTACCATCATTAGCCACATATTAACCATATTCACTAACTACCATATTTTAGCTAAACAAGGGTTATTAACTAGTCCATTAAATCTCTAGCCATCAAGGAAGAAATTCATTTGATAGACAAAGTCACCACAAAGCTTATTCTAATAGACAAAGTCACCATAAAGCTTATTATAATAGCCAACATATCTTAATTAACCCTTATTTGATACTAGCATTACTCACTAGGTGAATCCTCATTTTGCAACTAGTTCCCACTTATTAACTAGTCTTGCTTCATCATTT
Organism: Capsicum chinense; assembly: GCA_026120095.1. Lineage (NCBI taxonomy): Eukaryota > Viridiplantae > Streptophyta > Magnoliopsida > Solanales > Solanaceae > Capsicum > Capsicum chinense. The sequence continues at coordinate 16,039,179 of JAPEIP010000007.1, read as the reverse complement.
ACAAAAAAACATCACAACCCCCTAATTACCAATAACCATCAACTACTCCCATTTATAAGTATTCAACACTAATAATCTATAATCGTCACCCTAAGGTCAACATTATGCTCTCATTTCACACGTGGAGGTATACATATAAAAGCATGTATATATTTGCCATACATAGGGCCAACTAGAACTTGAACCGGTAGGTGCACTCACAGACATGTCAATAATCATCCTTCAACCTTGTCGGGTATCATAATCATATCAATATATCCTTCGGTCTTATCGAGCATCAACATCACATCAATATATTCTCCGGTCTTGTCGAGCATCATCATCACATAAACATATCCTCTAGCCTTGTCAGGCATCATCATCACACCAATATACATATCTATAATGAAGAACAAGCCCCATAAGTGCTAAAGTAAATGACAAGCCCCACGAGGGAGAAAGTAAATGACAAGCCCCACGAGGGCTAAAGTAAAAGAGAAGTAAGGAGAAGAATACCTTTATATCTTCAACAATCATCGGCAAGGATAATTTATTCATAAAAATATGAATATATAGATATATATAGCATGAATATTAGAAAGCATTTTCGAAATCAACATGTTTAGTATCATAGCTTCTCATGTAGTCAATAAATATACCATCTAGAGCCCTTAGTATCATGACTCACACTATTAGCAACAAGAAGGATTTCTAGCAAAACAGTAGTTTTCTTGCTAGAACAAAGCATAAAATGAGTAATATCATAACCCACGACCAAAATAGTAATCCAAATAAAGGATCAACTGATAACATAGTCATGGGATTAATTGATAACATAATCCATAGCTCCTTATAACATTAACAATAATTTAGCCAACAACCATATAAATCACTTCCAATGCAATCACCATAATTCATTTACCGAGGTTAGCCAACATACTCCCAAAGGCATTCTCTAACCATTTAACAAGTGTCTAAGGTCTCAATGGAACTACATAAGTCCAAGCTTAAGGTGGGTCAAAATCCCACTTCTAATTCACCAAAATACATTTCATGTTTAACTTCTACCTCGGACTAAGCTAAGGTATCTAAATCAAGACTTAGATCTCTAACAAGCCACAGTAGTCCTAAGATAAAGATCTTTTCTGAAGAACTACTCTTAACTCTTTCATGGCAACTAAGGAAAATCTACAAATATATGCAGCTAGGATCAACTTACCCTTAACATGAATGACAAGGTCACCCCCATATAAATAGAGCAACTGGAGCCTTCTTATGCTATATATAAGACAATAAGTCTAATTAGCAAAAGGTTTAGCCTGCAATTCAAGCATCCCAAACTGTGAGTTCAAAAGACCTAAATGATTCAACTAATCCCAAATGTTACCATTTATCAATCTAATACTTATAAACGATCACAATCTAGCAAGATATCACAATTATACTATAGCATAGCTCAATCTAACAAGAAGTAAGCCTAACCTACCTCAAATCCAAAGAAATCACGAACCACTAAACCTTTGCTTTTCCCTTCCGAGAATTTTCTTCAAGGTGCCAAGCTATCAGAAATACAATTTACACATCATTATGAGAATATTGATACCCATATTGCACCATTGTGCTTGGGGTCCCAAAACAACCCTCTAAAAAAAACCCAAGTGGGTCCCATATACACAACATGTGTTTTTGAGGTCAACCCAATGTTCATACACCATGAGGGAATCATAACCTCCAAGAATCAAGTGAATACCAAGCTTATATGGGCTAAAATCATGCATGTAAGATAATTGAAGTTAACATGTTATTCTAGGGATTTTAGATCTCAGGGAGAAGTAAAAATGGCCAAATTCGTGACCAAGAGCCTATTTATAGCCCCTCCGGGTATGGAGGTACCGCAATTTCCACCAAAGAATCCGCAATCGCCATCATGGGGCCATGATCACCATGCTATGGTGCCAGCAAAGTCCAAATTTTTTTTTCAACCCTCGAAACTCATTTGGACTTTGATTTTCTCAAATGAATTATGTAACCCTACTAAATTTGACGTTCTGGATGCATTGGTGAAGTCAAATTTTCAATCCAAAGTCGTTTAGACTAATTATGGTTTCCGCACCCATATCTTTTAATTCTTTTACTTTTTGACCAGTTGGTCAAAATAGGCTTGGGTATATTGGTACCCGAACAAATGTCTATTTAGCCTAGAATTGATATTTCGGAGCTGCTAGTACAGTCAGAATTTGCATTTGAGATCATTTTACTGAAGTGTTTGCTCGGTGGCGATTTGGAACCAATGAAGACTTTTAAATGGGGAATTGGCTCAACAAACCAAACAAAATGACCAATAACTAGATGGGCCATTAGAACATCCACTACGAATGCACTTTTATCCCCAAAATTTAATGATGGGAATGTACTTGAAGTCATGAACAGGTGAGGATATAGGTACCATATCTTGATCTCAATCTCACAAGTGGCCTCCTCTACTGGGCGGTGCCTCCACTGAACCATAACTACAAGAATCTCTTTGATGCACAACTACTTCACATCACTAGCCAAAATCAGCATGGGCTCCTCCACAAAGATCAAATGCTCATTAAACTAGACTGAGTCCCATCTAAGACCATAAGTGGATCTGAAATATACCACTGAAACATAAAGGCATGAAATGTTGGATCAACAACCAAAAAATCCAGAGGTAAGGCTAACTTATAAGCTACCTCCCCAACTGCATGAACAATTTCAAAAGTACCAATATATCGAGGATGAGCTTACCCTTCCTTCTGAACCTCATCATACCTCCATAGGGGAACTACAAAGAAATACATGGTCACCAACTTTAAATCTTAAGGCACGAGGCCGATAATCTGCATAGGCCTTCTACCTACTTTGGCTACTCCCAGCCTATCCTGAATCACCCTGACTCTATCTAACGAGTCCTGATGAAAACATGAACCATGAGGTCTTACCTCAGAAGTCTCAAACCATCCTATCGGATAATGACATCTCCTACCATACAATGCCTCATAAGGAACCATCTCAACACTCAAATGATAGTTGTTGTTGTATGCAGACTCTGTCAATGCTAAGTGTTGATCCTACTAACCTCCAAAATCTATAACATAAGCTATGAGCATATCCTTGAACACCTGAATAGTCTGTTTAGACTGACCAATGGTCTGTGGGTGAAAGGTTGTACTCAAATCTACCTAACTCCTCCTGGAATACCCTCCAAAATCTCAAAGTAAATATAGAACCACGATCTAAAATGGTAGAAATGGCCACCCTATGAAACTGAACTATCTCCCAAACATAGATATAAGCTAATCTATCAGCTAAAGATTATTTGAATAGGAATGAAATGTGCTGACTTGGACAAACAATCAGCAATGACCCAGATTCCATTAAAACCATGGAAAGTACAAGGAAACCCACTAATGAAGTCCAAAGTAATCCACTCGTATTTCCGCTCAAGAATAGGCAACCTCTGAGTCAAACCACTAGGATGCTGATGCTCGATATTTACCTGCTAACAACATAGGCAGTGAGCTACAAAGTCTGTCACATCTCTCTTCATGCCATCACACTAATAATGTAGTCTCAAGTCTCTATACATCTTAGTTGTACCAAGAAGAATAGAATATCTAGAGCTGTGAGCCTTATGCAAAATTGACTGAATCAAGTCACCAATCTGAGGAACACAAATACGGACCTAAAAACTCAAAATACCCTCTAAATCAATATTGTGCTTCCTGAAATTACCACTCAACATCTGATCATAAAGATGTAAAGATTGCCATCCTCATACTAACGATCATGAATCTGCTTAAATAATAAGAACCTTACCTCTGTACTATCCAAAATACTCATAGGGTCTAAAATATCAAGGCAAACTATCAAATTGTCTAAGGAATGAATGTCCTATGACAAGGGCCTTTAAGAAACTAATATGCAAGACAAGCTACCCTTACTCACTGCCTTGCAACTCAAGGCATCAACTACCATATTTGCCTTACTCGAATGATACAAGATAGAAATATCATAGTCCTTAAAAATCTCTATCTATTTACATTATCAAGCATTAAGCTCTCCATGGGTAGTAAGATGCTGAAGAATGCGATGATTGGTGAAAATCTCACAATGCACCCTATACAGATAATACCTTTAAATCTTGAGCGCAAAAACTACTTCTGCCAACTCCAAATCATGAGTGAGGTAGTTGTGATCATACATTAAAAGCTGTTTAGAATCATAGGTAATAACACGACCTTGCTACATCAAAACACAACCCAGACCAACACCTGAAGCACCATGAAACATGGTGAATCCCTTAACCCTAATTAGAAGATATAACACCCCAAAATTGGTACCCGAAATGCTACACAGTGCTCATGACCTCGAAGGACCAGAAGCTAACCTATGACTAATATTTGTACCTGTATACTGCATAATATACTATCTAATATAGAAACATGAACTGAAAGGCCATAAAGTTCAAAACTATAACATAGGATCTAATAAGTCATAGCATATGGATGGGGTAAGAAATACCTAAAACAGCTAAAATTACTAACTAAACATGATAGTCTGGAAAGCCTCTAACTGACTGAACGGTCTAAATAAGGAGTTAATGGGACATGTCCCCAACTAGCTCCAACTAATAAATAAATTAATGAGATAATAAAGTAATGATCATGTCCTCAAAAGATAAGGACTCACTTCTAGCTCTGACTACTGAGACTGGAATCTACAAATGCTCTAGAGCTCATGTCTCTGAACCTATGGTATAAGATACCATAGCGTAAATACGTCAGTACTTTGTATATACCGGTATGCATATAAGGTAGGCTGAATGTATGGAGTTTATATGCATGAACAATACTAGCTAACTGACTAATATGAATGTGAGAATACATGCATGCATACTTAGTAACTATATCTAAAATCATGATAACATGAGTTTACTGATAACTAACATAACTAATGACTGAGTTCTAATAACTGATAACATGAGTGACTGTATATGACAGTCCTGAATCTAATGGAATTAGCTAAGTTTCATACTGTATTTGAGTTGACTATATCTGATAGTCCTAAATTTTGTAGAACTATCTAAGTTCTATTACTGAGACTGATTGACCATATCTGACAGTCCAGATTCTGTAACATAAAACTGTGGAAAGTAGTTATCTAACCGACATTCCCCAAATGATGCATTATAGCTGAATTAGGGTCCAATCTATGCCCTGATTGGAAGGGTGTCAATACCGCGACAACATATTAGTGACCCTCAACTAGCAGGTTACTCTAATAAAAATGGTGGGAACCCGCAACTAGCAGGTTAAGCCACTTCATCTACCCTCAACTAGCAGGTATAATGTCTCAACCTATGCTGGCTACGTAGTTCTAGAATGAAAAGATTGCTTCTAAGAATCACACCCTCTACTGGCAGGTGAGTTCCCAATCCTGGGTTCACTCAGTGCTAATTTCTACTCCTATCTAAATAGAAACTCAACATGATTAACTGATTTGAACATGGACTGAGTTTACTGAATTCCATTAACTAATGGAATACTACTAATATCTGACAACTGACAGAGTTCGTGAGATTACTATGGTTACTGAATTACTGAGCTTTCTTGAGTCACATGACTGACTGAATTCTATGCATCATAGATTGACTGAGGATATCGTGAAAATATGACACTGGATCTAGGCATACAGCTAAATTATTGGGTACAAGTACCCCCAGGATGTGATGAAAAGAAACTGACAAGGCATGACTTTTTTTAATAGATGACCAACATCGCAATTCATTATACATTTATTGAGGAAATTCATCAAACATGTGATGCGCATAAGTTTGTTCACAAATGAGGATTTCATAATATCATGCTAGTTGGTCACTTTTCCTTCATATAGACATTTAATCCAACACATGGTAAGCATAGTATATATAGACAACATTATACAGCAAATAAACATCATAATTCAACTTTAATTTCACCATCCAAGGGTTTAATCACAGGTTCACATGAATCTACATCTATACTAATCAATTCCACATAAAATTGATCACCCAACATGGATTAGAATTCAATTGGTCATTCTCATCATGAACAAAGCAAACCCAACATGAAATTCATAAAGAAATCCATACACTTAAACTTTAAAAAGAGATTCTTGGGCTTCATGGATGAAAGGAGTCCATGAGTGAACATTATGCATACCTAGGTTGAGTTTCTTGAAGTTCTTGAACTTGAAGAATTTGAATCTCTTAGTTCTTGAAGAAGATTTGGATTTTGTTCTTGGGGAATAATCTTAAAGAGAAAGCCCTAATTTTGTTATTGTAGATGGATAATGAATTTCTAAGCTTTGGTCGGATATAACTATGTATATAAATGGGTGGTAAAATACCAAAAATACCCTTTATAAATGACTTTAAAATAACTGATCAAAACATGCAATGGTGGGTGCGATGGTCTGTCACTAGGACAATGGTCCATCGGACTGACCGTCATACTGGGACCAAAACTGGAACTTACTACCTTGGTGTGATGATGGGGTGCGATGGTCCATTGCTGGGTCGATGGTCTATCGGTCCTGACCATTACATTTATGTAGAATAGGGCCTCACTATTTCCCTTGTGATAGACTGAGCGACGGTCCGTAGCTTGTCCGATGGTCCGTTGGCCTGGGCCGTCGATCTAGGGAATAAGGTAGTCACACTGCCTTACTGCGAGTCATGGTTGATGATCTGTTGCTAGTCTGATGGCCCGTTGGCCTTACCATCGCACCTAGGCAGTTTTACTGCCTTCTGTATTTCAGCCATAACTTTCTCTTCCGATGTCAAATTTTGAGAAAATTAGTATCGATGAAAATCTTATTCAATTTCCCTCGTGGAAAAAATTGAAAATCTTAAAAATACCACGTATACAAAAGTGGATTCATCTTTCAAAGAAAGCTTCTAACATTTTTGGGACAATTTTAAGCTAGAATAAAGTATAGGGTATTACAATATCTCCCCCTTGAGAACATTCATCCTCAAATGAGACTGAGAGTGAGGGGTAAAAGATAACCAACGTACATACTGAACATGAATACTAAAACATAATCTCATGACTTACATAACTGATAATTGAATATATCATACTGAACATGTATATCTAATGCATGTGTAACGGATGTATGAATGCATGACTGGGTGTTCTGAGGAGCTAAGTTTCTCAAAATGAGAATGCATGTCTGATGCATAATTATATAACTGAACCAATACATAAATACATGACTGAACATGCAATGATACTTGATACCAAGTTTGTGATGAACACTGAACATGAAACTGAGTAAGCTTAAGGAGAACTATTACTTTGAGATTGATCTGAGTTAGTGGAGAAGAGGTGACAATACTTGGTACACATGTCGGCTTTTGCTTCCCAAGTAGCTCCCTTGATGGAATGATTTTTCCAAAGAACTTTAACTAGAGGGACGTCTTTGTTCCTCAATCTATGAGTCTGATAGTCTAGGATTTCAACTGGAATATCTTAATAAGAGAGGTTGTTCTGAACATCGATGCTCTGAATAGGGACTACAACTGTTGGGTCACCTATTTATTTCTTAAGAAAGGAGACATGGAAAACTGGATGAACTGAAGCTAGATCTGAAGCTAATTCAAGCTCATAAGCTACCTTGCCAAAGTAACTGAGAATCTTGAAGGGACCGACATATCAGGGATTGAGCTTTCCCTTCTTGGCGAACCTCTTTACTCCCTTCATGGGAGAGATATTTAGATAGACATAATCACCAATCTCAAACTCAAGATACTTTCTATAAAAACTGTTGGCTCTGAGTAGCCCAGAGTCTTTCTCTGATCAATTGGACTTTCTCTAAGGTGACGAATACCATGTCAAGCCCTATAACTAAGGCCTCACTAACTTTGAACCAACCAATTAGAGATCAACATCTCCTACCATAGAGAGCTTCGAATGGAGCCATATGAATACTGAATTAATAGTTGTTGTTGTATGCGTATTCAATCAAAGAAAAATGGTCATCCCAACTTCCCTTGACAGCAATTACACATGTACATAGTATATCTTCCAAATTCTAAATGGTCCTTTCTTTTTAACCATCTGTCTGAGGATGAAAGGCTGTACTGAGATGAACTTGGGTACCAAGACCCTTTTGGAATGCTTTCCAGAAATGAGAGGTGAACTAGGTACCTCTATCTGAGATAATAGATAATGGAACACCGTGCAATTTGACCAACTCTTTGATGTAGAATTTGGTGTAATCCTCGACTGAATAAGAGGTATGAACTGGAAGAAAATAAGCTGATTTGGTCATCCTATCTACAATGATCCAAACTAACTCATGTTTATGACGAGTTCGAGGCAAACCCATCATGAAGTCCATGTTCACTTCTTCCCACTTCTAAGTAGGAATAGTGAACTCCTGCATAGACCCACTAGGCTTTTGATAATCTATCTTAATCTGCTGACATGTAAAGCACTTAGCCCCTAACTCTGCAATGTCTCTCTTCATCCCACTCCACCAATAAATTTCCCACAAATTGTGGTACATCTTTATGGACCCTGGATAAATAGAGTAGCACGCACCATGTGCTTCTGCAAGAATTCACTGCCTTAAATCATCTACAGCTAGAACAGACAGACAACCCTGAAAACCCAGAACACCATCTCCCCCTTGGGAGAAAACCTCTACTTTCTGATCCGTGACTGACTCTTTTAACCTGACAAGGCTTGGATCCCTATCTTGCTTTTCTTTCACCTCGAAAACTAGAGATGATTATGAACTACTCTGAACCCATATATCACCATCCTCTATATCAACTAAGAAAATGCCTAGTCTGGCAAGCTGATTGATTTTCTAGGATAACTTCTTCTTACTTTCCTCGACATGAGCAACACTACCCATAGACAGTCTATTAAGAGCGTCGGCCACTATATTGTCCTTGTTGGGATGATAAAGGACACTCATGTCATAATCTTTCAAGAGCTCTAACCACCTTTTCTAATGAAGATTGAGATCTTTCTAAGTAAAGATCAACTAAAGGCTCTTATGATCTGTGAACACATCTACAGGAACACCGTATAGAAAATGCCTACAAATCTTCAACGCAAATACTACGGTGGCTAACTTAAGATCATAAGTAGGATAATTCTTCTCATAGGGTTTAATCTGTCTAGATACATAGGCTATGACCTTACCATGCTGCATAAGGACACAACCCAAACCTACTCTGGATGCATCACAATGCACTATGAACCCATCTGAACCATCTGGAAGAGCTAGAACTAGAGCTGAGGTAAGTCGAGTTTTCAACTCCTGAAAAATCTTCTCATAAGGATCTGACCACTGAAACTTGATTTTCTTCTAGTTCAATCTGGGCATAGGGGATCAATAGAATAAAATCCCTCAACAAACTATCTATAATAACCATCCAAACCCAAGAAAATCCTGATATCTATTGGAGAGATAGGACAAGGCCAGTTTCTTACTACTTCAGTCTTTTGAGGATCTACTCTAATGCCATCATCAAAAATGATATGGCCAAGGAATGCTACTGAACTTAGCCAAAACTCGCACTTGTTGAATTTGGCAAACAACTTATGATTTTTGAGAGTCTGAAGTACAATTATGAGATTGTCTGCATGATCACGCTCACCATAGAAATAAACCAAAATATCATCTATGAAGACTATGATGAACATGTCCAAGTACTACTTGAACACACAGTTCATCAAGTCCATGAGAGCTACTGGGCATTGATGAGAACAAAGTATATGACTAGGAATTTGAAGTAATCACACCAAGTACAGAAAGCTATTTTTGGAATGTCACATTCTCTGACTCTGAGCTGATGATAGCTGGATTTGAGGTCTATCTTAGAATAATAACTAGCACCCTAAAGTTGGTCAAACAAGTCATCGCACCCTGAAGTCGGATCTATTCTTGACCATGAATTTATTAAGCTGATGGTAATCAATACAGATTCTAAGAGAATCATCTTTTTTGCGCATGAATAAAATTAGTGCACCCCATGGGGACACGCTAGGCCTGATGAATCCCGTATCTAAAAGATCCCTCAACTGATCTTTCAATTCTCTGAGTTCTGCTGGCGCCATTCTGCATGGCAGAATAGATATAGGCTGAGTATCTAGAAGAAGATCAATATCAAAGTCTATTTCCCTTTCGGAAGAAATTCCTAGAAGATCTTCAGGAAAGAGATTTGAATATTCATTCATGACTGGGACTGATTCAAGACTGGGAGTTTCAAAACTAGTGTTCTTAACTCATACAAGATGATAGACATATCCTTTAGATATTATTTTCCATGCCCGAAGGTAGGAAACAAGCTGACCTCTAAAAGTGGATACATTACCCTTCCACTCTAGGACGGGTTCATTCAGAAAGTAAAATTGGACTATCCAGTTTCTACAGTCGACTGTGGTATAGTAGGAATGAAGACAATCCATGTCGAGAATAACATCAAAATTAGTCATCTCTAATTCGACTAAGTCTACTGAAGTGAATTTTTGAGATATCATAATCGGACAGTTCCTTTATACCTACCGAGCTATGATGGTTTTACCCATAGGGGTAGAAACTGAAAAGGGATCTTATAGAATTTTGGGACTGACTCCAAAATAAAGTACTATATAGGGAGTAACAAAAGACAAAGAAGTACCTGGATCTAGCAAAGCATAAACAAGACCATGAAAGATCTGTAATGTACCAGTAACCACACTAGGAGAACTTTCCTGATCTTGTTGGGATGGGAGAGCATAGACTCTATTTGGGCGTTGGCCACTAGTAGCATTGTAGGTGGCACCCTGCTGATTCCAACAACCAAGCTGAGCTGAGGAACTATTCTGTTAACCCTGTGGACCTGACTACAGAGAATCTCTAACTGTGTGTCCTGGCTTTCCATACCCAAAATAGGTATCACTGCCTGCTCTGTAAGTACCCTGATAGTTCTTGCCACAAGTCTGACAAAAGGGATAGGTGCGGGCACTACTAACACTGCCCTGAGACTTAGAGCCTGGCGCTCTATCTATGAACTTAGGAACAAGAGCACTAGATGACGAAGGAGCTAGAACTGAGGACTCAGGGAAAATTTGAGAACTATTTCCTCCTTCTAATTTAGACTGAGTAAAGTTAAAACTACTTGTCCTTGCTCTCTTATTCTGCTACTCCCTCATCATAAGCCTGGCTAAAGTCATGTCACTATTCAACATGGCGGATCTGCACTCATTAACCATGCTATCATTTACCCCTAAAAGGAACTTACTCATCTTGGACCTGTTATCTGTAACCACATGGGGGGCATATCTGGATAATTGAGTAAACTTAAGAGAAAAATCTTTCACCATCATATTGCCCTACCTGATTTTGATGAATTCTAACACCTTAGCCTCTCTAAGCTATAGGGGAAAGAATTTATCAAGGAAAGCAGAAGCAAACTCCTCCCACTCAACTGACCCTGCATCAACTGCCCTCTTGGACTTCCACTGCTTAACCAAGTACGGGCAATATCCTATAACTGATATGCAGCAAGCTCAGCAATCTCACTAGAAGTAACCCCCATGATATCTGTAACCTTCTGAACCTGATCTAGTAATTCCTGAGGGTCCTCCTCTGTGTTAGACCTAAGGAAGGATGGAGAATTCATTTAGGTAAAGTCCAAAATCCTGGTTGTAGCTGAATTGGCCACTGGGTTGACCTGAACTACAGCTGGTCATTCATTCTGAGCAACAATTGATTAAGCAAGACTAGTAAATGCAGCTCTGAACTCTACATAAGAAACACGTTCATCCAAGGGATCTTCTTGGACAGGCTGAGTTCTTCTCTTGGGAGGCATGTTCTAAAATAAAGAGAAGAAATGGATTAAACTAAGTGATTGACTTAAGATTATGCTCAACGGCACGACATAAATACTGAAAGAAGGAAAACTATTCTGAAAACATCTTATACCCTTCAGCACATAAATGTTGCGTGTAACACACCTATGCAAAAGACTCTACTAGATATGGCTTTCAGATTTCCTAGGACTCTATTGAACCTGGCTTTGATACCAAGTTTATAACGCCCCAAATCTAGTACCCAAAATGCTACACGGTACTTATGACCGCGAAGGATCACAAGCTAAGCCATGACTGATATTTGTACCTGTATACTGCATAATATACTGTATAATGTAGAAACATGATCAAAAAGGCCATAAGGTTCAAACCTGTAACATAGGATCTAATAAATTATAACATATGGATGGGGTATGAAATACACAAAACAACTGAAATAACTGACTAAACATGATTGTCTGGAAAGCCTCTAACTGACTGAACGGTCAGAATAAAGAGTTGATGGGACATGTCCCAACTAACTCCAACTAATAAATAAATTAATGAGATAATAAAGTAATGATCATGTCCTCGAAAGATGAGGACTCACTTCTTGCTTTGACTGCTAAAACCGAAATCTACTGATGCTCTGGAGCACGTGTCTCTGAACCTATGGTATAAGACACCATAGCGCAAATATGTTAGTACTTTGAATGTACTGGTATGTATGTGAGGTAAGATGAATGCATGGGGTTCATATGCATGAACAATACTGGATAACTGACTAATATGAATGTGAGAATAAATGCATGCATACATAGTAACTATCTGAAATCGTGATAATATGAGTTTATTGATAACTAACTTGACTAAAGACTGAATTCTGATAAGAGATAATATGAGTGACTATATCTGACAGTCCTAAATCTAATGGAACTAGCTAAGTTCCATACTGTATCTGAGTTGACTGTATCTGACAGTCCTAAATTCTGTAGAACTATCTGAGTTCTATTACTAAGACTAATTGACTTTATCTGACAGTCCCGATTCTGTAACATGAAACTATGGGAAGTAGTCATCTAACTTACATGCGCTAAATGATGTATTATAGATTAATTAGGGTCTAATATGTGCCCTAATTGGAAGGGTGTCAATATTGCGCCACTGTAAGTATAATATGTGAGTGGCCCTAGACTAGCAGGTTACTCTAATGAGAATGGTAGGAACCCTCAAATAGCAAGTTAAGCCACCTTATATACCCTCAACTAGCAGGTATAATGTCTCAACCTACGCTAACTACGTAGTTCTAGAATGCAAGGATTGCTTCTAAGAATCACACCCTCTACTGGAAGGTGAGTTCCCTTCCTTGGGTTTGTTCGGTGTTAATTTCTACTCCCATGTAAATAGATACTGAACATGATTAACTGATCTGAACATGGATTGAGTTTACTAAATTCTGTTAACTGATAGAATACTACTGATATCTGATAACTGACTAAGTTCATGAGATTACTGAGGTTACTGAATTACTAAGCTTTCCTGAGTTACATAACTGACTAAGTTCTATGGATCATAGCTTGATAGAGGATATCATGAAAACACTGTCTCTAGGCATACAGCTAAATTATCATGTACAAGTACTCCCAGGACTCGATGGAAAAAAATTGACCAAGCATGACTTTCTTAAATACATGACCAACATCGCAATCCATAATTCTTTTATTAAGGCAATTCATCAAACATGTGATGTGCATAAGTTTGTTCATAAATGGAAATTTTATAATATCATTCTAGTTGGGCACTTTTTCTCCACATAGGCATTTAATCAAACACATGGTAAGTATAGTTTATATAGACAACATTATACAACAAATAAATATCATAATTCAACTATAATTTCATTATCCAAGAGTTTAATCACAGATTCACATGAATCTACATCTATACTAATCAATTTCACATAAAATTGATCACCCAACATGGATTAGAATTCAATTGGTCATTCTCATCAGAACAAAGCAAACCCAAAATAAAATTCATAAAAAAAATCCATACAATTAAACTTTGAAAAGAGTTTCTTGGAATTCATAGAAGAAAGCAATCCATGAACGAACGCTATGCATACTTGGGTTGAGTTTCTTGAAGTTCTTGAACTAAAAGAATTTGAATCTCTTAGTTCTTGAAGAAGATTGGGTTTTGTTCTTTGGGATTAATCTTAGAGAGAAAACCCTAATTTTGTTGTTGTAGATGTATGATGAATTTCTGAGCTTTGGTCAGATATAACTAGGTATATAAAAGGGTGGTAAAAGACCAAAAAGCTCCTTTAGAAATGGCTTTAAAATAAGTGAACGAAATATGCGATGGTCCGTCGCTGGGTAGACGGTCCATCGCAGGGACCAGAACTGTAACTTATGCCTTGGTGCAACAGTGGGGTACGACGGTCTGTCACTAGGTCGATGGTCCATCGGTCCTGACCATTGTTTCTAGGCAGAATATTACCTCACTATTTCCCTTTCGATGGCCTGAGCTATGGTCCATCGGCCTGGGTAGACGATCCAGGCAGAAGGTAATCACACTACATTGCTACGAAGGTCGAGGGCGACGGTCCATTGCTAGTCTGACAATCCGTTGGCCTAACCGTCGCACCTGGGCTGTTTTACTACCTTCTGTATTGCAGCCATAACTTTCTATTTCGATGATATTTTGATTAAATTGGTATCGATGGAAAGCTTATTCAATTTCCCATGAAAGATTCTAACATTCTTGAGATAATTTCAAGCTAGGAAAAAGTATAGGGTATTACAATATCTCTCTCTTGAGAGCATTCATCCTCGAACGAGACTAAGAGTAAGGGGAAGAAGATGACCGGTGTACATACTAAACATGAATACTGAATCATGATCTCATGACTAACGTGACTGATAACTGAATATATCATACTAAACATGCATATCTAATGCATGTATAATTGATACATGAATGCATGATAGGGTGTTCTGAGGATCTAAGTTCCTCATAATGAGAATGCATGTCTGATGCATAATTATATAACTGAATTGATACATGAATGCATGACTGAACATGAAATGGTACTTTATACCAAGTTTGTGATGAACGCTGAACATGAAATTGAGTAAGCTTAAGGAGAACTATTACCTTGAGCTTGATCTGAGTTGGTGGAGAAGAGGTGAGGATACTTGGTACGCATGCCTACTTCTGCTTACCAAGTAGCTCCCTCGACGGACTGATTTCACCAAAGAACTTTAACTAGAGGGACTTCTTTGTTCCTCAATCTATTATTCAAATATTCTAGGATATTGACTGGAATCTCTTCATAAGAGAGGCTATTCTGAGATCGATGCTCTGAATAGGGACTACAACTGTTGGGTCACTTATAAATTTCTTAGGCAAAGAGACATGGAAGACTGGATGAACTGAAGCTAGATCTGAAGGCAATTCGAGATCATAAGCTACCCTGCCAAAGCGACTAAGAATCTTGAAAGGACCAACATATCGGGGATTGAGCTTTCCCTTCTTGCCGAACCTCTTCACTCCCTTAATGGGAGAGATATTTAGATAGACATGATCACCATTCTCAAACTCGAGATCCTTTCTACGAACATCTGCATAAGACTTCTGTCAGCTCTGAGCAGTCCAGAGTCTTTCTCTGATCAACTAAACTTTTTCTAAGGCGTCGAATACCAAGTCAGTTCCTATAACTGAGGGTTCACTAACATCAAACCAACCAATTGGAGATCTATCTCTCTTACCGTAGAGAGCTTCGAATAGAGCCATATGAATACTGGAATAATAGCTATTGTTGTATGCAAATTAAATCAAAGGTAAGTGGCCATCCCAACTTTCTTTGACATTAATTGAACACGCACGCAACATATCTTCTAAAGTCTGAATGTTCCTTTCTGCTTGACTATCTGTCTGAGGATGAAAGGTTGTACTGAGATAAACTTGGGTACCAAAACCCTTTTGGAACGCTTTCCAGAAATAAGAGGTGAACTGGGTACCTCTATCTGAGATAATATCTAACAAAACACCGTGCAATCTGACCAACTCTCTGATGTATAGTTTGGCGTAATCCTAGGCTAAATAAGAGGTATGAACTAGAAAAAAATGAGCTGATTTGTTCATCCTATCTACAATGACCTAAACCAAATCATGTTGTCGACGAGTTCGAGGCAAACCTATCATGAAGTCCATGTTCACTTCTTCCTACTTCCAAGTAGGAATACTAAACTTTTGCATGGACCCACTAGGCTTCTGATGCTCTATCTTAATCTACTGACATGTAGAGCACTTAGCCATAAACTCTGAAACGTCTCTCTTATCCTACTCCACCAATAGATTTCCCATAAATTGCAGTACATCTTTGTGGCCCCTGGATGAATAGAGTAGCGCGCATTATACGCTTCTGCAAGAATTGGCTGCCTTAAGTCATCTATAAATGGAACACACAGACAACCCTGACAATGGAAAACACTATCTCCACCTTGGGAGAAAACCTCTACTTTCTGATCCTTGACTGACTCTTTTAACTTGACTAGGCTAGGATCCTTATCTTGCTTTTCTTTCACCTAAAAAACTAGAGATAATTTTGAACTACTCTAAACCCATATATCACCCTCCTTTATATCGACTAAGAAAATGCCTAGTCTGGCAAGCTAATGAACTTTCTAGGCTAAATTCTTTGTACTATCCTCGACATGAGTAATACTACCCATAGAGAGTCTACTAAGAGCGTGGGCCACTATATTAGCCTTGCCGTCTAACTACCTTCTTTGCTGAAGATTGAGATCTTTCTGAGAAAAGACATACTGAAGGCTCTTATGATTTATGAACACATCTACATAAACATCGTATAGATAATGCCTCCAAATCTTCAAGGTAAATATTATGGTGGCTAACTCAAGATCATGAGTAGGATAATTCTTCTCATGGGGTTTAAGCTGTCTGAAGGCATAGGCTATGACCTTAACATGCTGCATGAGGACACAATCCAAACCTATTCTAGATGCATCACAATACACTACGAACCCATCTGAACTATCTGGAAGAGCTAGAACTAATGCTGAGGTGAGTCGAGTCTTCAACTCCTGAAAACTCTTTTTGCAAGGATCTTACCACTAAAACTTGACTTTTTTTTGAGTCAATCTGGACATAGGGGATGCAATAGAATAAAATCCCTTAAATAACCGTATATAATAGGTAGCCAAACCCAAGAAACTCCTGATATTTGATGGAGAGATAAGGTGAGGCTAGTTTCTTACTGCTTTGGTCTTTTGAGGATCTACTCTAATACCATCATCGGAAATGATATGGCTAAGGAATGCTACTGACCTTAGTCAAGACTCGCACTTGCTGAATTTGGCGAACAACTAATGATCTATGAGAGTCTGAAGTACAATTCTGAGATGGTCTGCATGATCACGCTCACCACAGGAATAGACCAAAATATCATCTATGAATACTATGACGAATATGTCCAAGTACTGCTTGAACACATGGTTCATCAAGTCCATGAAAGTTTTTGGTTATTGGTTAGACTAAAAAACTTGACTAGGAATTCAAAGTGACCATACCGAGTACGAAAAGTTGTTTTTGGAATGTCATATTCTCTGACTCTGAGCTGATGATAGCCGGATCTGACATCTATGTTAGAAAAATAACTAGCACCTTGAAGTTGGTCAAATAAGTCATTGATTTTGGGAAGAGGATACTTGTTCTTAAGCATCACTTTATTGAGCTGACGGTAATCAATACATATTCTGAGAGAACCATCCTTTTTGTGCACGAATAAAATTGGTGCACTCCATGGGGACACACTGGGCCTGATGTATCCCTTATCTAAGATATCCCTCAACTGCTCTTTTAATTCTCTAAGATCTACTGGTGCCATTCTATATGGAGGAATAAATATAGGCTAAGTATCTGGAAGAAGATCAATGCCAAAGTCTATTTCCCTTTTGGGAGAAATTCCTGGAAGATCATCGAGAAAGACATCTGAATATTCATTCATAACTGGGATTGATTCAAGACTAGGAGTTTCTGAACTAGTATCCTTCACTCAAATAGGATGATAGACACATCCTTTAGATATACACTACCCTTCCACTCAAGGATGAGTTCTTTTGGAAACTAAAATTAGAATATTCTATTTCTACAGTCGATTGTGGCATAGCAGGAATGAAGCCAATCCATATTAAGAATGATATCAAAATCAGTTATCTCTAATTCGACTAAGTCCGCAGAAGTGACTTTCTGAGATATCATAATCGAGTAGTTCTTGTATACCCACCGAGCTATGATGGTTTTACCCACTGGGATAGAAACTAAAAAGAGCCATGCTAGAATTTCGGGACTGACTCCAAAATCAACTACTATATAGGGAGTAACAAAAGATAAAGAAGCACCTGGATCTAGCAAAGCGTAAACATGCACATAAAAGATCTGTAATGTACCAGTAACCATATCAAGAGAATTTTCCTGATCTTACCGGGACTGGGGAGCATAGAGTTTGTTTGGGCATTACCCACTAGTAGCACTGAAGGTGGCACCCTACTGATTTAGCCAACTTGACTGAGCCGAGGAAAGGTTCTATTAACCCTGTGGACCTGACTGCAGACAATCTCTAACTCTGTGACCTAGCTTTCCATACCCTAAATAGGTTTTACTTCCAACTCTGCAAGTACCCTGATAGTTTTTGCCATAAGTTTGACAAAGGGGATAGGTACGGGCACTGCTAACATGCCCTGAGACTTAGAGCCTGGATCTCTATCTATAAACTTAGGCATAGGAGAACTAGCTGAAGAAGGAGTTGGAACTGAGGACTTAGGATGAAACTAAGAATGGTTTCCTCCTTCCGATTTAGGCAAAACTACCTGTCCTTGCTCTCTTATTCTATTTCACCCTCATCTTAATCTTCTATTTCTCAATCTTCTATTCATGAGTCATAAACCTATCAAAAGTCATGTCACTATTCAGCATGGCAGATCTTTCCTCATTAACCATGCTATTATTTACCCCTGAAACGAACTTACTCATCTTGGCCCTGCTATCTGCAACCACATAAGGGGCATATTTGGCTAATTGAGTAAACTTAAGAGAATACTCTTTTACCGTCATGTTGCCCTTCCTAAGGTTGATGAATTCTAACACCTTAGATTCTCTAACCTCTAGGGGAAATAATCTATTAAGAAAAGCTGAAGCAAACTCCTCTCACTCAACTGACCCTGCATCAACTACCCTTTCTGACTTCTACTGCTTGAACCAAGTGTGAACAACATCCTGTAACTGATATGTAGCTATCTCTGCACTCTCACAAAAAGTAACCCCCATGATATTTGTAACCTTCTAAAGCTGATCTAGGAATTCCTGAGGGTCCTCATCAGTCTTAGACCCGAGGAAGGATGGAGGATTCATTTGAGTGATATCCTGGGTTGTCCACTGGGTTGTCCTGAATAGTAGCTGGTCATTCATTCTGAGCAACAACTAACTGAGCAAGAGTAGTGAATGCAACTCTGAACTCTACATGAGAAACATGTTGGACCAAAGGATCTTCTTGGATAGGCTAAGTTCTTCTTTTGGGAGGCATGTTCTGAAATAAAGAGAAAAAATGGATTAGACTAAAAGATTGACTTGAGATTATGCTCACTGGTATAACATAAATACTTAAAGAAGGGACACTGTTCTTAAAACAGCTTATAGCCTCCTGCATATAAATTTGGCGTGCAACACATCCATGCATAAGACTCTACTAGATGCGGCTTTTAGACTTCCTAGGACTCTATTAAACCTGGATCTGATACCAAGTTTGTAACGTGCCGAATCTGGTTCCTAGAATACTACACGGTGCTCATGACCTTGAAGGACCACAATCTAACCCATGATTGATATTTGTACCTGTATACTGCTTAATATACTGTATAATGCGGAAACATGAACTGAAAGGCCATAAGTTTTAAAACTGTAAGATAGGATCTAATAAATAATAATATATGGATGGGGTATGAAATACCAAAACAACTAAAATTACTAACTGAACATGATAGTCTCGAAAGCCTCTAACTAACTGAACGGTCTGAATAAGGAGTTGATGGGACATGTCCCCAACTAACTCCAACTAATAAATAAATTAATGAGATAATAAATTAATAATCATATCCTTGAAAGATAAGGACTCACTTCTAGCTCTAACTTCTGAGAATGGAATCTACTGATGCTTTAGAGCTCGTGTCTCTTAACCTATGCTATAAGACACTATAATGCAAATATGTTAGTACTTTGAATGTACTGGTATAACTGTGAGGTAGGATGAATACATAGGGTTAAGATGCATGAACAATACTGGCTAACTGACTAATATGAACATGAGAATACAGGTATCCATACATAGTAACTATATCTAAAATTATGATAACATGAGTTTACTAATAACTAACATGACTAATGACTGAGTTATGATAACTGATAACATGAATGACTATATCTAACAATCCTAAATCTGATGGAACTAGCTCAGTTCTGTACTGTGTCTGAGTTGATTGTATCTAACAGTCCTGAATTCTATAGAACTATCTGAGTTCTATTACTAAGACTGTTGACTTTATCTGACAGTCCAGATTCTATAACATAAAACTATGGGAAGTAGTCATCTAACTTACATTCCCCAAATGATGCATTATAGCTTAATTAGGGTCTAATATGTGCCCTAATTGGAAGGGTGTCAATATCGTGCCACTGGTAAGTACAATATGTGAGTGACCCTCGACTAGCAGGTTACTCTAATAAGAATGGTGGGAACCCTCAACTAGCAGGTTAAGCCACCTTATCTACCCTCAACTAGCAGGTATGATGTCTTAACCTACGTTAGCTACATAGTTCTGGTAGGTGAGCTTCTAAGAATCATACCCTCTACTGGTAGGTGAGTTTCTATCCTTGGGTTCACTCGGTGATAATTTCTACTCCCATCTAAATATACACTGAATATGATTAACTGATCTGAACATGGATTGAGTTTACTAAATTTCATTAACTGACGGAATACTACTGATATCTGACAACTGACTAAGTTTGTGAGATTACTGAGGTTAGTAAATTACTGAGCTTTCCTGAGTCACTTGACTGACTGAGTTCTATAGAACATAGCTTGACTGAGGATATCATGAAAACATGACACTGTCTCTAGGTATATATCTAAATTGTCGTGTACAAGTACTCCCAAGACTCGATGGAAAGAAACTGACAAAGCATGACTTTTTTGAATACATGACCAATATCGCAATCCATAATTCATTTATTGAGGCAATTCATCAAACATGTGATGTGCATAAGTTTGTTAATAAATGGGGATTTCATAATATCATACTAGTTAGGAACTTTTCCTTCACATAGGCATTTAATCAAACACATGGTAAGCATAGTATATATAGACAACATTACACAACAAATAAATATCATAATTCAACTATAATTTTATCATCCAAGGGTTTAATCATAGTTTCACATGAATCTTCATCTATACTAATCAATTCCACATAAAATTGATAACCCAACATTGATTAGAATTCAATTGGTCTTTATCATCGTGAACAAAGCAAACCCAACATAAAATTCATAAAGAAATTCATACAATTAAACTTTAAAAAGAGATTCTTAGGAATCATGGATGAAAGCAGTCCATGAATGAACACTATTCATACCTGGGTTGAGTTTCTTGAAGTTCTTGAACTTGAAGAATTTAAATATCTTAGTTCTTGAAGAAGATTTGGTTTTGTTCTTGGGGATCAATCTTAGAGGCAAAACCCTAATTTTGTTGTTGTAGATGGATAATGAATTTCTGAGCTTTGGTCGAATATAACTAGGTATATAAAAGGGTGGTAAAATACAAAAAAGCCCCTTTAGAAATGGCTTTAAAATAATTGAACGAAATATGTGACGGTGGGTGCGACGGTCCATCGCTGGGTCGATGGTCCGTTGGACTGACCGTCGCTTCTAGGCAGAATAGGGCCTCACTATTTTACTTCCAACAGCCTGAGCGATGGTCCGTCGCTAGTCCGATGGTTCATTGGCTTAGGATATTGATCCAGTACAAAAGGTAGTCACACTGCCTCATTATGATGGTCGTGGGCGATGGCCGTGGGTGACGGTCCATCGCTAGTCCGACGGTCTATCGGCCTCACCGTCGCACCTGGATGGTATTACTGGCTTCTGTATTTCGACCATAACTTTCTCTTCCTATATTGAATTTTGATAAAATTGGTATCGATGGAAAGCTTATTTGATTTCCTATGTGAAAAAAGGTGAGAATATTAAAAATATCACACGTAAAAAAGTGGATTCATCTTTCAAAGAAAGCTTCTAATATTTTTGGGATAATTTCAAGTGAGGAAAAAGTATAGGGTATTACAGAAGAGCTAACACAGGAGATGAAGTAAGGAAGTCCTTGAGCTTTCTAAAACCCCACTCACACTCCTCATACCATCAAAAAGGTACGTTCTTTTTAGTTAATGGCTAAAATAGTAAAAACTCCCTCAACAAAGCGCCAATAATAACCAGTAAAATTAATAAAACTAGACACCTCTATTAGAGACGTGGGCTTAGCATAGTTACAAATCACCTCAATCTTAGTCGGGTCTACCATTATTCCAGCCTTAGACACCACATATCCAAGGAATGTCACCAACTTAAGCCAAAACTCATGCTTGGAGAACTTGGTGAAAAGCAAATGGTCCCTCAAAGTTAGGATCACGATTCTTAAATATTGCGCAAGCTCCTCACTACTCCTCGAATACACAAAGATATCATTGATGAACACAATCACAAAAGAGTCTAGATAGGGTTTGAACACATGGTTCATTAAATCCATGACCAGCAAGGCATTAGTCAACACAAAAGACATCACCAAAAACTCATAATAACTATAATGGGTCTTGAAAGTTGTCTTCGGGATATCCTCAGCCCGAATCCCTAACTGATGGTAACCAAACCTCAAATCAATCTTATAAAACATGGTTCCACCCTGAAGTTGGTCAAAAAATAATCAATATGAGGCTAGGATAATGGTTCTTTACCGTCACCTTATTAAGCTACCTATAGTGAAAGAAAATACGCATGGAGCCATATTTCTTCTTCATAAACAATACAGGAGCTTCCCATAGGGACACACTCAATCTAATGAAATTCTTACAAAGAAGATCATGAAGCTGAGATTTTAGCTCCTTAAGATCGACAGGAGACATTGATCTTGGGTGTATTTCTACACCTAAGCACCATAACTTATCCATATTTTAGCTAAGTTTAGAGAAAAAAATGCCTAGTTTCTTATGTTTTTACTCTACTTCTATGTAATTGATCTAACCGATGTGATTAGCATGATTTCAGGTATTAATAAAGTAGATGAAGACATAATGGGACTATGGAATACGGATAGAATATGACACAAGAGAGAGTAGAAGTCTGGACCAAATGTGGCGCCTAGAAACTATGTCCAAGACTAGTTTGTCATTTATAATTAGTTCAGGGACTTAGAAGGCAATTATGAGACAAAAGATTATTAAAAGGCTTAATGCTGAATTTTTATTGAATAATTCATTATTCTGTATTATTTTGGAGAGAGTAGCAGCTTAGCCTGGAGAGCGAGAAAAACGTTTTCTCTTGTTTTCACTGTTCGCACACCAAGATCATCTTCTAGTTTTTGGTATAATTAATACATTTATGATTCTTTTTGTTTTATTTATGAGTAGCTATGTTTAGTATTTAGGGTTATGGAATCCTTGTAGCATACAATCTATTACATGCATCGATTTGTTTACATCATACTCTCTTCGCTTATCTTGAATTCTCGTGGTTGCAAACATAGAGGATATGCCTTAAAATGCAACTTGTTTGAAAGAAAGGTTGATATTCGGAAAAGAGAGTAGTGACAAGAAAATAGGATTTCCAACCCCTATTTCATATGTTAATGCCTTAACAGAATTAACTACTTGGAGATTTTGTATTACTTTTGGTAAATGCTTTTGATTCGAGAGAACTAAAATGAATTAGTCCTTGATGTTTGAGAAACACTAGGATTATGTTATTAAATACAATATATTTCTTTGTAAGCACGATACATGTATGAATTCATAAAGCCCATAGTTAGAAAGTATTGAAAACTACAAGGTGGACATAACCCTAGATTGCTATTTCTCTAAATTTGATTACTACTACACATATTTCATCTTGTTAAACTGAAACCATTAAATTATGAACTGAATCAAATCCCCCTATTTATTTTACGGAAATGAACGATTAAAATTCAACTAATCTGCACACAACTTAATTAGCACCATATTCCCTGTGGGATTCAACCCCAACCTAGTTAGGTTAGATATTTGACAAGGACCGCTTACTCTCTCTAAGAGAGGTATAATTTCGGTGTATCAAATTTTTGCGCCGTTGCCGGGGAATACAGTTGTCGATTGAGTTTATGTGTGTTAATTGACTATTAGTCAAGTTTCCTTATTTTACATTATTTTGTTGTTTTTGTTTATTACCGGCTCTTTATTGTTTATTCCACAAACTAGAAGTTCAGGGGTACCATTATTACCCTTCAAATCTAAACCTCATCTTATTAAAAGAATGGATAACCAAGAGGAAGTTAAAAGATTATCCACTTTGGCTAATGCTCAATTAAATCAAAAAATGCAGATAACTCAGGTTGAGTACCTAACCTAGATGAAAAGGACCTGGGAGATGATGATTATTGACTCGACTAATAGGAGGCGTGCAGTAGGGGTAATTGTACCTATAAATCAAAATCATCCATTCAGAGAAAGACTACACCACCAAGCTACACAGTTTGATGTTGAAAATGATGAGAATGATTTAGATGGAACTGGATCTATAGGGGCAATCATTCTACCACCACTAGCTCCTGGGGTGAAATTCAACATCATCAGTACTATGATCCAGCTACTAAATCTAAAAGGACTCTTTGGTGGATTACCTGGTGATGATCTAAATCTACATTTGGTGAATTTTATCAGTATTTATAAGTCATTTGATAATCCTGGAGTGGGACAAAATACTATTAATTTAAGATTATTTCCACTATCTTTATATAGAGAGGAAACTATGTGGTTGAATGAGCTGACACCTAATTCTATAACAAACTAGAGGCAATTGAAAGGAGCTTTTCTAGAAAGGTTCTTTCCGCCTTCTAAAATGTTACAGTTGAGGGATGAGATTAGCAACTTTAGGCAATTGGCTAATGAAGCTTTACATGAGACTTAGGCGAGATTTAAAAAGAAGTTGACTCAATGCCCAAACCATAAGATGAATAATGAACACTTGATAGAAATATTCTATAGAGCTTTAAACTCACTTACAAAGCCAATAGTGGATAATGCTATAGGAGAAGCTTTTATGGATCTCACTTTCACTGAGGTTGCAGAGATGTTAGAAAGAATGAATAGGACCAGTAGAGCTTAGCATACCAGAGATTCTATGGTAGTAAGCAATACTGGGTCTAGTGTAATATCAGTAGAGCAGTATAGGAGAGAAAAGGGGTATGATCAGGATATGGCTCACATGAAAACCCAAATGGATCAGCTCATGAAACATTTGCTATCAGGGAATATAGAAAAGGTAAAATCTGTGGGGTCCCATGATAAGAAGGCTGAATCAAACATTGAGAAAGAGGCCAACTATTTGCATAATCAGGGGGTTTCCAGACCGATGGTCAAGGAAACCAAGGTTGGAACCATCAAGGAGATTGGAAGAATAAAAATGATAGGAGTGTACTGTATGTACCTCCTGGAAGCCATGATAATGCTACCACCATTTCAGGAAAAATGTCCATAGAGGACATGATAGAGAAACTATTAAACAAAGTTGAGGTGCATAATTTTGGGGTGACTACTATGAAGAGTGACATATCTTCCATGAGTCAACTCGTAAACTCGCACTCAATTGTTATTAAACAACTGGAGCAGTAGATGAGCCAATTATCTACAACATTTAACTAAAGACAGAATGGGACTCCACCAAGTGATACAGTTCAATATCCAAGGAATAATGGATCATGTATGGCTATAACCACTAGGAGCGGTAAGATATTGTCTAGTCTAGTATTGGAATCATCCTCTCATACTTAGGAAGTTGAAATGGATTGGGAGATGGTTGATGAATCTTCAGTGGTGCAGGTGGAGTTGGGAAGTTCAAAAAAGAAGAGTGTAGAAGTGAAACAACCACCTAAGCCGAAGCATGTTAGTGATGAGAAGCAGGCATAAGAAAGGAGGTCAAAGTTTCTCCAACTGAAATCCCAAGGCCACCACCCCAATTTCCACAACAGTTAAAGAAGAAAGACGATGATGGCAAGTTTAGCAAATTCATGGCTATGTTAAAGCAGTTGAAAGTGAATGTGCCCTTAGTTGAATCATTGAAACAGATGCCCGGATATGCTAAATTTATGAAAGACCTATTGACAAAGAAAAGGACTGTGAGCTATGAAATGGTAGACAATTTTCATCATTGTAGTGCTATTGCTACAACATCTATTATCAAGAAGAAAGCTGATCCGGGAGCATTTACTGTTCCATGTACGATTGGATTGCTAAAGTTTGAAAAGGCCCTAGTATAAATCTTATGCCATTGACGATTTTCAAGAAACTAGGTTTGGGAGATCCTACACCCACTAATATATGGCTTCTAATGGTGGATAAATCAGTAAAAAGGTCGATTGGGATTCTACATGATGTACTTGTAAAAGTTGGAGATTTTATATTTTCTACCAACTTTGTAATTCTTGATTACGAAGTAGACTTTGAAGTACCCATAATTTTGGGTAGGCCATTCTTAGAAACTAGGAGAGTGTTAGTTGACATAGAGCTGAATGAGCTGAAATTTAGGCTCAATAAAAAAGAAGTTAGTTTTAAAGTATGTCGATCTATGAAACAACAAAAGGATATGAGTGTCTTCTTAATTATTGATGTATTCAATCAAGATGAGCTAGATGTACCAGTTAATGATAGGTATGTTGTCGAGACCATAGATGGTTTGGTTGAACTTGTAAGCAAGGATGTGAGTGACTTCAAAGTGGTTGGACTAGGAATGAAGCATTTTCTTAATCCAGCAAATGAGGTACAAATGGTATTATCGATGTATCTTGACAAAGTCTGAATAGTCAATATAATTGAGTCATGCCGCGATGTTAAATCAGGCGCTACATGGGAGGCAACCCATGATTTTATTTTATTTTATCATGTTAAACAAAAATGCAAAAATAAGAGTCAAGCCACGACCAAAACTACGACTCTTGGTGGGAGGCAACCTATCCTTCTAATCATTTTTGTTATTTTTGATTAAGTGTAGATGCATGAAGTACTAAAGTGGAGATTAGTACCAAATTTGGTTTGGAATTAAGCCCTATCAACTGTGGTAAGTTTAGGAGTGATGGGAACATTGCAGATAAGTTAGAGTGGTCAAATGTGTAAGGCTTAAGTCTGATTCATGTTAGAGTCGTGCCCCAATTTATGTTATTTTGACCCAAAAAGTTTTGTGGTGTGACTTTATTTTGTGACTTTCAATAAGGTCTGTGGTGGTAGTGTAGGGATTGGGCTGATAGGCCCAATCCCAAAGCCCACCACTGACCTCGATGGGGGTGTGGGGGCGAAGCCCCATAGTGTGGACCTTTCTCAATGCTTTATATGAAGAATGCGGTGCATGGTGTCCAAGTTTAAGTGTACTACAGAGTGTGTAGTGCCCAAGATTACATAGGCTATGGAAAAGGCGTCGCCTAAGACATAGCCTAAGATCACCCTCGCTTATGCTATAGCTTATGCGTCGCACACCTTAACTTTGGCGATAGCTTATGTGTCACACACCTAATGCACACTCTTAATGTTTCACTTGTGCAATAACCAATGTGGCACATAACCTAATCTGTATGATACCTTGTGCGATGCACACTTACCCTTGTGCGATAACTGTGCAACGGACACTTAAACGCACATGCCCACTGTCTCTCCTGTGTGATGCCCAATGCGCCACACACCTTAATTGTGCAATACCTTGTGCGGCGCACACTTAAACATTTGCCTTCCCTTGTGTGTCGCAAACCCTTCCTAATTTATCTTAGTACCCGACTTCTAATTGGGTCAATTGGATCTATATTTCACCCTTTAATAGAATCCACACCCTAAATGCCTAAATTTATCCTTATTTCACCCTTAATCTATACAATATTGAGCTCCTACCATTCTCTTTGTCCTTCACTAATCTTCCATCTTCAAGGTAAGTTTTACTTTCTTAATCCTTTGTTATTATGACTCTATGTTATCGCTAATTGATTTCTTAAGGATTACGAATTAAATTCTTGCCATGGCGATGTTGTGAAAGTGATGGCGTTTTGTATATTTTGAAATGGTTGAAAGTGTAAAGCATGATTCTGTTCAAAAAGTGTTTCATGGAAATAGAATAGGGGGAATTAAAGTGAGTGAATTGTATTGTGACTAATGTTGATGCACCATGTCAAAGTGTATGTTGGCGTAGTCTAAGTACCCGAAAACAACACTTAATTGGTTGATACTAAAAAATTAAGTGTGGGGTGGTGACTTCACCACCCTCATCTTAATTATAGTTAGTTTCATTATGTGTGGATGATGTGGATGATATGATAAACATAGGAAAAATGGCTCTGATGATGATCTCAATGCAGGTGGCATGAATCCTAATATGGATGAGTAGTACTACTAGCTAGGTTCTTTATCTTGTTATTTGTACTGGTAACAGTGCTTAGCCTAAGTGTGGGGTGGCTGGTTACTTAGCTACTTGTTTTGTAAGAAAATAGTACCTTCTCCTTAGCATTCTTCTATGATAGGATTAGTTATTTTGTTTATTTTGCTTCTTGTTAGATATTTATTTTATTTAGTCATAATTAGGTGCTTTTCTCGATGATGGATGGATGAAGACCGTCTTAAGAGAAAATTAGTCATTTAATTGCATGTAACTATTCTTGTGGATCACATGGCATTATAACATAAGTATGTGATCGATCATTACATTTGAAACACCTAGGCTCTAGTTGTGACTCGTGTTGTGATTGTTGGTTTTATTTGAATTCATGTAATTGTTGGGTTTAGAATTTATAATGCTCCTAATTCAGTTGACTATGTTCAATGAGTGTGTAAGACTGTTGTCTATTCCTTATTGCAACTGATGCTAGAACTTGCCTTGTGTGTGTGCAAAGCAAAATAAAGATTGTGAGTTTAGGAGATGATTTAGGCATTTCTTTGATAGACATTGTTCATACCTTCTTTTGACCTACCTTTGTACATTATATTAGGTAGCCCCATTGAGCCTTTAGTTTGTTCTTTTGTAAGCCTCATATGTATCCTATTTCGTTCTTTAATAGACCGTAATTTGATCCAAAAGCTCCTAAGTACTTTAATGTAAAATCAATTTGAGTTAGGAGTTTGACAATTAGAGGAAAAAGGTAAAATTGATGCCCCAAAGTCTAGTTATTAGCGTGTGAAATTGATGTGGTTGGGAGTAGAAAAAATTGTTAAAAAAATTTCCAAATTTTATCCCAGACATGTTACAATGAACCTGTTTTGGCCCTAGCCCTTCTTGGACATTGTGCACCTCAACTAAAGCAAATCGCTTAAGTCGAGGGTGGATATTATAGGGGTGCGTAACATAAAAAGGGTGCAATAAAATTTTTTTTGAAAGGGTTGCATACTCCCACCATAGTGTTATTAATTGAGCTTAACGAGTTGGGGTGAAAAGCAAATATGTGAAGATAGAAGAAGTGGAAATTGGTTGTTAGAGATTGGTCATAATTGCATAATGTAGTGTATTAAAGTGCTTAGGGAAAATAGTCACTATTTTTGGCCAAAATAGTCCCTACCCATCCTTTAGCCTGCATTACAACCCGTAAAGGACCTATTTGATCCTAATCTTAGCTTTCTGATATTAGTGGAGTATTACACTAAGGGCAAGCATATGGTCATCAGTTGTAATTTGAGAATTGTTTGTGAGAGTGAGCGCAACTTAATTCTTATACCCATATTGCTAGAAATTGCATGATTGTGAGTGATGATGGGAACATGGTTGATGAAGGTTGGGTAATATATATGATTTCTTTACTTAAACGGAATGCATGAAATTGCCAACTTAGTGAGTATATTCTTGAGGGTAGGTTGTCTCTAGTAATGATTCCTGAATCTACTTCTTGTTCATGATTGTTGTGTGAGCCTATTTGAGAATCATTTCTTCCTTTGTGGGTGCTAAGGCTTGTGTAGTATGCATAAATGAATATGTTGTTTGAGGAGGAACAAAGCTTTAAGTGAGGGGTGGTGATCTTGGGTGTATTTATACGCCTAAGCACAATAACTTATCCATATTTTAGCTAAGTTTAGAGAACAAAGTGCCTAGTTTCTTATGTTTTTACTCTACTTCTATGTATTTAAGCTAACCGATGTGATTAGCATGATTTCAAGTATTCATGAAGTTGATGAAGACATAATGGGACTATGGAATGCGGATGGCATATGACACAAGAGAGAGTAGCAATCTGGACCAAATGTGGCACCTAGAAACTATGTCCAAGACTAGTTTGTCATTTATAATTAGTTCAGGGACTTAGAAGACAATTATGAGAGAAAATATTATTAAAAGTCTTAATGCTGAATTTTTATTGAATAATTCATTATTCTGTATTATTTTGGAGAGAGAAGAGTGGCGGCTTAGCCTGGAGAGAAAGAAAAACATTTTCTCTCTTGTTTTTACTATTCGCACACCAAGATCATCTTCTAGTTTTTGGTATGATGAATATATTTATAATGCTTTTCGTTTTATTCATGAGTAGCTAGGTTTATTAATTAGGGTTATGAAAGCCTTGTAGCATACAATCTATTACTTTGGGTTTTGATTCATTATGCATTGATTTGTTTACATCATACTCTCTTCGCTTATCTTTAATTCTCGTGGTTGCAAACATAGAGGATATGCCTTAAAACGCAACTTGTTCGAAAGAAAGGTTGATGTTCGGAAAAGAGAGTAGTGACAAGAAAATAGGATTTCCAACCCCTATTTCGTATGTTAATTCCTTAACAGGATTAACTACTTGGAGATTTCGTATTATTTTTTGTAAACGCTTCTGATTCGAGAGAACTAAAGTGAATTAGTCCTTGATGGTTGAGAAACACTAGGATTATGTTATTAAATACAATATGTTTCACAGTAAGCACGATGCATGTATGAATTCATAAAGCCCATTGTTAGAAAGTATTGAAAACTACAAGGTGCACATAACCCTAGGTTGCTATTTCTCTGAATTTGAATACTACTACACATATTTCATCTTGTTAAACTGAAACCATTAATTTGTGAACTGAATCAAATTCCCCT
Source organism: Capsicum chinense (assembly GCA_026120095.1). Taxonomy (NCBI): domain Eukaryota; kingdom Viridiplantae; phylum Streptophyta; class Magnoliopsida; order Solanales; family Solanaceae; genus Capsicum; species Capsicum chinense. The sequence continues at coordinate 16,007,935 of JAPEIP010000007.1, read as the reverse complement.
ATTTATTTTACGAAAACGAATGATTAAAAGTCAACTAATTTGCACAAAACTTAATTAGCACCATATTCCCTGTGGGATTCGACCCCAACCTAGTTGGGTTATTTATTTAACAACGACCGTTTGCTCTCTCATAAGAGCTCAGCCATGCGATAAGGTTCTATAGAAATAGGTCGAGTACTAGGCTCGAGGTCAACAACAAACGTAATCTTACAAATAGGGTAACACCAAGCAGGTCGATCGAAAACACATCCAGTATCTCACAAACAACAAAAACAAAGTCAAGCAGTAGAATCTCCACATGAGTATTACAAATATAAGTGAGATAAGACTCGCGACCACTTGATATAAGTCTACTAGCACGAACATAAGAAATAATACCCAATATCTCATGGCTAATCGCTCTCTGGTACACGATTGGGGGTACACTCAGCATTGCTAAGGTAATGCTCTTGGTAAAATAATCCATGATCGAATGATAGTGGGATCACCATTCCATGCCCAAAATCACATCAAATCCAGCATATCTAGAATAATAAGATCAGCACAAGTACCAACATCTCTAACTGTCACAACATATGATATGAATACTCGATCCACTACTAAATAATCACCCATGGGAGTACATACATTCAATGGCACAAATAATAAATAACTAGAAAACTCCAATCATGGTGCATAATAAGCAAATATATAAGAATAAGTGAATCTCGAATCAAATAAAGCAAGATCCGACTTGCAGCACACTAAAATCATACCTATAAATACAACATTCGAAGTCTTGAGTCTAGCAGGTATTGTATATATATGACAATGCCCGACACCTGGTTGGGCACTTCACTGACCTCCTATCCTGTCTACCTGAGTACCATCTCGAGCACCTCGATAACCACATTTGTGACCATGAGAGCCACTTCTACCTATGGGATGAACTGCTCTAATAGGAGAAGCACAACAACCATCACCCCACAACTAGGCAAATCCGATAAATAGTGATCAGGAAGTCCATAAGTAAAACATGAAACATGAGAAGAACAAGAACCAATAAATCTGGTTGAATTAGAATAATCACCATGTCTAGAATGACCCAAAAATTAACCTCTCAAAGACTAATCACCGCCCTTACCAGAGCGATAAATAGTACTAGAATGACCTCGATTAGTAGTCTGAAGAGCTTTCTAAACTAGCCGACTAGGCTGACTCTGAGGGTAAAAAGATGGACGCGAAGAATACCCAACATGAGAACTACTACCTCTGAATCGGGAACTACTACGGCTCCTACCAAACCTACCCTAAAATCTAGGCCTATTATCATGACCCTCTTGGTCATCTCCTACATCACCCTAGCATAATCTAAAACCTCAATAAAAGTCCTACCCACAGAAACTAGACTTTGAGTAGCCATACGAATAAGGAGTCTCAACCCTCTAACAAAGCAACAAACTCTCTCATACTCAGTGTCCAAAATAGAAGTTGCATGTCTGGCCAACTTATGGAAATAGACCTTAGACTCAGTATCTATTATGAATCCCTACTCCAATCGGGAGGACTAATCGCTCAGTCGATCACTAAGGTTGTGCGGCATATACTTCTCCAAGAACATCTCTGAGAACTGAGTCCATGACAAGGAAGAATATCCAGCTGGTCTAGAATCCATGTAACCTCTTACCAATGATGAGCAGAAAAATCCAATTGAAATGTAGTATAATGCACACCACAAGTCTTAACAATGCCTAAGCCATGAAACCTATACTCACAAGTAGTCAAAAACTTATATGCATCCTCGACTGGAGCATTAGAAAATATAGGTGGATCAAACCATGAGAATCTACCCAACATCTTTACTCCTCAGAAAAAATAGCAAGCTAGTTCACAACTGCCAAAATATCTACCGTCTGAACAACTGCTGGCGAAGAAGGAACCTCAACATTGAGAGTAGCAGCTATAGGTTACACCCATACCTCAGTAGCACTCTAATCGGTAGACTGTGAACCATCAAATGACACACCACCAATAATACCCAATAACAGAATCAAGGCATCTCTGAGCAATAAAGAAGGAATAAAACCTAGTGGATCCTGGGATGGTCCCTAGCCCACCGCTGACTGTGGTGCAGTAATATCTGGCTCAGATAGAGGAATAGGATCTAGGTAAGGCGGCCTATCCCGGTTCCTAGCTAGGGACATATCACATAGTTATCCTTGACTTCTAAGTCATCCACAAATAGGAATAGGATCCGCAGGCTCGGCCTCGGGACCCTCATCTCTTATAGAGGTAGCACATGCCCTGGGCATCTGTGAAAGAGTAAAATTAAGGTATATTTTACAAACCAAATTAGACTCTTAGCAAAAAATGAGTGAAAGAAATGAAGAATTCCTAAGAATGTCCCATAGTCTCCCGTAGATAGGAAACAGACATCAATGTTCCAATCCAAAAGACTCTACTAGACACTTTCTCTTATACTAACAATACCGGTGAAACCTAGGATCTAATACTAATTTTTCAAGACCTAATTTACAAGTCATGATGGCACCTACTATAACCCGCCAGTAGGCAAGCCAATACCTTAACCTAGACCTAACACAATAGGTTAAATAGGTATGAAATGCCCAACTAGGACAAAATCAATAAGCATAAGATATACATAAATAGTGTTCTAATATAAATAGATAACCAAGCACGAATACCATTCCCACGACCTGGTATAATAAGTCTAAGAGAATCTACGATAATAGTAATAGGAATACAACCGAATAGCTTAAATAGTCACTACATCTGTCTCAAATATAAAAGATTAAATCAATAATAGAAGGAAATAGGTAACTCAAAACTCGAAGAGCTCACCTTATCTTTGGAATATCAATACTGCACAAACTCAACTCAATGACTATAGCTAGTACTCGGATCTACACCAAAAAGGTACAGAAGTGTAGTATGAGAACAAAAATAATGGTTACTCAGTAGGCATCATCAGTCGACTGAGCTAAGTTATGACATAACGATGATATAGTGCAAGATAAACATATCTAAGTCAAGGTACAGAATCAAACTTGAATCATCTCTATCATCACTAAATATAATAAGTAAGCAAATCAGAACAATAATAACACAATACATCATAATATATAATATCGCCGTGCATAAGAAATAAATGACTCAAAATCATAAACCAACACAAGCAGAATCACAAGCAACACAAGTACAAAGTTGGCGCCCATACACCAACTGGTGCATAAAATAAAGGAACCCATCACGGCGTCCAAGACCATCAATGATTACACATAAGGAAATAATAATAATAATAATAATACAACTATTTAACCATCAATGTATCCAAATCTCATCATTATTCAACCATATTCCATATTTATCATCGATCGGGCATTTTAACCAAATTTCATTAGGTACCAACATCAACCATATAAACAAGTCCATACTATTACCATCATTAGCCATATATTAACAATATTCGCTTACTACCATATTTTAGCTAAACAAGGGTCATTAACTAGTCCGTTAAATCTTTAGCCATCAACAAAGATATTTATTTGATAGACAAAGTCACAACAAAGCTTATTCTAACAACCAACACATCTTAATTAACCCTTATTTGATACTAGTATTAGTCATAGGTAAATCCTCATGACAACAAGTGAAAATCTTAAAAATACCATATTTACAAAAGTGGATTAATCTTTCAAAGAAAGCTTCTAACATTTTTAGGACAATTTCAAGCTAGGAAAATGTACGGGGTATTACAGAAGAGGTAACATAGGAGCTGAAGTAAGGAAGTCCTTGAGCTTTCTAAGACCCCACTCACACTCCTCAGACCATCAAAAAGGTACCTTCTTTTGAGTCAATGGCTAAAATAGTAAAAACTTCCTCAACAAAGAGACTATAATAACCAGCAAAACTAATAAAACTATACACCTCTAGCAGAGATATGGGCCTAGCCTAGTTACAAATCATCTTAATCTTAGTCGGATCTACCATTATTCTAGCCTTAGACACCACATATCCAAGGAATGACACCAACTCAAGCCAAAACTCATGCTTGGAGAACTTGGTGAAAAGAAAATGGTCCCTCAAAGTTTGGATCACGATTCTTAAATATTGTGCAAGCTCCTTACTACTCCTCGAAAACACAAGGATATCATTAATGAACACAATCACGAAAGAGTCTAGATAGGGTTTGAACACATGGTTCATTAAATCCATAAGCTGCAGGGCATTAGTCAACACAAAAGACATCACAAAAAACTCATAATAACCATAATGGGTTCTGAAAGTTTTCTTCACGATATCCTCAGCTCGAGTTCTCAACTGATGGTAACAAAACTACAAATCAATCATAAAACACGGTTCCACCTTGAAGTTGGTCAAAAAATCATCAATGTGAGGCATAGGATAATGGTTCTTCACCGTCACCTTATTAAGTTGCCTATAGTCAAAGCAAATATGCATGGAGCCATATTTTTTCTGCATAAACAATATAGGAGCTCCCCATGGGGACACACTCAATCTAATGAAACTCTTACAAAGAATATCATGAAGCTGAGAGTTTAGCTCCTTAAGCTCGATAGGATCCATGCGATAAGGTGCTATAGAAATAGGTTGGGTACCAGGCTCGAGGTTAATAACAAACTCAATCTTACAAATAGGGGTAACACCAAGTAGGTCGGTAGGAAACACGTCCAGTATCTCATAAACAACAGGAATAGAGACAAGCAATAGAATCTTTACACGAGTATCACAAATATAAGTGAGATAAGACTCGCGACCACTTGATATAAGTCTACTAGTATGAACATAAGAAATAATCCCCATTATCTCATGGTTAATTGCTCTCTGCTACATAATTGGAGGTACACTGGCATTGTTAAGGTAATGCTCTTGGAAAAATAATACATGATTTAATTATGGTGGGATAACCATTCCATGCCCAAAATCACATCAAATCGAGCATATCTAGAATAATAAGATCAGCACAAGTATCAATATCTCTAACTGTCACAATATATGATATGAATACTCGATCCACTATAAAATAATCACCCATGGGAGTATATACATGCAATGGAATAAATAATAAATCAATAGAAAACTCCAATCATGGTGCATAATAAGTAGGTATATAAGAATAAGCGAATCAAGAATCAAATAAAGCAAGATCTGACAATAATATAACAACATCTCCATCATCACTATATATAACAAGTAATCAAATCGGAACAATAATAACACAACACATCATAATATACAATCTCTCCGTGCATAAGAAATAAATGACGAAATCATAAATCAACACAAGCAGAATCACAACAAACACAAGTACAAAGTTGGCGCCCATACACTAACTGGTGTATAAAATAAAGGAACCCATCACGACGTCCAATACCACCAATGATTACACCTAAGGAAATAATAATAATAATAATAATAATAATAATAATAATAATAATAATAATAATACAACTATTTAACCATCAATGTGTCCAAATCTCATCATTATTTGACCATATTCCACTTTTATCATCGATCGGGAATTTTAACCAAATTTCATTAGGTACCAATATCAACCATATAAACAAGTCCATACTATTACCATCATTAGCCATATATTAACAATATTCGCTTACTACTATATTTTAGCTAAACAAGGATCATTAACTAGCTCATTAAATCTCTAGCCATCAAGAAAGATATTTATTTGATAGAAAAAGTCACCACAAAGCTTATTCTAACAGCCAATAGATCTTAATTAACCCTTATTTGATACTAGTATTAGCCACTAGGTAAATCCTTATTTTGTAACTAGTTCCCACTTATTAACTAGTCTTGTTTTATCATTAAACAACCACCATCACAACCCCTTAATTACCATTAACAAACAACTAATCCCATTTATAGGTATTCAACACTAGTTATCTATAATCAGTATACTAAGGTAAACATTATGCTCTTATTTCACATGTGGAGGTACACATATAAAAACATGCATATATTTTCTATACATAGGACTAGCCCAAATTTGAACCAGTAGGTGCACTCATAGGTACGTTAATAATCATCCTCCAGGCTTGCCAGATATCATGGTCATATCAATATATCCTCTGGACTTGCCGCACATTATCTTCACATCAATATATCCTCCATCCTTGTCAGGCATCATCATCACATCAATATATCCTCCCACCTTGCCAGGCATCACCACTACTTCAATAATC
>JAPEIP010000007.1:15987017-16001611 GCA_026120095.1 Capsicum chinense | reverse complement strand
TATCCATAAAAAAAAGGCCCATAAGTGTTAAAGTAAATGACAAGTCCCACGAGGGCTAAAGTAAATAACAAGCCCCAAGAGGGCTAAAGTAAAATAGAAGTAAGGAGAAGCATACTTTCATATCTTCATCAGTCGTTGCCAAGGACAATTTATCTACAAATATATGAAAATATATATATATATAGCATGAATATTTACAAAGCATTTTTTATTTAGACACAGATAGTAGCATTGCTTCTCATGTAGTCAATAAATGTACCGTCTAAAGCCCTTAGTATCATGACTCACAATATTAGCAACAATTGGTCTTTCTAGCAAAAGACTAGTTTGCTTACTAGAACAAAGCATATAATGAGTAATATCATAGCCCAAGTCCAAAATAGTAATCCAGAAAAAGGATCAACTAATAACATAGTCATGGAATTAATTGATAACATAATCCATAGCTCCTTATAACATTAACAATAATTTAGCCAACAACCATATACATCACTTCCAATGCAATCACCATAATTCATTTACCAAAGTTAGCCATCATACTCCTAAAGACATTCTCTAAGCATTTAACAAGCGTCTAAGGTCTCAATGGAATAACATAAGTTCAAGCTTAAGGTGGGTCAAAAACCTACTTCTAATTCCCCAAAATATATTTCAAGTTTAACTTCTATCCGGGACTAGGCTAAGGTATCTAAATCAAGTCTCAGATCTTTAACAAGCCATAATAGTCCTAAGATAAAGATTTTTCTAAAGGGCTACTCTTAATTCACCCATGCCAACTAAGTAAAATCCATAAATATATGCAACTAGGGTTAACTTACCCTTAACATGAGTGACAAGGTCACCCCATCTAAATAGAGCAACTAGAGTCTTCTCATACTATCCATGATACAATAAGTCTAATTAACCAAGGTTCTAGCCTACAAGTCAAGCATCCCAAACTATGACTTCAAAAGACCTAAATGATTTAACTAATCCCAAGTGTTGCCATTTATCAATCCAACACCTAGAACCTATCCCAATCTATCAACATATCATGATTATACAACAACATAGCATAATCTAACAAGAAGTAAGCCTAACATACCTCAAATCCAAAGGAAACTCATGAACCAATAAACTTTTTCCTTTTCCTTAAGAGAAGCTTCTATAAGGTGCCCAACTACCAAAAACACAATCTACATATCATTACGAGAAAATTGATACCCATATTGCACCATTGTGATTTAGAACCAAAAGCAACACAAAAAACCCCTCAAGTGGGTCGCACAAACGAAAAACATATTTTTGACGTAAACCCGACGTTCATACATTATTAAGGAATCATAACCCTCAGGAATCAAGTGAAAACCAAGCTTATTTGGGGTGAAATCATGCCCCAAGTTAATTGAAGTTTTGGTCAAAAATTGAAGAAATTAAAGCTTGAAAATTAGGATTCTTACCTCAAATCTATTGTTAACCATACAAATATATGTTAAACAAGCTTCCAACTTATACCCAATACTCAATTTGAACTTAACATGTCATTCTAGGGTTTCTAGGTCTCAAAGAGAAGTGAAAATGGACAATCTTTTTATTAGCGGGCCTATTTATAGCCCCTCCAGGTATGGAGATAGTCGTAATTGGCACCACAGGTGACTTGATCACCATCATAGGGCTGGTATCGCCATGCTCCGATACCAACAAAGTTTAAAATTTATTTTCGACCCTTGGCAAATAAACTATGTAACCCCACTAAATTAGATGTTCCAAATACATTGTTGAATTTAGATTTTCCATCCAAGTTCATTTAGATCAATTGAGGGCCTTATACGCAGATCTTAAGATTTTTCAACTTTCCGGCCAACAAGTCAAAATAGTCTTGGGTGCAATGGGACTTGAAACAAAGGTCTACCTAGCCTAAAATTGATATTTTAGAGTTATTGTGTAGTCGAAATTCACATCCAAAATCATTTTACTGAAGTTTTTACTCAGTGTGTATTTGGAACCAACGAATACTTCTAAATGGGGAATTGGCTCTACAAACCAAGCGAACTACCTTGTAAGGAAACTATCATTCCATAAAGTAATAAATTACTTGGGGAATCTACAAAAAATCTCTCACAATGAAAATAACTGGAATTAAGGAAAATAACCAGTAGGGTCATTACAGAAAGGTTGTCAGATTCACAAAGAAGGAGATCCGCGTGCCTTCACATTTGTATGGTAATGTGTTGTATTCATGAAGGGTCACACTGGGTTGGGTCAAGGGATTACCCATCATATTTGCGGTGTGTTAGTCTTATTTTGTGAAGGTGGGTCATATTGGTCCATAAAGTTCATTATGGGTCCTTCGCGTTTGACCTGGATAAATTATGACCCTATTTTTGGCTCAAAACCCCAAAACTAGATTTATAAAAATTTAAAACTTAATTTAGGGATATTCAAAAGGTGTTTTTTGATATTCCTTTGTTGGGTAAGATTCTAAACCAATATTTTAACATTCTACAATGATCATTTCATGATTTTATCTTCAAATCTTGGTTTTTCAACTAAACAATTTGGGGATTTGATGGTAAGGTTTAGAAATGGTATTTTGATGGTTTCAAGGTTGATTTTAACTCCATTTTTTATGAAACTTTATATTTGAAACCCTTAAGTTATGGGTAAATTGATTTTTAATAAAACTTTAGTCTTTCCCCTGAAGGCTCAAGGTTAGCTTTTAGGTTGAATTATTAGACTCATACTAAAAACAACAATATAGATATTAATGAACTCATATTTATGAATAGAACTTGTTCTTGAGAGATTGGGAGCATTTTGAAGCCATTCAAATTGGACAAGATAGTCTGTGATTATTGGTGTCTTGCGGTTGAAGTCGGAACAATGTTATGACTTTACTTTCTTTAGATTTTACTTAGGTAGGGGATTATTTTAAAAAACTTCTATGGGTTGAGTGAATTAATAAATTTAATTGGATTATGAGATGAGTTATTATTGTGATGCCCAAATTAGGGATTTTAGCAATGTTTGTGAATTGTGATTCAGATTTTTAATTTGATATTAGAGCTTGAAACATGTGTTTGTGAGTTGATTGATATCTTAAGATTTCATACATATCTATTATGTTTTGATCCATCTAATCATCTTAATATGTATTCATTCATCTCGTAGATCACAGTACCATCAGAAACACTGATATTTGAAAGAAAATAAACCATTTTCTTATGATTTAGTTTGTGGAAGGATTTCAAATTATGAGAGATGATACTTTATATTGACTTAATCTGAGGAGGGATTTCGGGCTATTAATTGTTTCATACAAGGTAGGATTCTAGGTGGGGATATGGGCCTCATGAGTTTTTCATGGGTCCCATATCACAACATATGATAGAGAAAGTGTATATCATAGGCAGTAATCATTGTATATCACCCAATGTCATTTCATTGCATCATTATGGTATTGTTGTTGTGATTAAGTTGATCTGTTGTATTTATTGACACTAAACTATTGGGATTTTCTGCATGTAGAGTTAATTTAGTAGTCTTTATTTGATATAATACCCACTTTAACTTAAATGACCTATGATGCCTACTGAATACTAGTGGTTGAACTCACCATAATTTTTGCATCATTTTGATCATATCCCAGTATAAGTAAATAATATGGGCCTTGATTCATGCAGTGTTCTACTGATTTGAAGTTGTGGTGAGCTTCTATCTTCTGAGACTATCCTGACTTCATTTATCCTTTATTCTTGCCTTCTTTACTTTCACAAAAAGTGTTGTATTTTTAAGTTATGACATTATGTTTTAGAGTCACTCTTATACTTATGGTAATTGAGTCTTGGGGAAATTTTAGGAAACATTGTTTTACCCCCTTTTGATTATCATTAACTAGTGTTATTATTGGATATTTATAGTGTTATTCAGTTGTTTACCCCTTAATTTGAATTAATTGTATATTTAGAGATTGGATTACCAACTAAGGTGAGTTTGGGGTATGTTCCATTACAATCTTAAGAATGTTTGAATCATGACAACATATTTCTTTCTACACAGTATCTAAAGTCACTAAAACCCCAAAGTATAGTATAACATATGAAATAGGGTGATGCAACAATAAATAACCAAATTAAGTCATATAATGCTTATCAGATACATCTAACCTAGATAAAGCATAACTAAGTCATTCTTCACAATCATCAAATCTACTAATACTCCCAACTTATAATATGCTTGATTTAATAAATGATCACTCAAGTATAATATAAGAGAGTAAGCCTTAACCTATATCAAAGCCAGAATAAATATGTTATGACCCCTCACAGGGTTGCCTGCTGTTATGCCCTGAATCTGGTACCCAGAATCCTACACGGTGCTCGTGATCTCGGATGATCACAAGTTAACCCACGACTGATATCTGTGCCTAAACACTGCATAATATACTATATAAATGCAGAATAAAATGCTGAAAGGCCATAAGGTTCAAATACCTGATAAAACACAACATCTAAAAATATGGTATATCAATACCAAAATAACTAAATAACTGTCTGAACATACTATAGTCTGAAAGCCTCTAACACTATACTGTCTGAATAATGAGTTAATGGGACATATCCCCAACTAACTCCAACTACTGAAATAAACAAAGTACTATAAAAATGAAGTAATCAAATCATAACATCCTCGAATAATGAGGACTAACTGCTGACTCTGACTGCTGAAATTGGAATGCTACTGATGCTCTAGAGCTCATACTTTTGAACCTATGGTATAAAATACCATATCACAAATGCGTCATTATAATTGAATATACTAGTATTCTAGTGAGGTAGGCTAAACGCAAAGGGTTTATATGCATGAACAATACTAACTGACTGTATAATATGTACGTGAGAATACATGCATGAATAAGTAACTATAACTGAATTCGTAATTATACTAACTACTAAGTTTGAATACTGATATCATGAGTTACTGATAACTGATATAACTGATACTGAGTGAATGTATCTAACATTCTAGATTCTGATAAAACTAGTTGAGTTTCGTACTGTGCTGGGTGACTGTGTCTAACAGTCTAGATTCTATAGAACTATTTGAGTTCTATTATTGAGACTGTAACTGTGGGAAGTAGTCCTTTAACTGACATGCCCCTAATAAGCTATTATTGTTGAGTTGGGGTCCAATCTGTAACCCTAATTGGAAGGGTCTGAATACTGCGCCACTGGTAAGGACAAGCTGTGAGTGACCCTCATCTAATAGGTACTCTAATGAGAATGGTGAGACCCTCATCTAATAGGTTAAGTCACATCATCTACCCTCATCTAGTAGGTTTGACGTCTCAATCAGCGCTGGCTACGTAGTTTTGGAGCACAAGGATAGCTTCTAAGAACCACACCCTCTACTCGTAGGTGATTCCCATCCTTGGGCTCACTCGATGCTAAATCATACTCCCATCTGAATAGACACTAAATTAAATATACTAGACTGAACTAGACTGAAACCACTGAATTTCGTTGACTGACAAAATATTACTAAGACTGATAACAGACTGAGATTACTGAGATTACTGGATTGATACTAAATTTATTGAGTTTTCCTGAGTCATGTAACTGACTGAATTCTACTGATCATGGCTTGACTGAGATTATCATGAAATTGACACTGGCCCTAGGCACACAGCTAAATTGTTGGGTACAAGTACCCCCAAGACTCGATAGCATGAAACTGAGAAGACATGACACTTCTTGAACACATGACCATAATTCATAATACAATCACTTGGGAGTTTCATGAAGCACTTGGTTCGTATACTCTTGTATGTGAATAGGAATGCATTCAAATATATCATGGTTACACAATTCTAGTCTAATGGGCATTCCATCAAACAATTTTGATGCATCACAATAGTGTGAGAGTCATTTTGAAACATAAGGACAAAGCATGGATTCATCATTTAGCCCCTATTGAGTCAATAAGCATAAATCTTACTCTCTTAGGCATTTTATCAAATATCTAGTATGCATAACTTAGGGATTCAGCATGAACATCAACTTAATAAATCAAGTTCCTTCATTTAACTTAATTTCATCGATTTCAATCCATGTATTAACAAAATTTCATGAAAACATATTAAAGCTTCGGACTTGGAAGTCGCATAACAACATAAACACGATTATAATCAATCCACAACATGGGTTTCACAATTCATGATTTTAAAATAGGATTCTTGAGCTTCATAGGTGAAAGGAACCCATGAATCAACACTAAACATGCCTCAAAATCTTAGATCTTGAAAGATAACTAACGTTTCTTGAATGTTCTTGGATTGGGAAACCCAGATCTTGATGTTCTTGATGGTTCATGAACTTGAAGAACTTGAATTTCTTAGTTTTTTGAAGAAAGGTTTAGATCTTGTTCTTGGGGATTGATCTTTGAGAGGAACCCTAATTTGGTATTATAGATGAATAATGAAGTTATGAGCTCTGATCTGGTAGAATTAAGGGTCAAAATGGGTGGAAAAAGACCCAAATACCTTTTAAAAATGGAATAAAATTGTTGATCGAAAATGGAAATGGTTTGTTTGATGGTTCATCGTTGGCTTAATAGTCCATCATTCTTGACCATCGTACTTGGCCAGAACCTAAAATTTCTGCCTCGTCTGTGACGGTTTGGGCGGCGATCCATCGCTAGCTCGACGGTCCGTCGGTCTTGGCCGTCGCACTTGACCAGAAGTCAGGTTCACTACCTTAGTCGCGATGGCTTGAGCGATGATCTGTCGCTAGCTTGACGGTCCGTTGGCCTGACCGTCGCTTCTGGGTAGTTCTGATAGTTCTCTGTAAAACGTCTATAACTTTTTACTCCGATAATGGATTTGGACAAAATTGGTATCGTTGGAAAGATAATTCAATTTCCCATATGATAAAAAGTCAAAATTAGGAAATTCTATCTAATTTAAATATTAATCATTTAGGAAGTCATCACTAACTATTCTGGAGACTAGATTTCACTTAAAGAAAGTTTGAGGTATTACAATATCTCCCCTTTGGGAACATTCATCCTCAAATGGGACTGACTAAGCTAGGATTTCTGATAGATTGAACTTACTTAAGAGATGTGGACATCTAAAACATAATTATATGACTGGAACTTCTGATATATTGAAATTTCATACTGAACATGCACATCTGATGCATGAATACTGACTCGTGAATACATGAATGGAATCACTGATAAGCTGAATTTATCAAGCAAAACATGTATATCTAATGCAGGAGTACATGACTGAGCTGATATATGAATGCATGACTGAAATGCAATGGTACTTTAAAATACTGAGATTGTAATTGAAATCTGAACATGAAACTAAATAGGCTTAAAAAAAGCTATTACCTTGGGCTGAGTCTAAATTACCCGAGAAAAGGTGAGGATACTTGGTTTGCATATCTGCTTCTGCTTCCCAAGTAGCTCCATCTACATACTGATTCCACCAAACAACTTTGACAAGAGGGACTTCTTTGTTCCTCAGTCTGCGAATCTGGTATTCAAGGATTTTGACTGGAATTTCCTCGTAAGAAAGACTGTTCTGAATATCTACACCCTTAACAGGGACTACGACTGCTGGGTCACCTATGCACTTCTCAAGCTAGGATACATAAAATACTAGATGCACTGAAGCAAGATCTAAAGGTAACTCGAGCTCATAAGCTACCTTGCCGAAATGACTGAGAATTTTAAAGGGATCAACATATCGAGGACTGAGTTTTCCCTTCTTGCTGAATCTCTTCACTCCCTTTATGGGAGAGATATTTAGATAGATAAAGTCATTAATCTCGAACTCAAGATCCTTTACTAAACACGCATGAATGGGAACATGAGAACATGACTGAGTCAATAACGTATGACATGGACTGAGTATCATCAACTAAACTGAACCATTATGTATATGGCTTACGACTGAGATTGAAGCTTGAGGGTCCACCTATGAGTACCCACTACTCCAAGCTAGGTTCCTTACATGAATAGGGAATGACATATTTAGGTAATGAAAGTTCAGAGGATTATAGTGTATATCCCCCTTGGGACACTACGTCCCTTAAAGAATGCTGACTTGGCTGAGATACCAAAGAGAGACTGGAATAATGCACAGGGCACCCACGAATGGAATCATGACTGAATATTCGAGATCTGAGACTGAGTCATAAAACATGAACTGAGCTAAACACGTAACTACTTGATTGGTCCATTTTAGAATTGTTACATCCATGAGACTTTGAATAGTACAACTAGGTGGACAAAATGGGAAAATATATGAACTTGTCCATCTGACTGTCGGATTGAAGTACTAGTTGTTCAAACTAATTCCTACTGACTTACTCATCTGATCTGCTGACTGACTGATGACTGAGTACTGGGCATATAAGACTGAACTATACTTAGTGTGAATAATTGGACTGAGAATATGGATTTTTATGAACATAAGAAAGGGACTAACTGAGTAACATGAGATAGCTGAGCATGAATTCATGAAATGCTTGGATTTTCTAAGAATGCAATACCACGCGTTTAACATGATTCAAAAAAATTCTGTAAGCTGGGGTACTAAAACACTGATAACATGCGTAACTAATAACTACACACTATGGACAAAAAACCTGAAACTGGAATGTGGTGCTGATCTAATTTTTGAACTGAGGCTAAGGCTGATACTATATCTAAGACTGAAGTAGAGACTGCAACTAAATCTGCAATTGAGACTCATATTGGGACTGAATGCTAGTTTTTTATAATTGAGGTTTAGACTGGTACTGAAGTACTGAATTCTGATGGCTAAGTAATTGATAACTAAAAGTCATGGTCCTGTAGGACTATCTGAGTCATTTATTGAATGTCGATTATTGAACTGACACTGTAATTGAGGCTTGAAAGACGGACATCGACACCACGAATTCACCAATGGATCTAAACTGAGGGTATACATGACATAACCTGAGTTTTGCTGATCACTAGGAGTGGAACATGAGTCATATGGACTAAGTATACTGTAAAGCACGACATGAGTACATGAGTCATGAGCTACATAACCTGAGTCTGAAGGTTTTATATTCATGGGACATGATCTGTACTATTGAGTAAACTAGAACTCCTTATACTAGGAACTAAAATGCACATGATTCTATGGAAGGTGCGTAAATTTAAGTTGTGTTCATGGAACATGATTTATACCACAGAGTAAACTGGGACTCTTTATACTGGGAACTGAAATTGTACATGATTTTCACTAATGTCCAAAAATATATGCGATGGTCATAGAGCTGACAGGTAGGATATGAATAGATATCATGATACTTGATAGGCTTTAAGGATCTGTAATACTATTCTAAAATGGTCTGCATGATTATGTTCACTGCGGGAATAGACGAGGATGTCATCTATAAAGACTATGATGAATATGTCCAAGTACTGCTTGAACACATGGTTCATCAAGTCCATGAAGGCTATTAGGGAATTGGTAAGACCAAAGTACATGACTAAGAATTCGAAGTGACCATACCAAGTTCAAAAAGTTTTTCTCGAAATGTCATATTCTCTAACTCTGGGTTGATGATAGCCTGATCTGAGGTCTATCTTAGAGAAATAGGTGGCACCTTGAAATTGTCCAAATAAGTCATTGATTTGGGGAAGTGGATACTTGTTTGTGATAGTGACTTTATTGAGCTAACAGTAGTCTATACATATTCTAAGAGAGCCGTCTCTCTTTCACACGAATAAAACTGGTGCACCCCACGAGGAAACACTGGGCCTGATAAATCCCTTATCTAAGAGATCCTTTAACTATTCTCTTAGTTCTCTAAGTTCTGCTGGTGCCATTCTGTATGGAGAAATAGATAAAGGCTGAGTACCTGAAAGAAGATTAATGTCAAAGTCTATTTCCCTTTCAGGAGGAAATCTGAGAAAATCTTTGGGAAACACATCTGAATATTCATTCACTACTTAGACTGATTCAAGACTGGAGTTTTAGAAATAGAATCCTTAACTCAAACAAGATGATAGACACATCCCTTAGATATCATTTTTCTAGCACATAGGTAGGAAATAAGCTGACCTCTGAATGCTGAAATACTACCCTCCACTCTAGGACAGGTTCATTCAGAAACTAAAACTAGACAATAGTCGACTATGAAATATAAGGAATGAATCCAATCCATGCCGAGAATGACATCAAAATCCATCATCTATAATTTGTCTAAGTCTTCTGAAGTGACTTCCTCAGTTATCATAAACGGACAGTTCCTGTATACCCGTTGGGCTATGATGGTTTTTCCTACTGGGGTAGAGACTGAAAAGGGCTCTGCTAGAATTTTGGTACTGACTCCAAAATCAACTACTATATAAGGAGTAACAAAATACAAAGAATCTCCTAGATCTAGCAAAGCGTAAACATGCAAGTGAAAGATCTGTAACGTACCAGAAACCATATTAGGAGAATTATCCTAATCCTATTGGGACTGGAGATCATAGAGTCTATTTAGGTGTTTCCCACTGGTAGCACAGGAGGTGGCACCCTGCTAATTCAGGTAACCAGACTAAGCTGAGGAACGGTTATGCTGACCCTGAAAACCTGACTTAGGACAATCTCTGACTCTGTCGCCTAGCTTGCCATATCCAAAATAGATGTCATATCCAGCTCTGCAAAAACCCTGATGGTTCTTACCACAAGTCTGACAAAAGGGGTAGGTTCGGGCACTGCTAACACTGCCCCGAGGTTTAGGGCCTGGCGTCCTATTCCTGTTGCCATCTCTGAATTTCGGCACTAGAGCACTGGCTAAAGAAGGGGCAAGGACAACAGCCTACTGATTGCTCTGAGCTACTACTAAGTAAGATAAAGTGAGGGAGTCGGTTCTGAATTCGCCATGAAAGGCATACTCATCCAGGAAATCTGCCTGAATGGGCAAAGGTACTGACTGATTTCTAGTTCACTTTTTGTTAGCCCTTTTGGGAGACATATTCAGTAAATGAAATGGAAAAATGGATTAGACTGGAAGTCCACATTTGAGCTTATGCTCACTGGCACGACATGAATACTGAAAGAAGGAAAACTATTCCTAAAACATCTCATAGACTCCTGTCCATAAGTGTGGTGCACAACACACCAAGACTCTACTAGATCCGGCTTTTCATACTTCCTACGACACTGTTGAACCTTAGGCTCTGATACCAATTTTGTAAGGCCCCGAATCTGGTACCCAAAATACTACACGATGCTCATGACCCCGAAGGACCACAAGTTAAGCCATGACTGATATTTGAACCTAAACACTACATAACATATTGTATAAATACAGAATAAAAGACTGAAAGGCGATAAGGTTCAAATATCTGATAAAACACAACATCTAAAAATACGGTATATCAATACCAAAACAACTAAAATAACTGTCTAAACATACTATAGTTTGAAAGCCTCTAACACTATACATTTTGAATAATGAGTTGATGGGACATGTCCCCAACTAACTCTAACTAATGAAATAAACTAAGTACTATAGAAGTGAAGTACTCAAATCATAACATCCTTGAATATTGAGGACTTACTGTAGACTCTGACTACTGAAACTAGAATGTTGTTGATGCTCTAGAGCTCGTACTCCTGAACCTATGGTATAAAACACCATAGCGCAAATGCATAAGTATGATTAAATGTACTAGTATGTTAGTGAGGTAGGCTGAATGCAAAGAGTTCATATGCATGGACAATACTGACTGTATAACATGAACATGAGAATACATGCATGAATAAGTAACTGTAATTGAATTCGTAATAATACTGACTACTGAGTTTGAATACTGATATCATGAGTTACTGATAAATGATGTAACTGATACTGAGAGACTATATCTGACAGTCTAGATTCTGATAGAACTAGCTGAGTTTCGTACTGTACTAGGTGACTGCGTTTGATAGTCTAGATTCTATAGAACTATTCGAGTTCTACTACTAAGACAGAGACTGATACTGTAACTATGGGAAGTAGTCCTTTAACTGACATGCCCCTAATAAGCTATTATAGCTGAGTTGGGATCCAATCTATTACCCCAATTAGAAGGGTGTCAAATCCGTACCACCGATAAGGATAAGCTATGAGTGACCCTCATCTAACAGGTACTCTAATGAGAATACAGGGACCCTCATCTAATAGGTTAATCCACCTCATCAACCCTCATTTAGCAGGTTTGATGTCTCAAACTATGCTGGCTACGTAGTTTTGGAGCGCAAGGATTACTTCTAAGAATCACTGTAATAACCCGAGATCCCATCCCGAGATATCACACGGTGCTTATAACCCCAAAGGACCACAGCTAACCCTTTAATGATATTTGTACTTGTATACTGCATAATATTGGAAATAAATATATAAACTAGCCATAAGGTTTAATACATCTATGAATACTCATAATATAAAAAACTGAATACTAATACGTTAAACTTAAAAGCCTCTAAACTGTCTGAACTGTGGAGTTGATGGGACATGTTCCCAACTAACTCCATTAACTCAAAATAAACAAAGTCTGAAATAATAATAGTAAACTGAGACTCATCCTCGAAAGAAGAGGACTCACTGCTACTGCTGCTGACTGGGACTGAACTGTTGAGGATATGCTAGATCCTATGCCTTTGAACCTATGGTGTCAAATAAAATACCATACCACAAATGCGTTAGTACAAAAATATACTAAGTATGTAGACGGGGTAGGCTAATGCAAGGGTTCATGCATGCACATTATCTAAACTGAATAATCATGAAAATGCCGCATGATAACACATACATGAATGAACAAAACATGAACACAATCATCACAACTCTAGATACTGAAACTCGAATACAACTTTACTGTAGACTGAACTTACTACTGACACTGAGATACTGAATTACTGACTCATCTGATACTAATAATTGAGGATCTAGCTATGATAATCAGAATACTCAACATAGTCTGAGACAGAGATCAAGCCTATCTGATGGGAGATATCTAGATATGATAATAAGTATCTGTATATAAGACCAAGCCTATCTGACGAGATGGTCCATGAATCAATGGAACTATCTGAGTTCTTTATAGAGATGGATGACTATATCTGACAGTTCTAATTTCTGAAGATAGATACTAAAATTACAATTATGGGAAGTAGTTACTTAACCGATATTCCCCAACCTACCACAGGTGGGGTCCAATTTATGACCCCAGCTGGAAGGGTGTCAATACCATTCCACAGATAAAGACCTCTCTGGTCAAGCCTCTCTGATGGGATGACCCTCACAGGAAGTAGACCTGAAGCAATATAATAGTCAAACCTCTCTGACGGTGACAGTCTCTACTGATAGGAGACTCCTGTATCCTGTGTTGTCTATGCAGTTTTGGAGTTCAGGGATTGCTCCTAATGACTCGACCTCTCTGACGGGAGAGCCATCATCCCTTCCCTCACTCGGCGCTCTCTCCTACTCCTAACTGAAAGACTCTGAACTGAAATCTTGACTGAAGACAACTAAACTAAATATGATACTAATCATATTTCTCAAAAGATATAACTGACGATGCAGAGCTTGAATAGATTACTCGAATCGCTTCTTAGATTAGAATTGAATCACTTGAATACTATTAGATCTGAGCTGATTATAGGACTAAGGCTAGATTACTAGCGATACAGAGATTACAGAGATAACTGAGATTACTGAGCTTTCTTAAGTTCTGCTCTTTTCTAAAGATACAGAGTTCTATAGTTCACTAAGTTCTGAGAATCATGGCTCAACTGGAGTTAACAAGAAACTTACACGGTCTCTAGACAACAGCTTTATTGTCGGGTATAAATACCCCCAGGACTTGATAGCGTAAAAGTAAAGCATAATCATCCATTCATCATCATAATCATTCATGTATTATCACAATCATTCATGCATTATCACAAGCGTTCATTAAGACATCACCTCAACCATTTAAGGATCGCAAAGCTCTATTCATCACCACAATTACTATAGAGTCACTTCAAGTATTTAGAAATCATCAATATATACTAGTGTAGAGAAAACATGCTACTAGATTATACCCCATTCAAGAAGGTCTTACATCAAGTACTTCATACCTATATCAGTCTTGACACTTGTTTGGGTATGACATGGCTTGGGGAAACTTCATACTACCATGTCATAACTTACTTACTAACCACTTGATATGTATTAAAAACTTAGCATATATCAAAGAGTACATAATCGGGGAATTTACTACCATCATATCTCAACTTGTTCACTAAGGTATTTCAACAACCACTAGACATGACCGATTTTACACCTACTTGGGGATTTCATGCTATCTTGGCACATTTCACCTACTAAGGCATCTTATCAAACACTAGGCATGTATAGACTAGCTCACAATATGGAGTTTCACATTTAACATACTATAATGGCTCTTATGTTTCACCTAAACTCTTTATCAAACCTATGGGGAACATTTTTCACTTATTCAACCATTTCTACACCCAAAAGTCATGAACACATCACATGAAAAAACAACTTCAAGAGGGTCTATCACAAACATCACATGAATTCCAC
>JAPEIP010000007.1:15944887-15968951 GCA_026120095.1 Capsicum chinense | reverse complement strand
CTTGCATTTTTCTTGGAAACGTCGATGCTTGAGAGGTAGAATCCGATCTTGTATCATGTAAGAGATAGGTGAATTATTGTATGTAGTGTTAAGGGTCCAAGAGTGGAATAGGCTCTTGCGTTCTTAAGATTATGACTTCATGTAATCTATCTATCTGTCCTTTGTTTTCTTTATAATTTTGTAGTTTGTGTTCTTGTTAATTCAAACCTGTGTTATTATTCTTATATTGTTGTTATCATCTTGTATTCACCTTGTTCTTTTTGTGTTATTTTTGTTTTGGTGTTAAAATACACCTTGTATCTTGTTAAACTTTTAGTTGTTGTTGAACCCTAGAAGTGTAGACCAAGGAGGTCTCGGTTTAGTCTTGAATTTGTGGGCTATTTTAGACCGATTTTGGTGTTCCGTAGCTAATATTGTATTAGCTAAGCAAAGCATGCTGGTTTATTAAACTTGATCTACGATTGGGTTATTGGTAGGTTTGAATTGGGGAAGGAGATGAACCAAAACCAACATGTATAATAAGGTACGATTCATGTAATTTTCTTGTTATGTTGTTTAGGTTGAAAAACACCACAATATATTTCTGCAACATGATGAATGATGTGTTATTTGATTATATAGACAACTTTGTCCTGGTATATTTTTATGACATCATTTATTATTTCTCTCTAGATGAAAACCTGAAACACTTAAAATTTGTATTGTTTCATTTGAGGGAGTACAATTTTTATGTGAAAATGGAAAAATGTGAATTATCTAACAAGGATGTGAAATTCCTTAGGCATTTGGTCAGTCAAAACAAAGAAATAATGGATCCAAAGAGGATGCAAGAAATTGTGCAGTGGCAAGAGCCCAGTAGGGTCAAAGTTTTGAGGTCTTTCTTCAATATGGCAAACTATTATCTTAAGTGCGGCTGCATTGATAGATTTACAGAAAAAAGATGTCAAGTTGGAATGGTCTGAAAAATATGATTCAGCATTTTAGAAATTGAAAAACTTCATTTCTTCAGAACCCATTTTGAAGATTCCTAATTATGAGTTACCTTTTCAAGTGCATACTGATGCATTTGACAAGGAAATTGGCGGTGTGTTGGTACAAAAAGATCATCACATGGCTTTTAAAAGAAAAAACCTAAGTGATACAGAGCAACGAGATTCGACCCATGAAAAAAAATGGTGGCAGTAGTGCATTGGTTGCAAACTAAGAGGTTGTATTTATTAGGCAATCATTTCATTGTGTAGACTTAAAATGTTGATACTACTTTCGTTAAGATTAAAAAAAAATTGAGTCCAAGGAAGGCACAGTGGCATGAATTCTTGCTTGAATATGATTTCTTTTGGGAGCATTCACCAGGAAAACACAACCAAGTTGCTAATGCACTCAGGCGAAAATAGGTATTTGTTGTTGTGTACTCTATTTACTGACTTCAAACTGGATTTCTTGATATAATCAGATTTTGTGTTGGAAATGATCTACTCTATGTAAAATGGATAGGTCAAGTGAAAGATGGGACAATTAGAAGTTATTGGATCAAGGAAGATCTATTTATTTAAGGAGGCCGGGATTGTAGTACCTCAAGGCAGTGGACAACATAAAGACTTGTACTCCTTGGGATGGACATATGGGTGTTGAAAGGATACCATCTTTATTGTCTGATGTGTATTTATAGCCAATACGGTAGAAGAAATTGAATATTACGCAAAGACTTGTAAAGTTTTCCAAATGGATAAGACTGAACGTATGAAAGAGGCAGATTTGTTACAGCCTCTATGAATTCCTGAAAGGTCATGGTTGTCTTCTCAATGGACTTTATTTTTGCAGTTCAAAGATTGATGGGAATATATCAATAATGGTGGTGGTGAACAGGTTTTTTTTAGTATGCAATTTTTGTCGCTGTACCAGTGACATGTTTGTCAGAATTTACTGCAGGTCTATTCTATAAAAATATGTTGCAACTCTTTAGTTTACCAAGTGATATCATGAGTCATCGAGATGTGCATCTTATAGGTCAATTTTTGCAGACTTTGTTCAGCTTGATGGGGAATGACTTGAAGGTTTCCACAACAAATCATCCTCAAACTGATTTCCAAATAGAAAGAATTAACCACTTACAAAAAGAATATTGAAGGCATTTTGTGACAACAAACCAACATAACTAGGCAAACTTGTTAGATACAACACAATTTTGCTTTAATATGCATAAATCATCAGCAATAGAGAGAAGTCCATTCGAACTAGTCTTAGGCATACAGCCTATAACACCACTTAAAGTAATGACGCTGAAAAGTCATGACATTTGCCCTTCTGAAACACAAGTCTGACATGCTTGTTATGGCACGAGTCAGGTTGAGGAAGGCCTAGAAATGCATAAATAAATATGTTAATCTGCAGAGACGTGCAGTGGAGTTCAACGTGGGATAAAAGGTGCTTCTAAAGCTTACTTCCCAAATTTGGAAATAGATGGTCAGCAAAAGAAGACATCAGGGATTAATCTTGAGAAATAATAGTTCGTTTGATATTGTTGAAAGGATTGAGGAAGTCATTTATAAGTTGAATTTGACGGAAAGGATAAAGATTCATCCCACTTTTCCATGCAAGTTTTTTGGAGCGGTATCATGAAGATTCTGAAGACCCTAGTAACAAGTCAAAGAGGACCCCTCCCTTGATTCCGAATCAGTATAAGTTAATGATTATTAAAATACCTGATCATCGGGTTGTGGAATCAGCAAAAAGAATACTGAAAGAAAATTTTAGGTACAACGGAAAGGTGAGAGTGAAAAGATACAGTTTGGGCGATAACTAAAAATATATGGCAATTCGACAGGCAGATTGAGGACTACCTTTAAACAACCTCGATGAGGGCGTCGAGTTCCTATGGTAGGGGTGCATTGTTAGACCCCCAGTCTAATGCATGATGGTTGGGAAGCCATGTCAAAGTTAACATTGGCTTTGACATGGGTTAAGACAATCAATGTGATGTCGTGGTAGCTATGAGATAGTATGCAACTGATGATGAACAAGGGGTTGGAGTCTCAGCATGGAAGCCTTGGGCACAATATGCGACGACAAGCGCAAGGCATACGTGAAGGCATGTGCGAAGGCAGTGAAGAAAAGGCAAGGCGTTGGTATGACATCGATACCAGCATTGCACAAGCGATGGCATGGCATAAGCAATGGCATTCGCTTGAAATTGTCTAGGACATGGCCTGGTATAAGCGATGGCATAGCCAAGATGATGGCATGGAATGGCATGTCCTATGCAGTGATACAACCGAGGTAGCAGCATGGCATAGGAACAAGTAATGACATGACACAGAAAAGGTGTGGTGCTGGCAAGGGAATGTGGTGGATGGATGAAATGAAAAGATAAAGGTAAAATATTCTAAGTGGGTTGTTTAAAATATTATAAGCATGGAACATGGCAAATTTGTCTAAGGGACAAGGCTGGTCGTGTTCTTGCCACATGGGGCAGTTTATATTTTGAAATTTGAGTATTTTTACATGTTGATTTTCATATATTTAATTAGAATGGATTAGATGACCTTGTTGAGTCATGTGATAGACATGCAGGCCTTGTCCAATGACATGCTTCCAAGCATGACTGTTATAACTACCGTTGTGCAGCCTTATATTTGTGTTGCTGAAATCTGTCGCGAGTGTTGTATGGCTTAAAAAATTCATTCGGCATTGTTACTTTGTAATTATGAGAGAATAATAAAGATTGGGAACTTGTTTCTTGTACATTGTTGAGTGTTTTACGTTGCTTTATACTTAGTTATTGCAGCAGGTACCAATCATGGGTTAGCTCAAGGTCCTTTGTGATTATGAGTATCGTGTAGCATCTGGGATATAGACTCGGGGCATTATACAGACAAGCTTGGGTCCTTTATTATGAGAAAAATGATATATGAGGTTCCGTTTAGCCGATCAAGCCAACAGGTTATGTTTCCTATTTCTCTGACCAATTTTGACTTTCTTGTTAGCTTGTGCTAACATAAAAGCAGATTCCTTTACTAGGATTATGCTTCTTGATTTGATTTTTGTTGCAACTGGACATTCAGTGGTTGGATGTCCCATGCTACCATAAATATATCACAGATCTTTAATAGCATTAGAACTTTTATAAAACACCAATCCAACCTTTTTATTTTGATTTCTTTGACCTAGCTTATGAACAAGTCTTGAAGAATGCGTCCATCTATTAGCTCTTTCAAGATCAAGTTTCAATTTAGAAAATTATTGACTTAGTTGACTAATCTTTTCTTTTTCACAAAGGTATTCATGTTTAATCTTAGTCAATTCTGACTCAATCTTTTCTTGTTCCTCACTCTTGTCCTTTTTTACTTTTTCAAAAAGAGATAGTTTTAGAACTTCAGATTTGAGGGTCAGGTTTGATGAATCAAGCCTACTAACCTATACCTTAAAAGTGCAATTTTCCTTTACAACAGTTTTCTTATAAGTTTCTAGATAAATAAAATCAAACTTGAGACTTGCAAGATTGTTGAATAACTCATCCCTATCAGAAGTTAATTCTTGGAAATCATCAATTATAGCACTCATTAAGGAAACAAGTTTTTTTTTAGAAAATAAATGTAACATTTCTTTGAGTTCAAGAATACTTACCTCAGAGTTTCTATTATCTTCATCCATGTCTGAATCACCAATGCCTATGAGAGCAGTTTCATCTTCTTCTTCATCATCATCTGATTTATCACTTTCAGATGCCCTATTTAGATTTTCCATGTCCACTCATAGGTCTTCAAATTACCAACTAACTCATCAAGGGACATTCTAGTGATATCCTTAGCTTCTCTTATGGCTGTAACTTTGACATTCCACTTAGACTTTGGTATAAATGTCAAGACCTTCTCTACTTATTCCTCAGTAGATAAAAACTTTCCTATAGATGATAACTCATTTACCAAAAAAGTTAACCTAGTTATCATTTCGTGTAGTGACTTATTTTTCTCCATTTCGAAATCCTTTTATTCATTCAAAAGTAATGGAATTTTGAATGTTCTCATTTAGCTAGTGCCTTCATGTACATTCACCAATGCATCCCAGATTTATTTAGCAGTGTTGCAATTAGACACTCTATTGTACTCGGCTGGACTAAGACAACAAACAAGAATGTTTTTGGCTTTTGCATTCTTTTGTAGTACAATAAGATCTTCTGAGGTGAATTCACTCCTTACCTTTTTTAGTTGTTCTCCATCAACTATCTTCATCGGAATTGTTGGTAAATTAGTAATTATATCCCATAATTCATAATCTACACTTTGAAGATACATTTTCACCTTAGTTTTACACCAAATAAAGTGAGAACCATCAAAGAGTGGAGGTATAGTAATGGATTGTCCTTCACTGTGACCAATAGGTGGTGCTGAATTCATCATAGTGATCTTTGTCTTAGGTGTTAACCCTTTTTAAGACAACCTTGATCTGATACCACTTGTTAGGGTACGTGCCCTAATAATTAGTGACTTTAACGTAAGAGTTGCCTATGGATGGAATGGGTTGGCTAACGAGTTCCAAGGAAGCAGTAAATTAGGAAGTAAAGAACACAATGATTTTTACGTGGAAAACACCCACCTTAAAAGGTGTAAAAAATCAAGACCTGTACCTCTACAGGATTTAACCCCAACTTCACTAAATAACTTTGAGCCTCAACAATGAATGATTACAAAACTCTTGTAACCAACAACTAGGAATTATAAACTCTAATTCCTATACCTCAATATCCGAAATTATAAACTCTAATTCCTATAACTCAATAACTAGAATTATAAACTTTAATTTCTATAACTCAACAATCACCCTTGACCGTTGAACCCACTTTGAGTTATCCCAAACTTGAAGTTAACTCAACTCAATATTATTTCTAAATAATCAATCTAGGAAAGCAATAATTACAACTCAATAAGAACATTACATTTAAACTGACTCATGAACTGTAAAGCTTAATTCTGTGAAACAGGTTCGTCAATCTATTCCTTTATACTGGGAATTCTCTCAATTATAAACTTTCTCAATTTGATCGTATTTAGACTTTTCTCTCTTTGTAAGTGCACAAATTACTCTGAGTGATATATCTTCTATTTAAGCACAGCTCTCCAAAGAGTCATTCTTTATTTCTAACTCCTTCTTTAATCAGAACTCTCATTGCATAGAGTTCTACTTTAAGTGAGACTCCTTCTTTAATTCCAAATCTTGTCTCCTTAGTTTTGTAGTCAAATTCCAACTCTTTAAATCAACTAATCTTCAAGTATTTTACTCAACCACAACTTCTTTAATTTCTCACGTGATCAGTAACTTGAGTATATAAGAATTAGGCTCGCTCATTCATTCCTGACTTTAAGCAATCTTTGTCTGCATCTATCAGTGAAACCTGAAACTTGTCTTCATAAGTTTAGACCATCTCAAGTAAAATGGTCCATTCATGTTCTAGTCATCAAAAACCTCATTGATCTAACAAACTGTCATTGAATTAATATGTTTCCTATCTTGCATAGACATGGTCCATTCATGTTCTACACATAGGACTCTTTTTTCAACTCAACTTGTTTTCCCTTTATCATCAAGTATTTGAATCAAATTCAACTTCTTCAAATTAGTATATGTTTATTTCCTTGAGTTTATTAGAATTAACCACTCATCTGGTTCTTGATTTCTTCCACCCTTGTCTTTAATCATCGATGATTTTGCTACAAGTTTAGCTACATAAGACAGTGTATTTATGAACCAGCTAGACCGACATATTTCATATCACTTTGTCAGTTTGTCAATCATCAAAACTACATCGTACCCAACAGACTAAATAAAGCTGTTGAAACTTTCCTTTCTACCTTGATAGAAGTCAAGGCAAATGTAAAAGTGGAGCTGCTGGATTGTGTTGAAGTAATTTATTGATGTGATGCCTCCCGAGTTGTATAAAGAATTGCCTCCAAAGAATGGCTCCTAAGAAGTTAGTTGGATTGCAGAAACAATCGAATGAATTGCTAGATGCTGGTTTGATTCAGCCTTTTAAGGCTCCCTTTAGTGCTCCGGCTTTTTTTCTCAAAAAAAGAGAATGGTTCAACAAAAATGCGTATGGATTATAGGTCTTTGAACGTAGTAATGGTGAAGAATAAGTATTTTGTTCTGTTGGTGAAAGACTGATAACACTCAACTTACACCTCAAATTAGTGTAAGGTGGTCATCGTCAATATATTTACCCAACTTTGGAGTCGGGGTCGAATCCACAGGGAACAATGTGAGTGGCGATTAAACTAGTTTGATATTATAGCTACAAGTTAAATTCAAACAAATGATACAAAAATATAAATGGGGTTTTAGTATTAATGTTTGTAATCAATATAAATGGGAAACCTGAGTTATGATCACCAAACGTTTCGAATATTGACAGATACTAGGTAATGCTAGAGACCCTTGGAATGAGTACAACAACAGAATATCCCTGACTATGATACTATCTGACTTATCTCTCGACCTCACCAGATAATTTATTATCTAATTCTCTCGAACTTAGATAATTTATCTATATCCAAACGGATGTTATCTCAGGTAGATTAATCCAGTTATGGAATTAATCATTAAATAGAAGGTTGGTAGCTTCCGAGTCCCTATTGATAATTTCCGTCCTCTAGTCTATTTCTCCATTAGAATTAAATAAAACCTAAGGCATAATCTAATGTTTGCAACCACTAGATTTCAGTTAAAACCATAGAATTTCAAGATGTTCTACTACTTCTTGAATCCGTTAAACACCTAGCATCATATCAAACCCTAATCCTTGGATCCCATGACCCCGGCTAATAGAATTAGCCGCTCATGATTTAATGAAAGAAATCACAAGTTGAAATCATGATGATAATAATAAAATTATGTATAGATGGAAAACAACAAGCAATTTCTTTAATTAAAACCCAAGTTAGAAACCCAAGAATAGTTGATAAGAAAGAAAACTAAGAATAATTGGCGAAAGAGAATAATGTACGTGTTTCTCTCTCCAAAGTTCTTGTTCTGAATAATGAAAACTTGATGATTTTAAAAACCTTCAAAATTGCTATTTATACTAAATCCTAATTAAGGTAATAAAATCATAGCTGGGCTCGGATTTAGGTGATTACATATTGGTGTTGATCGTCAGGCTTCTGACAGGGTCTCAGGTATGTTGTCAGAAGTCGTGCCTTCTTAACCTGTTCTACCTCACTCTGACGATGTCCTCCAATGACTTACCAGAGGAGTGACGGCGTGTAGCAAATATCATCAGACCTTTAGCTTATTTCATCATGTTCTGTCCTACTTGATGACATCTTCTGACGGTTTACCACACTTGTGACGACATATTGAGAATGTCATCACCTTCATCCAGCAACTCTTCTTCACTGTTCTTCCTGACACCTTTTTCTGGTAGCTTACCACATCTCTAACAGCTTGCAATAAATGCCGTTAGACTCATATCAGCTCACTTGTACCAGATTTTACTTATTTTGTTCATTTTTCCTATGTTTTCCTTTCATCCTTGAATTTCCAATAAAATCTTAAGAAATAACATCAAAAATACCAATAATTACTTAAGAACTTTTTCAATCTAAAAAGTCTTAAATTTGCTACAAAAAT
Organism: Capsicum chinense; assembly: GCA_026120095.1. Taxonomy (NCBI): domain Eukaryota; kingdom Viridiplantae; phylum Streptophyta; class Magnoliopsida; order Solanales; family Solanaceae; genus Capsicum; species Capsicum chinense. The sequence goes on along the minus strand of JAPEIP010000007.1, from coordinate 15,960,329 downwards.
CTAGTACATCACTCACTAAGGCATTTTATCAAACACTAGGCATGCATGGACTAGCTCACAATTTGGAGTTTCACATTCAACATACTATAATGGCTCTTATGTTTCACCTAAGCTCTTTATCAAACCTATGGGCAACATTATTCACTTATTCAACGATTTCTACACCCAAAAGTCATGAACACATCACATGAAAAAATAACTTCAAGGGGGTCAATCATAAACATCACATGAATTCCACATACTAGGGTCAAAGCTCATAAATTTGGTAGGCACACATAAATCAAAACTCAAAAACACATTAAACACCAATTTCAAATCATACGAATCATTAACAACTCATAAACATAAAAGTCTTTTAGTTTTAAAAAGGGTTCTTGAGCTTCTTGGATAAAAGGGACCCAAGAATCAATGTCTACATACCTTAACCTTTGAAATTGGATGAATCCTAATACTTGAGACTCTATCCACACTTGTAATAAATAATCCTTGAATCCTACAGTATGAGGAACGTGATTCTTGAAGAAATCTTGAAGAATTTATGGATGATTTTTTGGAGGATTAAGGTTCTTAATAAAACCCTAAATAGATATTTTTGAGAGAATTGAAAGAGAAAAATGATGAATTTAGGGTTTGAATGAGGGTTCTCATATTTATAGAGGCTCACAAAATATGAGAAATGACCAAAATATCCTTGAAAAAATATCTCTAAATTGCTGAAAAAATAGCTGACGACATCTGTGACAGCCCGTCAGACCCGTGATAGGCCGTCATGAAATGTCGTCAAAAAAAGGTTGAATTTTTTATTTTCGGCCAAAGGCTGACGACATCGTCTGAAATGTTATCATAAATGTAATGACATCGTCAAAAATATCGTCAGAAATGTGATAGGCCATCAGAAACGTTGTCACCCTTTTCCAGATTGACATGTTGGAGTAAAATGAGCATAACTCTTTGCTCCGATATCAGTTTTTGACAAAATTGGCATTGTTAGAAAGATAATTCAAAGATATTTTATTTTATATATAGTATGTCCTCTAATTTGATATATACAAGGAGTAATGGTCAATTGAAGTTGACCCAAATTTTGACGATCACTAAAACTTGAACGATAGAAAAGTTTTCAGCTCGATCATGAGTTAGGGGACCTCTATGATCTTAATTCATGCTAAAATAGATTCCCACACGATTTAAAGTATTTCATACTTAGGACGATATTTCTAAAATATTTTGATACAGATTTTTACTTTACCAAATATGCTCTAAGGCTCAGAATGGAAGAGGATTTTGCGGGGCATTACAATCACACCCTCTACTCTCAGGTGAGTTCCCATCCTTGGGCTCACTCAGTGCTTAATCCTACTGCTATCTGAATAGACACTGAACTGAATATACTGGACTGAACTGAACTGAGTTCACTGAATTCCGTTGACTGACAGAATATTACGAGATCTGATAATTGACTGAGATTATTGAGATTACTGAGATTACTGGACTAATATTAAATTTACTGAGTTTTCTTGAGTTATGTAACTGACTGAATTCTACTAATCATGGCTTGACTAAGATTATCATGAAACTGACACTGGCCCTAGGCACACAGCTAATTTGTTGGGTACAAGTACCCCCATGACTTGATAGCATGAAACTGACAAGACATGACACTTCTTGAATACATGACCATAATCAATAATTCATAATACAATCACTTAGGAATTTCATGAATCACTTGGTTAGCATACTCTTGTACATGAATAGGAATGCATTCAAATATATCATGGTTACACAATTCTAGTCTTATGGGAATTACATCAAACAATTTTGACGCATCATAATAGCATGAGAGTCATTTTAAAAACATAAGGACAGAGCTTGGATTCATCATTTAGGCCCTATTGAGTCAATAAGCATAAATCTTAATCTCTTAGGCATTTTATCAAACATCTAGTATGCATAAATTAGGCCTTAAGCATGAACATCAACTTAATACATCAAGTTCCTTCATTCAACTCAATTTCATCGATTTCAATCCACATATTAACAAAATTTCATGAAAAATATATTAAAGCTTTCAACTTGGAAGTCACACAACAATATAAACATTATTATAATCAATCCACAACATGGGTTTTACAATTCATGATTTTAAAATAGGATTCTTGAGCTTCGTGGGTGAAAGGAACCCATGAATCAACACTAAACATACCTCAAAAGCTTGGATCTTGAAAGATAACTAACGTTTCTTGAACGTTCTTGGATTGAAAAACATAGATCTTGATGTTTTCTTGATGGTTCTTGAACTTGAAGAACTTAAATTTATTAGTTTCTTGAAGAAGGGTTTAGATCTTGTTCTTGGCGATTGATCTTTAAGAGAAACCCTAATTTGGTGTTGTAGATGAATAATGAATTTATGAGCTCTAACCTGGTATAATTAGGGGTCAAAACAAGTGAAAAAAGATTCAAATACCCTTTTAAAAATGGCATCAAATCGTTGATCGAAAGTGGCGACAGTTTGGTCGATGGTTTGTCGCTGGCTCGATGGTCCGTCGTTCTTGACCGTCATACTTGGCCAGAACTTAAACTTTATGGCGACGGTTTGGGCGACGATCCATCGCTACCTCGATGGTCCGTCGGTCCTGGCCATCGCACTTGACCAGAAGTCAGGCTCACTGCCTTAGCCACTATGGCTTGAGCGATGATCTGTCGCTAGCTCGACAGTCCGTCAGCCTGACCGTCGCTTCTGGGTAGTTCCGATAGTTCTCTGTAAAATGTCTATAACTTTTTACTCCGATACCGGATTTGGACGAAATTGGTATCGTTGAAAAGCTAATTCAATTTCCCATACGATAAAAGTCAAAATTAGGAAATTCTATCTGATTTAAATATTAATCATTTAGGAAGTCATCACTAACTCTTCTGAAGACTAGATTTGACCTAAAATAAGTTCGGGTATTACACCTGCCCTTTTGAGCTACCTTGAAATGCTCTTAGTCAATTAATTTTATACTTTGCATGAGTAATTAAGTCTATAGACACCTATAGTAATATACTTTCATCTCGAGTCCAAATATTCAACACCAAACTTTGATGTGAAAACCATAATTTTATTTCATAGTTATTTTACCAACAATAAAGTGTCTCAAACATCAAATTTCATTAAAAATTGTGTTTGAATCAAACTATAAATTGTAAAAACACGATTTCTCAATTTAGATACAAAAATATCAATTTTCAACACCTTAACACCGCTTGAATTATAAACGAAACAATACGGAAGATACGAAATACAGGTTTAGATTCTTACCGAAGATCAAATTGAGAAAATCCCCTTGAAGTCGACAAATTGTGAGCTCCCAAGCGCTAAAAATTGAAATATGAATAATAAAGTCAAATTAGGAGATTTTCGCTACTGTTTATGCTAGCTATTAATGCAAAATAGATGACACGCACTATAATAATCCTCCTAGTCGTTATGTCAATTTTACCTATTTTATTATTTTTAACCCTTACTCCCTATAGTTTTTATTGTAATTTATAACTTTTGAAGATGGATGACACAATTCTTAAGGTGATCGGATGAATTTTAGAGAAGATGATGAGTGAGGCTTCAAGCCTAAGTTGAGGTGGAGAAGCAGTTATATATAAACAATGACCAGGTGTGGTAGAAATAAAATGAAAATAGAGGCAAATAGATTAAAAAATGAAGAAAAAAAGGATAAAAAAACACTACACTAGAGTTATTGGAAGCAACTAAAATGAAAGAAAATGAAAAGAAGTAAAGGACTAAAAACTTGAATAAGTTGTAATGTTCAAAAAGGGTGTGGTCATTATTTCTTAACTATGTATCATACTTGTCCTGGAGCCTATTACAAATCCAGATAAGTATTATGTGATCCCAAACGAACATTCCAAAGATAGTGACATTAAAAAACAACGACAAACCTATTGTATTTACATATGTAGTGTTGTTTTGTGTATACAATTTGTATGTTTTCATAAACACTTCAACATTTGTTCAAGACAGTTTCAAGAACACCTATGAAGTTTTTTTTAACACTTTTAAGATAAGTTCACCAAGAACTATCAAAGAAGTATGTTATTTAAAGAAACAAGATGAAGTAAAAAATAGAACCAAGTCCTCCGATTTTAGAGAGTGTCCTTAAGGAATTAATTCCCCTCAAGTACCTGAGGTTCTAGAATTTTTCCTCCCAGGATAAAATGGCTCACAATCAAAATGTAGCGGTACCTCAAACCTTTTGATTCTTTGAACACACTCAATGGTAGATGATCACACAGAGTTTTTTAGAAGTAGAAAGGTGTTTTTCAATGTAGAAATTTTTGTACTACCTTAGGAAAAAAGTTCAGGTATTTATAGACATCAAATGCCCCTCCAGAAAGGAAGCAATGGTTCATGGAAGGGTGTATCACTTCGGAACAATTATGTCTGTCCATTTCAAAATAGTATGTCTTTTCTGAACAGTCACATCCGACTGAACAATCATCCCTTTTCTGAAACAGTGTGTCTTTTTCTCTAAGGGTTGTATACCTTTCGAGGTGTATTTTTGCATGCTTCTGCATGGCCTTTTTATGGAGAGAAAACAAATATTTTTGTTTCTCCTTGAATTTTTCAACTCACTTGTTTATCCAAGTTTCAAATAAACTTTGTCTAAAAAATTAATCTTATCGATCATTTTTCAAATCCAAATCCAAATTTGAAGTTGAGCCGAGCGAGCAATGACGACGACGATGCAAGGCACCTTTTGGTTCTTGCCTCACTATCCACTTGAAGGTGTGTTACTTAATAAAAATACATTAAAGTTGCTTTCTTTCACCAATGTGGGAGAAGTATACTTTCCTTAAATGAGTACACTTTTCCTACATTTTTCATTCTCACTAATTGAACCCAACAATCCCCCAAATGAATGGGTAATGCCTATTCTTTATAAAACTTTACGGACAAGTAAGTAATCAGTAAACAAAGACTGACTGCATCTGAATAAGTGGGTTTCCCTTTGAACTTTCTGTAGTGAACATGCATCAGATGCACTCGGTCAATTGGTAGATTTGATATCTTTGAACCATCGAGCTTTATTATATACCTAGACAACACATGTCATACAACCAGCCTTTTACCATTTATGGTTCTCATGATTTTGTTCATTTCAGCCATGAAGAGGTCTTGGTTTCATGAGAGCTTAAATAATAGGCCTTTACAAATATTCTCCTTGAAGAGTCTTCCACTTCACCCTCACATAGATGATTCCTAAATGTTCAATCCTATAGATTAAACTACTACATAAAATTTGCTAAATTTAGATAACCATTAAAAGGCTTCACACCACAAGTATTATCCTTGTTTACTAAATATTTTCTACATCATGAGAATGTGTTGGGTATATTAACAATGTTGAACCTGTCAGTCACAACTTTGTTTGATCTCCTTGAACCTAGCTCTTGGTATCTCCAGTCTACTAGGTAGAGTTACCGTCATGCTGAGTTGTCCTAAATCGTAAACCCATTTCCTTCAATGCTCTCTCAACTCCCTCTCTAGATAGGCCTTATGTAAGTAAATTCGACACATTATCATTTGATTTCACATAGTTAAAGGTGATAATTTTACTAGAGAGAAGTTCTCTAACAGTATTATATCTCCATCATATATGATGAGATTTATCGTTATACATTATGCTCCCTGCCTTACTTATCGCCACTTGGCTATCACAATGTATACATACTGGTGCCACTGGTTTAGGTCAATAAGTAATATCTTCTAAAAAATTTCAGAGTCATTCTACTTCTTCATCGGCTTTGTCAAATACGATAAATTCAGATTCTATTGTAGAGCGAGCAATACATGTCTGTTAGGAAGATTTCTAAGAAATTACTCCTCTATCTAAAGTAAATACATATCCACTCATGGATTTTACTTTATTTGATCCGGTGATTCAATTTTCATTACTATATCCTTCAATTACGGTTGGATATTGACTACAATGCAAAGCATAGTCTTGAGTGTATTTAAGATACTCAAAACTATTTTCATTGTCATCCAATGAGTTTTATTGAGATTACTCATGCACCATCAATTTACTAATAGCATATGCTATGTATGGCCATGTATAATTCATGATATACATTAAACATCCCAGCACTCTTGCGTAGTTCAACTGTGAGTCACTTTCACCTTCATTCTTTTGAAGTACAAAGCTCACATCTAATGGAATCTTGGCAATACCGAAATTTAAATATTTGAACTTGTCAAGTACCTTTTCAATATAATAAGATTGTGATAATGCCAACCCTTGTGGAGTTTTATGGATTCTTATTCCTAAGATCACATCTGCAACTCCTAGGTCTTTCATATCAAACTTGCTCTCAAGCATTCATGTTGTAGAATTTATGTTAGAAATATCTCTACTGATGATCAACTGTCATCCATATACAAACAAACAATGACCTTATGATTTGGAGTGTCTTTAATATAAACATATTTATCACATTCATTTATATTAAACTTGTTTGCCAATATAGTTTGGTCAAACTTTGCATGCCACTGTTTAGGTGCTTGTTTAGTCCATAGAGTGACTTAATAAGTTTGCACACCTTCTTTTCTTTACCAAGAACCACAAAACCCTCAAGTTGTTTCATGTAAATTTCTTACTCCAATTCTCCATTTAGGAATGTTGTTTTCACATCCATTTAATGGATTTCAAGACTATATACTGCCTCCAAGGCAATTAAAATCTATATTGATGGTATTTTTGTTACAAGCGAGTATGTATCAAAGTCATCAAGGTCTTCCTTCTCTTAAAGCCTTTTACTACAAGTCTTGTCTTGTATTTGTTAATAGTACCATCAACTTTTATTTTCCTTTTGAAGATCCATTTAGAACCTAAAGGTTTATTTCCTGGAGGAAGAAGATCAACCAAATCCTAAGTATGGTTATTCAATATTGATTCAATCTCACTATTGACTGCCTCTTTCCAAAAGGATGAGTTTGAAGATGACATCACTTCTTTAAATGTTTGAGGCTCATTTTCTAAGAGAAATGTTACAAAATACAATCCAAATAAAGTTGACGTTCTTTGACATGTACTATATCTTGAATTTTCATCATTATATACATTCTCGCTTGGTTCATCTCGAGGTCGTTTAGACCCTCCACTAGAATGTTCATATCTAGTTTCATATGGATAAATGCGTTCAAAGAACTCAGCATTATCTGATTCAATTACCGTATTTTCATTGATATTCAAATGTTCGGACTTATGAACCAAAAAATGACATGATTTACTACTTTTAGCATATCCTTTGAACACGCATTCTACGATCTTAGGTCCTATCTTCACCCTTTTAGGCATAGGAACTTGGACTTTTTCTAGACACCCCCAAACATTAAAATATTTCAAGTTGGGTTTCATTCCTTTCCATTTTTCATATAGAATTGAGTGTATCTTACTATAGGGCACTCTATTAAGTATTTGGTTAGCTGTAAGGATAGCTTTCCCCTACAAGTTTTGTGGTAAACCTGAACTTATAAGTAAGGCATTCATCATTTCCTTTAAGATTTGATTTTTCCTTTCCACAATTCCATTAGATTGAGGTGAATATGGAGCTGTGGTTTGATAGACAATTCCATAAATGAAGATTCATATTCTCCACTCCTATCAATTCTTATCATTTTGATCTTTTTCTCTAACTGATTTTCAACTTCTATTTTATATTGCCTAAATACATCTATTGCTTCATCCTTATGATTTAGCAAATAGATAGAACAATACCTCATGAAATTATCAATAAAAGTTATAAAGTACTTTTTTCCACCACGAGATGGTGTTAACTTCATATCACAAATGTCAGAGTGGATTATGTCCAAGGAATTGAAATTCCTTTCAACAGACTTATATGGATTCTTATCATACTTTGATTCCACACACGTTTGATATTTTGATTTATTACACTCAAAGTTTGGAATAACTTTTAAGCTAATAAGTTTTTACAATGTTTTGCAATTGGCATGTACTAATCTTTCATGCCATAATTCATTAGACTCAAGCAATAAAGAAAAATAGAACTTTTATTGATTTCAACTATCATTACATTCATCTTAAAAAGGCCCTCAGTGAGGTAGCCTTTTCCTTCATACACTTCCCTTTTACTAATTACAATCTTGCAAGAAATAATACACATTAGAATCTATTTTTGTTAAGAAGTGATATGAAAATCAAGTTCTTTCTTAACTCCGGTACATAAAGGACATTATTGAGAGTCAACACTTTTCCTGAAGTCATTTTCAAGCAGACTTTTCCTGTCCTTCAACTTTTGCAATTGTGGGTATGCCATATAGATCTTTCTTTTGCCTTGAGCCGGAGCAAATACAGCAAACAACTCTTTTTAGCACAAATGTAGTGAGTGGCACCAGGATTTATCCACCATTCTCTTGGATTTCCCACCAAGTTTCATTAAGAATGCATGGAACATAGATCGTCCATTTCATTCTTGGATTCAGCCATATTGGCTTGATCCTTCTTTTTATCTTTTTTTGAGGCACAACAATCTGTTGACTTGTGGCCAATCTTGGTTGATTGCTTTCTTGTCTAACTTTCTTCCGCTTCTTTGAGTTGTTGGAGTCTTCTTCTACAATGTTAGCTCTATTCATTACAGAATTTCCTTTCGACCTCCTCTCTGTGGCTTTGTTGTCTTCCTTAATGTGCAACCTCACAATGAGGTCTTCGACTTTCATTTCCTTTTGTTTGTGTTTCAAGTAATTTTTTAAGTCCTTCCATAAAGGTGGCAACTTCTCTATTATTGCAGCAAATTGAAATGCCTCGTTCACAACCAAACCTATAATAAAGTTCATGTAATTATTAAGAACAATTTTAACATGTCCAAATAAGGTAATCACTAAATTCATACCTTCATAAATAAGATCGTGGATGGAGACTTACAATTCTTGTACTTAAGATACGACAGTCTTATTGTCAATCATTTTGTACTCAAGGAATCTTGCAACAAAGAACTTCTTTGTTCTAGCATCCTCAGGCTTATATTTCTTTTCCAGCACATTCCACAACTCTTTTTATGTCTTTATTCCGCTGTAAATATTGTATTAATCATCTTAGAGGTCACTTAGGATGTAGTTCCAACATAGGAAATCAAAATGTTTTCATGCCTCTATAATAAAGAACCGCTCCTTATCAGATGTTTCTTCGGGCACTTCTGGAGCATCTTCAGATATAATTCCTTGAAGACACAAGATTTTCACATAGAAGAACATCTTCTGTTGTCACCACTTAAAAACTATTCCAAAAAAAAATTTGAATTTTTCCCTAGTGTCATAGCGGGTGGCACAGTTGTGCGACCGGTTGTAGCAACATTCGTTGCTGCCATACTTGTCATACTATCAGTTACATGACCATCAGTAGTCATCTTTCCTATCACAAAAATACAGTCAACTTTAGTATATCAAAATACTAAATATAAGTTTATAGCAACTTTAAACACTATTTGTTTCTAGTTTAACGATGAAGTTTTTATATTTTTCGATCGTTAACCGAATGACCTTTAACTTGTGATGGAGTTTTTATTTCTTCAAATCACTTGTTATGTTCAAATGTTGTAGAAAGCATAAATTTTTATTCTCCGGAAAGCAAACAATACAGATTACGAAATTAATTCCTTAAGATTGTTGTTTTGAGTACACAATCTGTATGTTTTCACAAACACTTCAACGTTTGTTCAAGACAGTTTCAAGAACACCTATGAAGTTTTTTTTAACACCTTCAACACAAGCTCATCAAGAACTATCAAAGAACTATGTTATTTAAAGAAACAAGATGAGATAGAAAACAAAACCAAGTCCTCCTATTTCACAGAGTGTTCTTAAGGAATTAATTCGCCTCAAGTACCCGAGGTTGTAGAATTTTCTCCCATCATAAAATGGCTCACAATAGGAATGCAGTGGTACCTCAAACCTTCTGATTCTTTGAACACACTCAATGGTAGATGATCACAAAGAATTTTTTAGAAGTAGAAGAGTATTTTCCAATGCAGAAATTTTGGTACTACCTGTGGAAAAAAGCTCAGGTATTTATAGTCATCAAATGCCCCTTAAGCAATGGTTCATGGAAGGGTGTATCACTTTGGAACAGTCATGTCTGTCCATTTCGAAATAGTATGTCTTTTCTAAACAGTCACATCCGACCCAACAGTCACCCCTTTTTCGAAACAGTGTGTCTTTTCCTCGAAGGTTGTGTCCTTTTCGAGGTGCGTTTTTGCATGGCATTTTTGTTGAGAGAAAAAAATATTTTCGTTTTTCCTTGACAAATCCAAAGCCAAAGCCGAGCCAAGGGAGCGACAATAACGGGGTGAGCCATCGTTTGACAAATCCAAAGCTGAAGTCGAGCCGAGCGAGTGATGACGACGACAGCACGACGCACCGCTTGGTTCTTGCCTCACTATCCACTTAAAGGAGTTTTACTCAATAAAAACATATTAAAGTTGTTTTCTCCCACCAATGTGGGAGAAGTATACTTTCCTTAAATGAGTACATTTTCCCTCCATTTTCCATTCACACCAATTGAACCCAACATATAGCATATGAAATTCTTTGCGAGTGTCAATGTTTTCTATTATCTTTAGTATTTTTGTAAAAATTTATTCATCGTATATATGTGTTTGGTTTGGAATATTTCTTAAATCTATGTGAGAGTACTTAGATTTATATAGTTGAATAATTTAACATTTTGAACTAACTCTCTTGTATGCATTTATAAGTAGACATGGTAAAATATTATAGAGTTGAGGGGACAATCATATTTTTAGAGTGAATACTTGTAGCAACTTTCTAAAACCATGTTACACATCTTACTTTGTCGTGCTTAGCCTGGTTATAATAGAGTGTCTTGTGTGTTTTGCTTGAGGATAAGTAAAAATATTTAATTGGATTTTTTAAGTTGGGGGTGTTTATGTGTCTTGAAATTAATACATATTCAATATTTTTTACTTGAGTTTAATGTCTTTTTAAGTGTTTTTGGTGTTTTTAACGCTTGAATCTTGTTCTATATGTTTTAGAAGTCAAAATTACAAAAAAGGGAAAAAATTGAGAAAAAAACAGAAAAAGGACAGCCACAATGATGGATATATGTCTCATGAATCCCACCACAGAAAAGTCCAGGGATGGTTCAAAAAGGCTCTGCAGATGGTCAAAGTACGGTGAAAATATGAATTGTATGTAACGTTCACAATTTGTACATCTAGTAAAGATCAAGCTGGCAGGAAGATTTATAGCTGAATATATGAATTATGGATCAATTTATGATCCGTCGATCGATTCATGGTTGAAGACTTGAAACCCTAAAATAAGGAATCCAAGGATTGTGGATCAATGTACAGTTTGTGGATGACATCAATACCCAATTTTATTTGCTTAACATTCAATTTTGTGGGCTATTATAAATATTTTTATAAAATATTTGTAATAAAGAGATATAAATTTATGAGTTATGATATTTTAGTAGCTTGTAGTTGTGCAATATTTCTCTCTCTGGTTTAGAAGCTTTTATGAAAAATGAAAAATAAAGTTATTTCTTTCATCTTCAATTCAAAGTAAGCACTATAACTTTAATTAATTCTTAACATTGTTTTCTTTTAATCATGAAAAGATAAATTCTCCAATGAGGGTCTGAATCCAATGAGGGTGAACATAAGGTTTTCGTGTGTTTCATGATTCTTGGGAATTAAGATATTAAACTATTTTCTTATTTTTATTAACTGGCTGGTGGTTGCAAACATCAATATCATAATATCTTAGTTTTTTCTTGTAAACATTGGATTATATATTTATAAAATAGAATAGTATTGGACTAATTACTCTCTCATCTAAACAACTACAAGTCTGCTTCTATAGATGGATAAGCAAATAAACCAGACTCATTACTCTACTACAAACTACAAACAACCACAGTAGCTAAGGATATAAATTTAACTGTTGAAATGCACCGTCATTTAGCTTATATTTGACCTCTAATGTGCATATGAAACACAATTTCTTTTAGCACTCTGCCAGCTTCTAGTCTCCCCCTTTGAAACCTGATCTTGTTTCTCTTTCTCTCTATCTCTCTCTTTCTCTCTATCTCTCTCTCTCTCTCTCCAAATTATATAGATTAACATGGCAAACACACTTGTAGCAATCTCACCAAGTCCATCTTTTTGCATTGCCAGAAGACACATCCATTGTTGCTCTATTTTTTAGTCACAGGTAGGCCTCTGAAAGCCCAACTAATGAGACAACCTGCTCCATAATGCTCTAGTCATCCAACACTCAAAGTAAAGGTGATTAAAATTCTCCATAGTCATCCTACAGTAGGCACAATTAGGAGGTATTTAAATCCCAAACCTCAATAGTCTTTCTACTACTGCTACTCTTTATTGGATAGCTAGTCATAGGATAAATTCAAACTTGGATTTACAATATGTTGTAATGTAATGCTTTTCCATGAAACTCTATGGAAATGGGAAAATATCATAATATACATCTTTATAGAATACTCAGCTCCCTTTTTGTGCTGTAACAAAAGCTGAGAGAAAAGCACCCTGATTTGTTTGTCCCTACCATATCTTCCTCACAACCCAAGAGGCGATCTCGGGTAGCTGAGTAGTTTCAGTATCACTTCTCTTTATAAAATAGCTGTGTACCTATTTAATTTACAAGCACTCTTTTTTCCTTGTTACATTCTAAAGCTGCTTTACATAGACCCAATTTATGATATTCATTCCTCCAACAGCAAGGAATTTTCATATTGTTTCCCAAGAAACCAATGAATTTTTTGAGCCAGTGACTGCCCCAATCCATAAAAAAATTCTACAAATTTATTCATAGCTTTTATCTCCTTCTTGGGAATTAAAAAATCTTTGACCAGTAAACTTGCACCCCAAAAACCACTAATTTAATTAATTGAACTCTACTAGAAATGTAACCTTTGAAGTCATCTTCTCAATTAGTGGCAAGTAATGGTTTACACTCAGTTTTATAAATGCCAAAGACACCCCTAAATATATGAAAGGGAAGTGCCTTCAGAATATATTCCAATTCATTGATAATCTCTTGCTTAGTGTGGTTGAAACATATATAAAGAAATCTTATTTGCATTTACCTGCAACCCAAAAGCCCTACAGAACCTCAGAAAAGCTGCATTAAGTCACCTTATTTTTTTAATAATAGTAGTGTTTGGGTCATCTTTCGTGAATTAAGCCACCTCATAGAAAGACGATCAGCCCTATAATACATCACAAGATCATCTACAAAAAATAGATATGAATACTTCCCAATTCCCTACATCAGGGGTGAAAATTAAAATTCTCATTAAGAGCTAATTGACTCAGATCTCTACTATAGGTCCCCTTGTTTTAAACCTATTTTAGCAGAGAAAGGTTAAGTCAGTCCCTTATTTATAACCAATGAATAAGACATTGTTGACACATGTCATTATCCATTGCACAAATTTTGCAGGAAAATGCATATCTATCAAAAATTTCTTTAAAAATTCCTATTCTAAGATGTCATAAGCTTTTTAAGATTCATCCCGAGTACACACCTTGGGAAAATCCATTCCCTATTATAGTACTTGAATATTGCATGTCTAAATAAGACATTTTCTATGATATTTCTGCTTTCAATAAAAGTAAATTGAGAACATCCCACAATCTCTCAATAACCTGTTTAATCCTCGTAGCTAGCAACTCGAAAATAATTTTATACTGAGTGGTAGAACATATTATAAGTCTGAAATCTTTCACTTTGGTAGGTGATGGGACCTTCGAGATCAAAGTAATGACAGTAGCATTGGTAGCAGGAAATAGTATACCAGTGTTGAAGAAATGCTGCACAGCTGCCAAAATATCAGTATGTACAATCTCCAGTTCTTAGAAAAGAACTCAATGGAAAAGTCATCAACACATGTGCTTTCTCCTTTGGCATTGCCTTAATAGCTGCAATGATTTCCTAATGTGTCACCTCCTTGATAAGTTTCCTTTACTGATGTATTGTTAGAAACTTTCCAACTTTAACAACCATAGAATTAAAACATGGTAACTCAGTAACATAGGATCCCATCGAACTATAAAAAACACAGATTTAAACTTATCCTCAATAGCTTGAGGATCAGCAAATTTGATATTGTCTTCAGTGTAATAGATGTTATAGTATTGTGTCTGGTCCAGATCTTTCACTGAACATGAAATACTTTGAATTAGCATCCCCACACTCTACCCAATCAGCCCTGGCTTTGTTTAAGAACCTCTTCCTCTATTTTTCACAATTTTAAAATCTCCAACAGCAATTATTCTCCTGATCAAGCAAGCCTTGATTGAGCAGTTGGCCTGAATGATGTCCAATTTTTTCCTAAATGAGATAATTATTTGTTTATAAGAAACCATATAACTAGTATTGTCATTCAACTGTAACTTTAGTTTCTTTAGTTTCCACCAAACATTCTCCATTGGTTGCTCTGACTCTGTTGTGAACCATACTTGTCTCATGATATTGTTGAATCTCAAGATGAATCATGACATTAGGGCAGTGCCGGTTTTAGCCTAAAGCCACTAAAGCTACCGCTTTAGGCCCCAGTTTTTGGGGCCTCATTTCTTTATCAATTATAAATTTATAATTAAGAGTATTTGTCACGATTCAAAAACAAGGGTCAAGATGGCACTTGTCGCGGTATACCTTAACAAGTAAGTCTATCACCCAAACTGATACAAAGGAGAAAAAGACAAAAATATCGTAAGGTAAGGCTTCTAGAATGAAGCCGAACCATATAAGTAATCATAACAATGTGAAAAGAACTTATCCAAAATACCAATCATGCCCAAAACGATGTGTCAAATCAGAAAAATAACCACAAAGGAATAATATATGTCTCTGAATACTAATAAAGACATAACTACTATTGAAAGATAGAGGTGAACTTCGGACGCATGAATGTCCAATCGCTATCTTGGAAGTTCCAACAATTGCCCGAATCAAGTAAGCTGAGGCGCATGAATAATATATGTCTCTGAATACTAATAAAGACATAACTACTATAGAAAGATAGAGGTGAATTTCGGATGCATGAATATTCAATCGCTATCTTGGAAGCTCCAACAATCTCCTGAATCAAGTAAGCTGAGGCGCACTCAAGCTAGGACCTACATCGAAAAGGCGCAGTAAACATGACTACGGTTCACTTGTACTCAGTAGATATCATAGGCCGACCAAGCAAAGTAGTAAATAAAGCATACAAAATATACATTAAAGGCACGTCACCTGCAATCAGAAAATGTCCCACAACAGTAGCCCACACCGCTTGTACTAATAGTTCTAATATATCACATAGCAACATCACAACAACATAGAACACAAGTATACATTATATCACATATAAGTAGAATAAGAGGGAACATG
>JAPEIP010000007.1:15900810-15928250 GCA_026120095.1 Capsicum chinense | reverse complement strand
TATATATATAAAGAAAAATATTTGATTCATTTGACTTGATTTGCCTGCTGAAGCCCACGTAATCACTACCTTTAACTTAAAAGTCTCTGCTAACTCAATCAATTAATACCATTTGCATTCATATATTCATCTCTTCTTTATTTCTCTTTTTTCAGCAATTATGCTTTAATATTATACCTTTATAACCCACCTACTTAATTTCATATAAAAATTAAGATTTCTTATGATATTACTTCATTTTTATGTATATAAATTCATATTTTTATTTCATGAAATTCTATTCAAGGTTTTCCTTTATTTTCACTATCATATTCTTATTTTTATTTGACTTGAAAAAGAAGAAGAAGACTCTTGAATGGTGATACGCTCGTGGAAGTAGACATTGATAAGAGTTTAGACGATTATGTATTGATTCCGTTTTTCTTTCTATTTAGGAACTATTAGCTAAAATAGAACAGAACTTGGTATACTTTCTTTAGTTGTTCTATTAATTATTCTATACTAGCTTGCTGTTCAATTTGAGTTAGGATTTATAGGAAAACTCGCCACTAATAGTAAACTTTATATATTAAACAAGCCTGAAATATTAGTAAGAAAAGACTGCGAGGCTATAGTAGAATTCTATCAGAAAGGAATAGTAGTAAAAGGAGGTGGTTAAATTTCCTAGATGCCACTTTCATTTACAATATTGTTTTAGAACATATTAAAGGAAAAGATAATAACCTAGCAGATCAACTAAGTAGACTAATAAAAGAAGACAACTAACAATTTTTGTTTCAGAATGTATACAGGCAAAGACAAAGGAAAGACAAACGCCTCATCCTCTCAAGACTGGGGGGGCATTCCGAGAATCAAGCGATTGTGGGTTCGTGTCCCACTGGGCGTGCCAAGTGTATGGAAAGTATATATTGTTCTCTTATTCCTTCATTCCGGTAGTTGTTAGCTTTCAGGGGACTCCCGAAAGGGAAACCTCACTTCTTCCTTAAGACATGTAAGTACTCGTTACATAGATAATTGTATTTTCTCCCTAGTTTGTAAATTATATTTGAATTATATTAAGTTCATATTTTCTTCAGAAGTGTTTTAATATTATAGATCTGGACAGCCGTGCAGACTACTGTCAGTTTTCCGATCTTCTAAAATTAGTAAATTACTTATTAGTATGTATTTACTCGTAGATGTGTTTTAAATACTATAGATCTGGATGGCCGTGCGGATTACCGCCAGTTTTTCGATCTTGTATGGTTGGTAAATTACTTATAAACATACCACTAGTATATAGTTATTCTCTCAGTGTTTAGCAATAACGATGGATTAATCTGTAAATTCCTAGGGAATTAAAAAAGTCCGATAACGATTTGAAAGGACTGTTGTATCATCCCGGAGTGTGATTAAAGAAGCAATTGGTAAATACCTAAAACTGAAGAGAAAGAGATGAACAGGGTATAAAATAAAAAAATATATAATTTATTTCGGTGGGAGAAAATATATTTGATCTTTATAACTTGTCTACTACACTAAACTAGGGATAACGAACGAGGGAGTACTGAGTAGAATTTATACCATATTATAAAACATCCGCTCTAACTCTGCTTTATTTCTCATATCTACTTTTCTGATTTGATTACTTGTTTCACCGGACAATTTTATCTTCTCTTTTTATTATCTGTTTATTATTGGTATCGCAACCCTAAGATTCTAGGAGACATTAAAACATATGGTGTTCAATTATATTTTTAGAATTCAGAAAAGAAGGCCTAGACCCTACGAAAAGGAGATAATATCAAATTCAGAGTATTATTGGGATATTCGTATATTATTAAAAGACTATAAGAAACTATATAAGATTTTGGTAGAACAAGGACAATTATACTTTAAACTTCTTGAACTTTCACCGGAGCTAAGCGGATAGATCCATCAAGAAAAAAAAAAGAATAGATACTAGATTAGCAGAATTACAAGTGCAAATAGAATATCATAGACACGAATTGAAGAACGAAGAAAGTTGGAAGAGGATAACCAATATTTATCTAGCTTAATGAGAACACCTTATAGAAATACAAAATCTTTAGAAGAAATCGAGAATAATTTGTATAGTTTATACTTAGAATATAAAAGACTAAATAGTACAAAAGAAGATCTGAGAAGACTAGATAATCTAATCACCATAATATCTGGCTTAGAGTACGAATTGATAAAGCACCTCAAGTCTAGAAATAATCTTTAATGAAAAGGTATCCATTTGCTAGAAATATAAGAATAAGATATTGGTATTTAAACAAAGAAATAATACAAAGAGCAAAAAAATAGAACTAGAATTAATCTTAAGTAATTATTTAAAAATATTAACTACACTAGAATTGGAATTTTTAAAAGAATATATAAGTGCTTTAACATGGGAATTAGAAGGTATTAGAAATGATATAGAATGTTATAATAGAATAATAAAACATTATAGAGAACAGTGTAAAATAGTTATTTTTTTAGGATAAATCACCGTATATGAAAACACATCCGTTTGCTAGACAAGTTCAAAGACCATACAATTACTTATATAAAAACTTAAAACATTTTAACCGAATTCTAAAAAAGAAACAAATTTAATAGAAGAAATAAGAGTAGTAGAATCAATAGATTTGTCAGAAGCAATTATATTTTCAGATCGCAAAAAACTTTTAGGCTGTGTAGACCACTTAACCTTGCTAAAAAATAAATTAGAACAGATTGGATATTGTATAGATTATTGAAATATTAGAATAAAATCAATTAGAGAAGAATGCAATAGCGAGACTTTTTGGCTAGGATAAGAACATTACAATAGATTCCTTCAAGAAAATAGAATATCTAGATTTGCAATTAAAAACAGAAAAAAGACATAGACGAATAAAAGATGATTCATTAATTAAATGTAATTTCAGTAACGAAGAACATATTTTGCATGCAGGAGATTCTCAACTAAATATTATTACAGATCTAGAAGAAGCAGTACAAAGAGAAGACAGTAAAATACTAAAGACTCTAGAAGTATTGGAAAACCTACAAATTAAACAAAAGAAACTGTTAGATAAAATATAACAGAAAATTGATTTCCTAAAATATCAACAAATAGAACTAGAAAGAAAAATTAAAGTAATAACAAATAAGGATATAAATTTTCTTAGTATAAATAACATAGAAAAAATTTAAAAGAAATACGTAAAGAAATTAGTCAACTAAAAGAAATAACCCTCTCATGAATAACATCCCTATAAATAATCAACTCTACTTAGCTATATTACAGAAAGTGGCACAAATTCAATCAAATCTCAAAGGATTATTAGATCATCAACCCCAGGGAAAAGCAGACTCCACAATAATAAAACAAAATAATATTATAATATTACTACTTTGAGAACTTGATAAAAATCTAGAAAAAGCAATCGAAGAAAAAGTTCAGCTAGAACAACAAGCTAAAAAAGAGAAAGCTCAGATCGAACAACAAGCTAGTATAGAAGAATTAATAGAACAACTAAAGAAAGTAGAATTAACACCTCAAAAGGAGAAAGAAAAGCTAAACTCTACTAAAAAATCATGGACCTTTTTTCAACATCCCCAAGTAGACCAAGATCAGGTTTTACCCAAAACATTTTAACAAATAATGTGTTATCTAAAATAATAAAAAGATCAAAAATGACTCCAAGACAACAGCTAGAAGAAATTGTAGAGGTAGATAAAGATATATAATTTTTTCAAGAAAACAAATCAAAATTAATAAGTGATAAGACACTATATAGTGAAGGACTATTTTCAATGCCACAATTATATAAACATTATAGAGAAGAACAATATGCGTAATTGGTAAAGATAGCACTAGTATAAATCTAATAAGTTCAGAATCTTTAAGACAAATTGTCAAGTCAAACATAAGCCTCATGCACATGGGACTCATAGTAGTAGGCCAAAAAGGACTAACAAAAAATAATCTAGGAACCAAAATATTAGTTACAATCTATGATAATAGATGGCCAGACTCAAAAGATCTATAATTGGAATAACAGAAGTAGACATGTCAACAAATGGAGGACTTCTTTATTGTAGTCCAGACTATATGATAAATTCTCTAGAATTTTAAAAATATATAAAGATAGGTATCCAAACTAAAGGATATGAAGAAATGAATAATGAAAATAATTTACTACTATGTGTAGGATTTATAGGAAAACTCGCCACTAATAGTAGTACAAAATTTATACTAAGAATAGATGATGTAGTAAGTGTAATGGAAAATAAAGGTATTAAATTAATGAAACCCCTAAAGATAAATTCAGAAGATTATGCAGAACTAGAATAGAACTTAGAAAAATTTACTAAGAAAGAAATACTAAAGTCAACCGATCATTTAATGTATATAATACTAAAGGAGAAACTTCAGTAAGATTCACAGACTGCCAATATACAAATGAAAAAGAAACTGATGAAGAAATTGAAAGAATGTGAAAATACTAATTTTATGAATATAGAAATATTAGAAGAAGGCTTTGAAGTGAATAAAGCTATAGTAAAAGCAGAAGCTCTATACAAAATAAATAACGACAGAAAGTTCAAATGTATAGGCTGTAAAATGGGAAATCTTAATCTCGCCAAAGCTAAAGAACATTTTGTAAATTGTGAGTATGAACAGATAATTATGGGTATACACATAAAATGGAACGAAAAGGCGAAGACTCAAAATCGATTTATAGTATAGACGGAAGTATAAAAGAATTTATGAAAAGTGCGGCAAGTACTATAAATCCTTTTCAGAGAACAACCGGAATGCAAAGAGTAAATATAACAACAAAAAATTTACCAAGATATAGGGTATTTAGAATAAACCCAGACACTCAAGTTGAACAAGACATAAAATCTAGAGGAAAAAAATGTCAATAGAAGAACTCATTAGATTATAAGAATGTGGTAATAAAGGAAAAATTTTAAACTTACCAGCTCATGATCCTCAGGCACGGAATAATGTAATCGACATATGGAAAATATAGTTGTAGCAGACTACATACAACATATACAGGGGAATCAAGAACTAGATGCAGAAATTATGTATAGATATTTAGAAACATTTCTAGGAGAAAGTACTAAAGCACTTTGGGAAGCATATAAGACATTATTCCCACAAGATTTTCAGGAATTAATAGAACTAGGTTCAAATCTATACAATTTTGTAAACAAAGTACATACTCTACTGACAGAAGAAGATCCCAATAGTGGATTAGTAGTATTGCAGCAAAAGGCCCTAATAAATTTAGAACAACTAAGTATTAATAATTGGTAAAGGATTAAGGAATTTCTAAATGACTACTTTTATTATTGTATAATTAGTGGAAACTCGTTTGATTAGACTCTAGGAGCTAGATTATATAATAAATTACCAGGGGCTCTAGAAAGAGAGATAGAAGAAAAATGATTCAAAAGAGAAGGAGTAATACAAAACCCAAACAACCAATGGTCAATAGGACAAAGAATACAACATGTAATGGATATATACAAGAAAAATATACAAATATACAGACACAAAAACAATTAAAAAGAAGTGATACAGATTTTTGAAATAACATATATACTACACAACATTATGACCAAGATTATAAAAATAAAAAATACAAAAGGCATATAAAAAAGACTATCGCCCTAAGAAGAAATATTACTTAAGAAGATCAAATGCAAGAAAGTCATACCTAGATAAGAATAAACATGTAAGAAAATATAACACCAGTAGAACCTACAAAAATTAATTAGAATATTTTATCTGTGAGAGTATAGAGCACTTAGCAAATACTGGTCCAAAAAGAAACAATAGTAGCCCTAGAAATGCACAATTAATAGAAGATGTAAATGAAAATTTGATAAATGTAGATGAATATATGTCATATAATGAAAGTATATACTCCATTAGGAGCATGGAAGTTTTTGCAGAAGAAAAAGATAAATCTGATTTTTCCGATTCTGGAGAAGAGGAATTTATAAATGAAATAGGATTAGAAAAGACGAACTTAGACTATCATGATTTAGTAAATTTGATAGAAGAATGTGAACATAAATTTGAAGAAGGAAAAGGATTAGACAGTAACCAGTGTTGTTTCTGTAAATGGTTTCCAAGTAAAAACAGAATGGCAAAATATAGGAAATGCTATAAGAAAGGATGCATAAAATGTATAGGAAAAACCTCAAAAATCCTAGAAATTCTAAAATCAACAAATAATTTAAATAATTTCTACACGAAGAACCAATAACCAGAACAACAGAAGGCAGAATATTGGAGTTAGAAGAAAGACTAAGAAGATTAGAGATAAGAATATACAGTAAAGAGATAATTAAAGAAAAAGATTTAGTAGAGGTAGAATTATTAAATACATCTATTGAAAATAATAAAGGTAAACAGAAAAGATCAATGAAGATATCATTTGAAGGAGTGGTATGTAATGAAGAAAAGAAAATTAGTACAGTCAAAGTTTTAGCAAGAATAAAAATTCAAGACTATGAGTTCGAGACATCAGCCATAGTAGATTCAGGATGTACAAAAAGCATTTTAAATAGTAGAATTTTACCATCAAAATTAATTAAAAAATTGCCAGAACCTCAAGAATCCATGCAAATGGGACAGAACCCATAATACCTAGACAGACTATATACCAAAAGAAAAGGTAAGTTTTATTAATACTTGTGAAAAATTCTACCAACTATCATATACACTCATTGGAATACTAGTTAGAGAGTTAAACATAAAAGCACACTTTGTCTTAGGATTAGATTTTATGATGCAAAATAATGACGGATGTTGTGTTATAAAAAATTGGGTAATATTCGCAAACAATATCACTCACTCACCAGTACAGACACAACCCCTACTAACTAAATATCATTTCCTTAAAGATAAGACAGAAGAAATAATCGAAAGCTCAAATGATCAAATAAAATGGAAAAAACTCTAGAATATGATAAAGGAGAAAATTGTACTTGTAATGATAAAAAAGAAGAAGGTAACAATGTATGAGGAATTACAAGATCTATTAACAGTAGAAGAAATAGAAAAAGATTTCACTTTAATAGAAATAAATATAGAATTATACTATTTTAGAAAAGGTATACAACAGATAGGGGTAATCAAAGATCAAAAAGACCTAGATAAAATAATACAAATCCTAGACAAACTTGAGATAATTGAAAAAAACTCTTGTAACATTGGGACTCCAATCAAATTACCTGCAAATTAGAAATAATTAATCCAGAATATACTATTAAAACAACATCTATAGAAGCTACAAATGAAGACCTTAGGGTCTTTGAAATACAAATAAAAGAGCTACTAGAATTAGGGATAATTAGAAAATCCAAATCAAGACATAGATCAGCAACTTTCATAGTAAGAAATAGTAAGTGAAAAAGTTAGAATGGTACTAAATTACAAAAGACTAAATTATAATACTGTAATGGATGAGTATAAGTTACCAGACAAAACAGAATTAATAAACAGAATACAAGAAAGAAAAATATTTAGTAAATTTGATTGTAAATTCGGATATTGGAAGATTAAGATACATGAAGATAGTATAGAATAGACAGCCTTTACATGCCTATAAGGACTTTTTGAGTGGCCGGTTATGCCGTTCGGACTAAAGACAGCTCCTCCAACTTTTTAAAGAAAAACAGATAGTATTTTTAGATACTATAAAACTTTGTATTGGTTTATGTAGATGATATTATAGTCTTTAGTGATAATATGAGAGAACATTTAGAACATTTATAATAAATTTTTAAATCATTTGTAGGTAATGAAATAATAATAAGTAGAAAGAAAATGGAATTATGTAAAAATAGTATTAATTTTTTAGGAGTTGTTATTGGAGATGGATGAATAAAACTACAACCGCACATAGCTAAAAAAGTCTTAAAAATGTCATATAGATTAGATAAAACCAAAGATTTACAAAAAATTTTAGGACTACTAAACTATGCTAGAGCTTTTATTAAAGACTTAGGAAAAGTAGCGGCACCGTTATATTCTAAAACGGGATCAACAGGCCAAAAGACCTTTAATATTGAAGACATAAAATTAGTCCAACAACTTAAGCGCATGATCGAAGATATCCTAGACTTAATGCTACCCTTAGAAACAGATTAGCTAATAGTAGAAACAAATGGAAGCCTTCGCGGATGGGGAGCAATATTAAAGACAAAACTCAATAAATATAGTGACAGAAAGGATGAAAAAATTTGTGCTTATTCAAGTGAAAAATATAAAGAAAATGGCAATTTAAATAGCGTAGACGCAGAAACACTAGCAGTAATTTACGGTTTAAATAGTTTTAAACTTTATATATTAAATAAGCCTGAAATATTAGTAAGAACAGACTGCGAGGCTATAGTAAAATTCTATCAGAAAATAAAAGAAAAGAATAGTAGTAAAAAGAGGTGGTTAGATTTCCTAGATGCCACTTCTATTTACAATATTGTTTTAAAACATATTAAAGGAAAAGTCAATAACCTAGCAGATCAACTCAGTAGACTTATAAAAGAAGAAAACTAATAATTTTTGTTTCAGGATGTATACAGGCTAAGATA
Source organism: Capsicum chinense (assembly GCA_026120095.1). NCBI lineage: Eukaryota > Viridiplantae > Streptophyta > Magnoliopsida > Solanales > Solanaceae > Capsicum > Capsicum chinense. The sequence goes on along the minus strand of JAPEIP010000007.1, from coordinate 15,919,658 downwards.
ATTGAATGGCAGACGCCTCATCCTCTCAAGACTATTTAAAGAAACTACTAAGTAACACTTATTATAGGCCACTAACAATGTTGGAATATCATAAATTAGAAAGACTGGTCTTCGGACCTCACAACCTCATCAGTTATGAGCCATCCAATTTGACTTTCAAACTTAGACCAGATGTAAGGATGGAAAAACCACAGGTCTGCTTGATCGATAATTTATGAATTTTCTATAACAAGACACCTAGAGACACTAGATATTTATTTCAGTTCTAAATGTTTTAAGCTATTATTTTACTAAGAAAAACAACACGAACAAATTTAAATTTTATGTTGTTCTTAGGGGAAAGACACATGGAGTATTTCAGACATGGATAAATGGAATAAATTCTATAAAGGACTATTCAATCCCTCTTTATAATAAACAGATATAAAAAGAGTAGATAAAATTATCCAGTGAAAGAAGTAATCAAAACAGAAAAATAGATATGAGAAATAAAGCAGAGTTAGAGTGGATGTTTTACAATATGGTGTAAATTCTACTCAGTACTCCCTCCTTCGTTATCCCTAGTTCAGTATACTAGAGAAGTTATAAAGATCAAATATATTTTCTCCCAACAAAATAAATTATATATATATATACATATTTTACGTTATACCTTGTTCATCTCTTTCTTTTTAGTATTTGGTATTTTGCAATGGCTTCTTTAATCACACCCCAGGATGATACAACAGTCTTTTTAAATCGTTATCAAACTTTTTATATTCCCTAAGAATTTACAGATTAATCTATCATTATTGTTAAATACTGAGAGAATAACCATATACTAGGGTATATTTATAAGTAATTTACCAACAATACAAGATCAAAAAACTAGCGGTAATCCGCATGGCCATCCAGATCTATAGTATTTAAAACACATCTACTAGTAAATACATACTAATAAGTAATTTACTAATTTTACAAGATCAGAAAAATGGCGGTAGTCTGCACGACTATCCAGATCTATAATATTAAAAAACTTCTGAAGAAAATATGAACTTGATATAATTCAAACATAATTTATAAACTAGGGATAAAATACAATGATATATGTAATGACTACTTATATGTCTTAAGAAAAAAGTGAGGTTTTCCTTTCGGGAGTCCCCTGAAAGCTAACAGCTACCGGAATGAAGGAATAAGAGACAAATATATACTTTCCACACACACTCTCTCTTTTTTTTTTAAACAAACTTTTGAAAACTAAGAACTTTATGAACTACTTACATGTCTTAAGAAAAAAGTGAGGTTTTCCTTTCAGGAGTCCCCTGAAAGCTAACAACTACCGAAATGAAGGAATAAGAGACCAATATATGCTTTCCACACACACTCTCCTTTTTTTAAAACAAACTTTTGAAAACTAAGAACTTTATGAACAAACTAAGAACTTTTTCACTCTTGATTTTTCTCTCACTTCTCTCTAGCTATATGTCTTTAAGTCATCCATAATGTGGAATTTATAGGCATTTTTGTGGACTTCAAATCCTAATTTCAAATGACTTGATAAAAACTTTAGCAAGTTGAGTGGGCCCCACAGTCACATGGTTATGTTTTCACTTTAAATCTCCTCCGTCCATTTGTTTCCCATTTATTCATCTGTTATATCATTGCATACGTCTCTTATTTTGTCTTTTTATCGATATCGTCATTGCTTACGTGTCCAAATTGTGTAATGCTTCTGAGTCAAAATCCATTCTTGAATCATCATCTACATTTGGATCCAGGGTAAATTGATCCATTGTCGAATTGTAATATCAATCATACTCGTCACTGTCTCCATCTGATAGTCCCAATCTTGTTCCTATTCTGGGTGATCTTATTTCTTCTCTTAGAATTGAGGAAATTTTGGATCTTGGCTCCGGCAGTTCTGGATTCATTGCTATTTCTTTGGACAGTTATTCTACTAACAATTTTTTTATTGAGTCTACTACTATTTTTTCTATATTTTTTTTATTTTTCTTTTTTTCTAATAAAAATCCTTTCCTAGTCTTGGAAGAGCTTCCTTCGTCTGTTGTCTGGGTACCTGTGGTCTTGAAATTGGCTGGGAGTATTCTCTCTACACTTTTTGGTAAAGTGTCAGCCGTTAACGGATTTAATGAGTTTTTATCATCTACCGTTTGAGTTGGACTAGCTGTATCGTTACCCGATACAGTAGATCTTTCTACATTCATTAGGGAATGCATACCCATTAATGGATTTGAGAAGTCTTTACCATCTACCATTTGAGCTGGACTAGCTGTAACTTTACCCGATACGGTGGGTCTTTCTACATTCATTAGGGAATGCACACCTTTCTTTTCCATTTTTGAAGAAGATAGAGAACTCTTTGGGATTATTTGAGTCTCATAAATTTGCTGAATCTGTTGTGATAATTCAGAATAAAGAATATTTATACGATCTTGTAAAATACTTATATGTTCTAACATTTGTCCTTATTTATTTATAAGGTTTTCATTGTTTTGTCTTAAAATTTCATTGGCGTGATTTAGTCTTTTAAAAGCTTCAGTCATGGAGGAACAATGATCACAAAATATATTTTTGTTTGTGTCTTTTTTAATATTATATTGGGGAACTTCTTTTATATTTGATCTTAGAGCTGGAGAAATGTAATAGTTTAGGCCTAGATTTCCGCGGGCATAATCGAATGCCTCTGTTAAATTATTAAAACCTTTATAGAGAGGAGTTGTGTAGCCCTTTACAAAATCCATTACCTCTATCCATGTCTGAAATACTCTCTGTGTCTTTTCCCTAAGAACAACATAAAATTTAAATCTATTAGGGCTATTTTTCTCAGTAAAATATTAGCTTAAAGCATTTAGAGATGAAATAAAATATCTAGTGTCTCTAGGTGTCTTGTTGTATAAAATTCACAAATTGTCGATCAGGCAGATTTGTGGCTTGTCCACCCTTACATCTGGTCTAAGTTTGAAAGTAAAATTGGATGGCTCATAGCTGATGAGGTTATGAGGTCCGAAGACTAGTCTTTCTAATTTCAAATGTTCCAACATTGTTAGTGGCCTATAATGAGTGTTACTTAATAGTTTTATTAAATAGTCTTGAGAGAATGAGGCGTCTGCCTTTCCTTTGTCTTTGTCTGTATACATCCTGAAACAAAAATTGTTAGTTGTCTTCTTTTATTAGTCTACTTAGTTGATCTACTAGGTTATTATCTTTTCCTTTAATATGTTCTAAAATTATATTGTAAATGGAAGTAGCATCTAGGAAATTTAACCACCTCCTTTTACTACTATTCTTTTCTTTTATTTTCTGATAGAATTTTACTATAGCCTCGCAGTCTGTTCTTACTAATATTTCAGGCTTGTTTAATATATAAAGTTTAAAACTGTTTAAACTGTAAATTACTGCTAGTGTTTCTACGTCTATGCTATTTAAATTGCCTTTTTCTTTATATTTTCCACTTGAATAAGCATAATTTTTTTTTTATCCTTTTTATCACTATATTTATTGGGTTTTGCCTTTATTATTGCTCCCCATCCGCGAAGGCTTCCATCTATTTCTACTATTAGATAATTTGTTTCTAAGGGTAGCATTAAGTTTGGGATATCTTGAATCATGCGCTTAAGTTGTTGGACTAATTTTATGTCTTTGGTATTAAAGGTCTTTTGGTCTATTGATCCTGTTTTAGAATATAACGGTGCTGCTACTTTTCCTAAGTCTTTAATAAAAGCTCTAACATAGTTTAGTAGTCCTAAAATTTTTTGTAAATACTTGGTTTTGTCTAATCTATCTGGCATTTCTAAGAATTTTTTTAGCTATGTGCAGTTGTAGTTTTAATCGTCCATCTCCAATAACTACTCCTAAAAAATTAATACTGTTTTTACATAATTCCATTTTCTTTCTACTTATTATTATTTCATTATCTACAAATAATTTAACAAATTATTGTAAATGTCCTAAATGTTCTCTCATATTATTACTAAAGACTTGAATATCATCTACATAAATCAATACAAAGTTTTTATAGTCTCTAAAAATACTATCCATTTTTCTTTGGAAAGTTGGAGAAGTTGTCTTTAGTCCGAACGGCATAACCAGCCACTCCAAATGTCCTTCTGGACATGTAAAGGCTGTCCATTCTATACTATCTTCATGCATCTTAATCTGCCAATATCCAAATTTATAATTAAATTTACTAAATATATTTCTTCCTTATATTATGTTTTGTCTGGTAACTTATACCCATCCATTACAGTATTATAATTTAGTCTTTTGTAATTTAGTACCATTCTAACTTTTTCACTTATTATTTCACTATGGTTTCTTACTATGAAAGTTGCTGATCTATGTCTTGATTTGGATCTTCTAATTATCTCTAATTCTAGTAGCTCTTTTATTTGTATTTCAAAGTCTTTAAGGTCTTCATTTGTAGCTTCCATAGATACTGTTTTTATAGTATATTCTGGATTAATTATTTCTAATTTGCAAGTAATTTGATTGGAGTCCCTATGTTGCAAGGGTTTTTCTCCAATTATCTCTAGTTTGTCTAGGATTTGTATTATTTTATCTAGGTCTTTTTTATCTTTGATTATCCCTATCTGTTGTATACTTTTTCTAAAATTGTATAATTCTGTATTTATTTCTATTAAAGTGTAATATTTTTCTATTTCTTCTATTGTTAATAGATCTTGTAATTCCTCATACATTGTTGCCTTTTAATTATCATTACAAGTACAATTTTCTCCTTTATCACATTCTAGAGTTTTTTTCGATTTTATTTGATTATTTGAGCTTTTAATTCTTTCTTCTATCTTATCTTTAAGGAAACGATATTTAGTTATTAGGGGTTGTGTCTGTGTTGGAGAGTAAGTGATATTGTTAGCGAATATTACCCAATTTTTGGTAACAAAACATCTGCCATTATTTTGCATCATAAAATCTAATCCAAAGATGAAGTCTGCTTTTATGTTTAACTCTCTAACTAGTATTCCAATGAGTGTATATAATGGTTGGTAGAATTTTTCACAAATATTAATAAAACTTACCTTTCCTTTTGGTATATAGTCTGTATAGGTATTATTGGTTCCGTCCATTTGCATGGATTTTGAGGTTTTGACAAATTTTTAATTAATTTTGATGGTAAAATTCTACTATTTAAAATGCTTTTTGTACATCTTGAATCAACTATAGCTAATGTCACGAACTCATAGTCTTGAAATTTTATTCTTGCTAAATCTTTGACTGTACTAATTTTCTTTTCTTCATTACATACCATTCCTTCAAATGATATCTTCATTGATCTTTTTTGTTTATCTTTATTATTTTCAACAGATGTATTAATAATTCTACCTCTACTAAATCTTTTTCTTTAATTATCTCATTACTTTAGACTCTTATCTCTAATCTTTTTAGTCTTTGTTCTAACTCCAATATTCTGTCTTATGCCGTTCTGGTTATTGGTTCCTTCGTGTAGAAATTATTTAAATTATTTGTTGATTTTGGAATTTCTAGGATTTCTGAGTTTTTTCCTATACATTTTATGCATCCTTCCTTATAGCATTTCCTATATTTTGTCATTCTGTTTTTACTTGGAAACCATTTACAGAAACAATACAAGTTACTATCTAATCCTTTTCCTTCTTCAAATTCATGTTCACATTCTTTTATCAAATTTACTAAATCATGTAAGTCTGAGTTCGTCTTTTCTAATTCTATTTCATTTATAAATTCCTCTTCTCCAGAATCGAAAGAATCAGATTTATCCTTTTCTTCTTCAAAAACTTTCATACTCCTGATGGAGTATATACTTTCATTATCTGACATATATCCATCTACATTTATCAAACTTTTATTTACATCTTCTATTAATTTTGCATTTCTAGATCTACTATTGTTTGTTTTTGGACAAGTATTTGCTAAGTGCTCTATACTCCTGCAGGTAAAACATTCTAATTTATTTTTGTAGGTTCTATTGTTGTTATATTTTCTTACATGTTTATTCTTATCTAGGTATGGATTTAATTGTGTTTGATCTTCTTAAGTAATATTTCTTCCTAGGGAGATAGTCTTTTTTATATGCCTTTTTATATTTTTTCTTTTTATAATATTGGTCATAATGTTGTGTAGTATATATGTTTTTACTAAAATCTATATCACTTTATTTAATTGTTTTTGTATTTGTATCTATATATTTGTACATTTTTCTTGTAATATATCCATTACATGTTGTATTCTTTGTCCTATTGACCATTGGTTGTTTGGATTTTGTATTACTCATTCTCTTTTGGACCATTTTTCTTCTATCTCTCTTCCTAGAGCCCCTGATAATTTATTAAATAATCTAGCTCCTAGAGTCTGATCAACGAGTTCCCACTAATTGTACAATAATAAAAGTAGTCCTTTAGAAATTCTTGAATCCTTGACCAATTATTGATATTTAGTTGTTCTAAATTTATTAGGGTCTTTTGCTGCAATACTACTAATCCATTATTGGGATCTTCTCCTGTTAGTAGAGTATGTACTTTGTTTACAAAATTGTATGGATTTGAACCTAGTTCTATTAATTCCTGAAAATATTGAGGGAATAATGTCTTATATGCTTTCCAAAGTACTTTAGTACTTTCTCTTAGAAATGTTTCTAAATATCTATACATAATTTTTGCATCTAGTTCTTGATTCCCCTGTATATATTGTATGTAGTCTGCTACAATTACATTTTTCCATATGTCTATTACATTATTCCATGCCTAAGGATCATGATCTAGTAAGTTTAAATTTTTTTCCTTTATTACAACCTTCTTGTAATCTAATGGGTTCTTCTATTGGCATTTTTTTTCCTCTAGGTTTTATGTCTTGTTCAACTTGAGTGTCTGGGTTTATTCTAAATACCCTATATCTTGGTAAATTTTCCATTGTTATATTTACTCTTTGTATTCCAGTTGTTCTCTGGAAAGAGCTTGTAGTACTTGTCGCACTTTCCATAAATTCTTTTATAATTTCGTTTATACTATAAATCGATTCTGTGTCTTTGCCTTTTCGTTCCTTTTTATGTGTATAACCATAATTATCTGTTCTTAGCTCACAATTTACAAAATGTTCTTTATATTAGAAATATTCATAATTCTTTTTCATTTGTATATTGGTAATCTGTGAATCTTACTGAAGTTTCTCCTTTAGTGTTTATATACATTAAATGATCGGTTGGCTTTAGTATTTCTTTCTTAGTAAATTTTTCTAAGTTCCATTCTAGTCGTGCATAGTCTTCTGAATTTATCTTTAGGAGTTTCGTTAATTTAATACCTTTATTTTCCATTAAACTTACTACATCTATTCTTAGTCTAAATTTTGTACTACTATTAGTGGCGAGTTTTCCTATAAATCCTACTCATATTAATAAATTATTTCTATTATTCAGTTCTTCATATCCTTTAGATTGGATACCTATCTTTATATATTTTTCAAATTCTAAAGAATTTATCGTATAGTCTGAACTACAATAAAAAAATCCTCCATTTGTTGACATGTCTACTTCTGTTATTCCAATTATAGATCTTTTTGAGTCTCACCACCTTTTATCATAGATTGTAACTAATACTTTGGTTCCTAGATTTTTTCTGGTTAGTCCTTTTAGGCCTACTACTACGAGTCCCATGTGCATGAGGCTCATGTTTGACTTGGCAATTTGTCTTAAAGATTCTGAACTTATTAGATTTATACTAGTGTTATCTTTACCAATTCGCATAATTTTTCTTCTCTCTGATGTTTATATAATTGTGTCATTGAAAACATTCCCTCATTATGTAGTGTCTTTTCACTTATTAATTTTAATTTGTTTTGTTGAAAAAGATGTATATCTTTATCTACATCTAAAATTTCTTCTAGCTGTTGTCTTGGAGTCATTTTTGGTCTATTTATTATTTTAGATAGCACATTATTTGTTAAACTGTTTTGGGTAAAACCTGATCTTGGTCTGCTTGGGGATGCTAATAAAAGGTCTATGATTTTTTAAGTAGAGTTTATCTTTTCTTTCTCCTTTTGAGGAGTTAATTCTACTTTCTTTAGTTGTTCTATTAATTCTTCTATACTTGCTTGTTGTTCGATTTGAGCTTTCTCTTTTTTAGCTTGTTGTTCTTGCTGAAATTTTTCTTCAAGTGCTTTTTCTAGATTTTTATTAAGTTCTAATAGTAGTAATATTATAATATTATTTTGTTTTATTATTGTGGAGTCTGCTTTTTTCTGGGGTTGATGATCTGATAATCCTTCTGGATTTGCTTGAATTTGTGCCGCTTTCTGTAATATTGCTAAGTAGAGCTGATCATTTATAGGGATTTTATTCATGAGAGGGTTATTTCTTTTAGCTGGCTAATTTCTTTACGTATTTCTTTTAATTCTTTTATTTCTTTTTCTATGTTATTTATACTAAGAAAATTTATATCCTTATTTGTTATCACTTTAATTTTTCTTTCTAGTTCTATTTGTTGATTTTTTAGGAAATCAAAATTCTGTTCTATTTTATCTAATAGTTTCTTTTGTTTAATTTGCAGGTTTTCCAATACTTTTAGAGTCTTTTGTATTTAACTGTCTTCTCTTTGTATTGCTTCTCCTAGATTTATTGTGAGATATGTAATAATATTTATTTGAGAATTTTCTCCGTGCAAAATATATTCTCCATTACCGAAATTTCATTTAATTAATGAATCATCTTTTATTCGTCTGTGACTCTTTTCTGCTTTTAATTGCAAATCTAGATTTCTATTTTCTTGAAGGAATATATTGTAATGTTCTTATCCTAGCCAAAAAGTCTCTCTATTGCATTCTTCTCTAATTGATTTTATTTTTATATTCCAATAATCTATACAATATCCAATCTGTTCTAACTTTTTTTTTAGCAGGATTAAGTGGTCTAAACAGCCTAAATATTTTTCACGGTCTGAAAATATAATTGCTTCTGGAAAATCTATTGATTCTACTACTCTTATTTCTTCTATTAATTTTGTTCCTTTTTTAGAATTCGGTTAAAACATTTTAAGTTTTTATATAAGTAATTGTATGGTCTTTGAACTTATCTAGCAAACGGATGTGTTTTCATATACCATGATTTATCCTAAAGAAATGGCTATTTTACACTGTTCTCTATAATGTTTTATTATTCTATTATAATGAAATCTAATAAGTTCAGAATCTTTATTATTGGTATCAAAGTCCTGGCGCTAGAAGGAGGGTGGCGAAGACTCAGAATCGATTTATAGTATAGACATTGTTTTTAGAACAAACCCAGACACTCAAGTTGAATAAGACATAATACCTAGAGGAAAAAGAATGCCAATAGAAGAACCCATTAGATTACAAAAAGTGGTAATAAAGGAAAATTTTTAAACTTACCAGCTCATGATCCTCAGGCATGGAATAATGTAATAGACATATGGAAAAATGTAGTTGTCGCAGACTACATACAACATATACAGGGGAATCAAGAGCAGGTATTATGGGTTCCGTACATTTGCTTGGATTTTTGAGGTTTTGACAATTTTTTAATTAATTTTGATGGTAAAATTCTACTATTTAAAATGCTTTTTGTACATCCTATTTCAACTATAGCTAATGTCTTAGTTTTCAAAAGTTTGTTTAAAAGAAAAAAGAGAGAGAGAGTGTGTATGGAAAGTATATATTGGTGTCTTATTCCTTCATTCCGGTAGCTGTTAGCTTTCAGGGGACTCCTGAATGGGAAACCTCACTTCTTCCTTAAGACATGTAAGTAGTCGTTACATAGATCATTGTATTTTCTCCCTAGTTTGTAAATATGTTTGAATTATATCAAGTTCATATTTTCTTCTGAAGTGTTTTAATATTATAGATCTGGATAGCTGTACGGACTACCGCCAGTTTTCCGATCTTATTAGTAAATTACTTATTAGTATGTATTTACTCGTATATGTGTTTTAAATACTATAGATCTGGAAGGCCGTGCGGACTACCGCTAGTTTTTTGATCTTGTATTATTGGTAAATTACTTATAAATATACCCCTAGTATATGGTTATTCTCTCAGTGTTTAGCAATAATGATGGATTAATCTATAAATTTCTAGGGAATTAAAAAAGTCCGATAACGATTTGAAAGAACTGTTGTATCATCCCGGAGTGTGATTAAAGAAGTCATTGCTAAATACCTAAAACTGAAGAGAAAGAGATGCACAGGGTATAAAGCAAAAAAATAATAATTTATTTTGTTGGAAGAAAATATATTTGATCTTTATAACAAGGGATAACAAATGAGGGAGTACTGAGTAGGATTTACACCATACTATAAAACATCCGCTCTAACTCTGCTTTATTTCTCATATCTATTTTTTTTCTTTGATTACTTATTCCACCGGATAATTTTATCTATTCTTTTTATTAGCCGTTTGTAAAGACTCAGAATCAATTTATAGTATAGACGAAAGTAATAAAGAATTTATGAAAAGTGCGGCTGAACATTTTGTAAATTGTGAGCTAAGAACAGATAATTATCGTTATACACATAAAAAGGAACAAAGTTTTTTCACTCTTGATTTTTCTCTCACTTCTCTCTAGCTATATGTCTTTAAGTCATCCATAAGGTGGTATTTATAGGCATTTTTGTGGGCTTCAAATCCTTCCTCTAGGTTTTATGTGTTGTTCAACTTGAGTGTCTGGGTTTATTCTAAATACCCTATATCTTGGTAAATTTCCTGTTGTTATATTTACTCTTTGCATCTAGTGTAGTTAATATTTTTAAATAATTACTTAAGATTAATTCTAGTTATATTTTTTCTACTCTTTGTATTATTTCTTTGTTTAAATTCCAATATCTTATTCTTATATTTCTAGCAAATGGATATATTTTCATTAAATATTGTTTCTAGACTTGAGGTGCCTTATCAATTCGTACTCCAAGTCAGATATTATGGTGATTAGATTATCTAGTCTTCTCATGTAACAACCCGAGATCTCATCCCGAGACGTCACACGGTGCTTATGGACCCGAAGGACCACAAGCTAACCCTTTGCTAATATCTGTACCTGCACACTGCATAATATCTGAAATAAATGCGGAAACTAGCCATAAGATTCAACACATCTATGAATACTCAAAATACAGAAAACTGAATACTAATACATCTGACATCTGTCTGAACTATGGAGTTGATGGGATATGTCCCCAACTAACTCCGTCAACTGAAAATATAAACAAAGTCTGATGCAATAATAGTAAACAGAGATTCGTCCTCAAAAGAAGAGGACTGACGGCTATGGCTACTGCTGCTGGCTGGGACTGAACTGCCGAGGAAACTCTGGATCCTGTGCCTCTGAACCTATGGTGTCAAATAAAGCACCATATCTCAAATGCATCAGTACAGGGATGTATCGAGTATGTAGATGGGGTAAGGCTAAATGCAAGGGCTCATGCATGCATAATATCTAAACTGAATAATCATGAAAATGTCACACGAGAAAATATAAATGAATGCACAGACCATAATCACAATCATCACAACTCTAAATACTGAAACTCGAATACCATTGTACTGCAGACTGAACTCATTACTGACACTGAGATACTGAATCACTGACTCATCTGATACTGATAACTGAGGATCTGGATGCACTTATATGAAGGACTGAATTCTGAGCTTTACTGCTTTCGACTGACAGGATTAGAGATCAACCTCTCTAACGGATGATTTCAGAAACTATTATCAATGATAAGAAATATGAATATATCTGAATCTAACAACAAGGATACTCAATAGAATATGAGACTGTGAATCAAGCCTTTCTGGCGGCATATCTCTGAATATGATATCAAATAACTATATATGAGACCAAGCCTATCTGACGGGATGGTCTATGAATCAATGAAACTATCTAAGCTCCTCATAAAAATAGATGACTGTATCTGACGGTCCTGATTTTTAAAGATTGATACTGAAACTAAAATTGTAACTGAAACTGTGGGAAGTAGTTACTTAACCGACATACCCCGATCTACCACAGGTGGGGTCCAACCTGTAATCCCAGTTGGAAGGGTGTCAATACCGTGCCACGGGTAAAGACCTCTCTCTGGTCAATCCTCTCTGATGGATGACCCTTACCAGGTAGTCGACCTAAGGCAATATATTAGTCAAATACTCTCTCTCTGGAGGTGAGAACCTTTTACTGACGGTGAATCCTATATCCTGCACTGGCTATGTAGTTCTGGAGGTCAGGGATTGCTACTAGCTACTCCGGCCTCTCTCTCTCTGCTCCATCCCTTCGCTCGCTCGATGCTAGTTTCTACTCCCAACTGAAAGACTCTGACTGAATTCTTAATTGAACACAATTGAACTGAATCTGATACTGATCATATTTATAAAAATATCTGATTGAGCTACGCTGAGATCACTTAGTTCCGTATCTGACGAAAATATTATTAAATCACGGTATTTGATTGACAATACAGAGCTTGAATAAATTATTCTGTCACTTTCGAGATTAGAATTAAATACTTGAGTACTATTAGATCTGAGCTAATTTCAGGACTGAGGCTAGATTACTAGCGATACAGAGATTACAGAGATAACTGAGATTATTGAGCTTTCTTAAGTTTTGCAATTGTCTGAGGATACAGAGTTCTATAGTTCACTAAGTTCTGAGTATCATGGCTCAACTGGAATTATCATGAAACTGACACGGGCTCTAGACAACAGCTAAGGTGTCAGGTATAAATACCCCCAGGACTCGATAACATAAAATCAAGCATATTCATTCCTCCATCATTACAACCATTTATTCATCATCATCATTGCAATCATTCATTCATCATTACAGTCATTCATTCATCATCATTATCATTAAAGCATCTCTTCAAGTATTTAGGAAACATAACATACCTTCACCTTTACAATCATTAAGGCATCGCGTCAAGCATTTTGGAAACATCAACCTATACAAATGTTGGGAAACATGCTACTAGATTATACTTCCTTCAACAAGGTCTTACCTCAAGTACTTTATACCTAAATCAATCTTGACATGTATTTGGACATCACGTGATTTGGGGAAAACTTCATACTATCATGTCTCAACTTACTCTTTAACCACTTGGCATGTATTAAAAGCTTAGCATATATCAAGGAGCACATAATTGGGGAATTTACTATTATCACATCTCCACTTGTTCACTAAAGTCCTTCAACAAACACTAGTCATGCACGGGTTCACACTTATTTGGGAATTTCCTACCATCATGGAATAATTCATTCACTAAGGCATTTTATCAAACACACTACTAAAAATGAGCTAAAAAATGATGCAAAAAAAAAAAGTGACGGACTGTGTCGCTTTAAAAAGCAACGAAAAAAGAGACGTTGGTCGTCGCTTTTTTAGTTTAATTTTAATTTTTATTTATTTTTTATTAAAATTGACGGCCAACGTCTTAATATCCGTTGCTTTTTTTTTGCGGATTTTTGTGTCAAGTAATTATAAAATAATTTATATTTTTTTAATAAAAGCGACGAACAGCGTCGTAATTTATTAAAAAATAATTATTATTATTTTTTAAAAACCGACCTAATCCGTCGATTTTTGAATTTTATTTTTATTTTTATTTATTTTTATAAAAGCGACGGACAACGTCACTATAATTTTTATTTTTTACAATATTAATTCGAGAAAAGCGACGCTGTCCGCTGCAATTTGTAATTTTATTTTTTTTCAAAAAGCGACGGACAGCGTCGCTTTTGTTAAAATTAAATATAAATTATTTTTTTTGAAAAGAGACGTTGTCCGTCGCATTTTAAATTTAATTTTTATTTTTATTTATTTTTATTAAAAGCGACGAACATCGTCGCTATAATTTTTATTTTTAAAAATATTAATCTTAGAAAAGCGACGCTTTCCGTCACAATATATAATAAAAAATATCTTTTTAAAAAGCGACGTTGTTCGTCGCTTTTTAAATTTAATTTTTATTTTTATTAAAAGCGACGGACAACGTCGCTATAATTTTTATTTTTTTAAATTTTCATTCTAGAAAAGCGACGCGGTCCGTCGCAATTTGTAAATATTTTTAATTTTTTTTTTTAAAAAGTGACGGACAGCGTCGCTTTTGTTAAAACTAAATTAAAAATTAACTTTATGAAAACGACACTGTCCTTCGATATTTAATTTTTAATTTACTATTAAATAAATAATTTTTATAATAAAAAAATAAATGTATTCAGTTATTTATTGAAAACAATGATATCATACGATCGATTGATAAAAAAAAATATACTTTTGAAGTTATAATATAATAATATAAGCTAAATTAAATGATAATTTATCATTATATATATATATATATATATATAATGTTGTATTACGAGGTAATTTACATGTATATGCAATGTATCTAATACATATTGTGAAGTTTATAGTCAATCAACTATACATATTGAATACATTGATGTCATACGATCGATTGACCAAGGTAATAATATATATTTCAAAATTATAATATAATAATATAAGCGAAATTAAATGACAATTCATCAGAGGAGAAATAAAATATGTTGTATTACGAGGTAATATACTCGTGTATGTGATGTATATAGTTAAAACTTAGCTAACTGAGTCTATATATCCAAATATTATGAATAATACATTAACATCATATGATCGAGCTAATAATACACTATTGAAGTTATAATAATGAAGCCAATTAGCCAACAATTCATCATATTAATACGTTGTATTAACGTAATCAAAATCTCCAATTCAATACTTTTAACCCAATTCTAATCCCAATTTCACTATTTTTTTCTCGAAATTAGGGGTGTACATCGATCGATTCGATTTGATGTTAAATATTATCGGTTTGGTTTATTGGTTATCGATTTTTAAATAAGTAAAACAATAATCAAATCAATAAGCAAAAACCCTACATGATGTGTTTTATTTTATAAGAATCTTCAAGCTTGAATAGGTTTTCGAGAAGGTCTGCATACACTGTACCCTCCACAGACCTATTTTGTGGGACTAAATCGGTTTAATTGTGTTGACACCCAATTTTGACCTCACGATACCCCTCCCAGGCTGCTATTTTATATAGTAATTTTACATAACATTAATTGTTACATGCTTAGTTTATTTTAATATCAAAGTCTTACTTTTTTTCTCGTCATTTAGGATGCTATTTTATCAAAATTATTTGATTTCAATTGTTAATATTTTTGTGCACATTATTCTTATATTAAATACATATTGACGTGTCACATTCATAATTTAGAAAAATGCACAAATTATTTTGATACCATTTTCTATAATTTTTAAACTCAAAAACGACATTTTACATAATTTTATTAAATTATTTTTTTCACGCAGTGGTGCACACTCATATTTTTTATAAATATATTGTCTAGTTTTTCATTATTATTATTATTATTATTATTATTATTATTATTATTATTATTATTATTGTTGTTGTTGTTGTTGTTGTTGTTATTATTATTAGTTATAACATTTATTTAAATAATAGTCTAAACTAAATCAGTTTATCTGATTTATTTATTTTATGACCCAATTTTTTACCACAATATATCAATTTTAGCATATTTTAATTCAATTTATTACAATTATAGAGAATTTGTGACAAAATTGAATATTTATGTAAATTTTGATCAAATTTTCAACCTTTAAATATCAGTCGTCGATCAAACTTGATCCAAAGACTGAGATCAAATTACCCTCTTTTTTCTTTTAAAACACATAAGTCATCTCATTATTATTATTATTATTATTATTATTATTATTGTTGTTGTTGTTGTTGTTGTTTTTGTTATTTTTATTATTATTATTATTATTACATTTATTAAACTAGCAGCCACTCTTATTTAATTTTCCTTTTTTATGTTTAATTTTTAGTCAATCTTTTATTCCAATTAGTATTAATTTTAGCCAAATTAAATAAAAATATAAATCCCAATTTAAATCCCAATTGACCTACTTTTAAATACCTTAATCTCAGTCGTTCATCAAAGTTGATCCAACAGCTGAGATTAAATCAACCAATTTTTCCTTTTTAAAAAAATATCAAACTCTATCCTCATTTTCTCTCTCAAACATCCACCTCTCTCCCTTATACTCTTTCTCTCTCTCTAAGACTCACCCCTCGCCCCTTTTCTGGTGAAACCACGCCGGTGAAGCCCCTCAAGCCGCCACCAGCAGCTCCCTCCATTCGTGACGAATAGCCACTGATGAGCCAGCCTCTGATGTCGTACGAACCAGCCTCCGCGCCACCAACCACCAGTCACCAGTCAACGTTGCAGCCATCGATCAGAGCCAGAACCTTGGTGGACAAGTATTTATTCGATCTTTATTCAATAGTTATAAGTCAATATAGTATGTAAATTCTTGTGGTTGTCCATGATAACTGTTATACCTTAAGCTTGAATTGTGATTGAAAATACAAGGAAGATTATTACGATTGTAGTGCTAGTACATCGAACTTATCTAGTAGATTGACTTAACCTATGCATGAATTTATGTTTAGTACCTTGCTAGTTAATGTGGTAGTGCAGATCTGAGGTGTGTCTTTTTTCTATATGGAGTAGTTAGTTGTGGATTTACGCTTTAGGTGAAAAATTTTAAGTAATGCCAAGTGAAGACTCGTCTATTATCAGTTGAGTAACATATTTATTGTAACGTTCGGTGAAGCATATTTATATGTTTTCTGGTTAGCTGACAGGTTTGCGATAGGCCTATTTACGAAGGAAATTCGAGCAAACTTTTTGAAAATTTTGAAAGTTAACAGAATTTTAGGACCATATAATGGATAAAATGAAGTAGAAGTTAAGTAAATGATCTCAACAAAATTTTAGGACCACATAATGGATAAAATGAAGTGAAAGTTAAGTAAGTGATCTCATGAGTGTCTTAGGTAATTATAGGAGTCAAATAAGTTATAAGTATCATTCGAGGACGAAAATGATTTAATGTAGTTCTTGAAAGGTGAACTTGTGTTTTGAAATTTATAAATTGTAATCACTTGAGAATGTGAATTCATGACTTGAAATTGGTTTAGTGTTGATACTTGAAATGTGAATTCATGACTTGAAAATGGTTAAGTTTAGTCTCTTGAGAAATGAATTAGAGAGTTGAAAATGGTTAAGTGTAGTGTTTCGAAATGTGTACTAGTCACTTGAAAAGTGTATTAGCGACTTGAAAATTGTTTAATGTAGTTCTTCAAAGGCGAACTTCTGTTTTAAAATGTGTAAAGAGTAATATCACTTGAAAATGTGAATTCATGAGTTGAAATTGGTTTAGTGTTGATACTTGAAATGTTAATTCATGACTTAAAACTGGTTAAGTTTAGTCACTTGAAAAGTGAATTAGAGAGTTGAAAATGGTTAAGTGTAGTATTTTGAAATGTGTACTATTCACTTGAGAAGTGTATTAGCTACTTGAAAATGGTTTAATGTAGTTCTTGAATGGTGAACTTCTATTTTGAAATTTGTAAAGCGTAATATCACTTAAAAATGTGAATTCATGACTTGAAATTAGTTTAGTGTTGATACTTGAAATGTGAATTCATGGCTTGAAAATGATTTAGTTTAGTCACTTGAGAAGTGAATAGAGAGTTGAAAATGAATAAGTGTAGTGTTTTGAAATGTGTACTAGTCACTTGAAAAGTGGATTAGCGACTTGAAAATGGTTTAATGTAGTTCTTGAAAGGTTAACTTATGTTTTGAAATTTGTAAAGTGTGATATCACTTGAAAATGTGAATTCATGACTTAAAATTGGTTTAGTGTTGATACTTGAAATGTGAATTCATGACTTGAAAATGGTTAAGTTTAGTCACTTGAGAAGCGAATTAGAGAGTTAAAAATGGTTTAAGTGTAGTTTTTTAAAATTTGTACCAGTCACTTGAGAAGTGTATTAGCGACTTGAAAATGGTTTAATGTAGTTCTTGAATGGTGAACTTGTGTTTTGAAATATGTAAAGTGTAATATCACTTGAAAATGTGAATTCATAACTTGAAATTGGTTTAGTGTTGATACTTGAAATGTGAATTCATGACTTGGAAATGGTTAAGTTTAGTTACTTGAAAAGTGAATTAGAGAGTTGAAAATGGTTTAAGTGTAGTATTTTAAAATGTGTACTAGTCACTTGAGGAGTGTGTTAGCTACTTGAAAATGGTTTAATGTAGTTCTTGAATGGTGAACTTGTGTTTTGAAATTTATAATATGTAATATCACTTGAAAATGTGAATTCATGACATGAAATTGGTTTAATGTTGATACTTGAAATGTGAATTAATGACTTGAAAATGGTTTGGTTTAGTCACTTGAGAAGTGAATTAGAGAGTTGAAAATGGTTAAGTGTAGTGTTTTGAAATGTGTACTAGTCACTTGAAAAGTTGATTAGCGACTTGAAAATGATTTAATGTAGTTCTTGAAAGGTGAACTTGTGTTTTAAAATTTGTAAAGTGTAATATCACTTGAAAATGTGAATTCATGACTTGAAATTAGTTTAGTGTTTATACTTGAAATGTGAATTCATGACTTAAAATTGGTTAAGTTTAGTCACTTGGGAAGTGAATTAGAGAGTTGAAAATGGTTTTAGTGTAGTATTTTGACATGTGTACTAGTCACTTGAGAAGTGTATTAGCAACTTGAAAATGGTTTAATGTAGTTCTTGAATGGTGAATTTGTGCTTTGAAATTTGTAAAGTGTAACATCAATTGAAAATGTGAATTCATGACTTGAAATTGGTTTAGTGTTGATACTTGAAATGTGAATTCATGACTTGAAAATGGTTAAGTTTAGTCACTTGAGAAGTGAATTAGAGAGTTGAAAATGGTTAAGTGTAGTG
>JAPEIP010000007.1:15879121-15895344 GCA_026120095.1 Capsicum chinense | reverse complement strand
GTATATATATGACTAGTATATATATATATATATACTAGTCATATAAATTCATATAACACTAGTCAATTGATTTTCAAACAATGTGTTGTTGGTTGACAAAGCATGATCAGGCCATTTCTACAATTTTTGAGAGACATGCTATTATGTCACATCAGATTGCACATCTTAGACGAGCCTTTACACAGGCCGTTGCTCCTGATTCAAGTAGCGAAGAGGAAACAAATACTGATGAGGAGTTTGTTGGGGCTACTCGTTAGTGTTATTGGACTTGACTTTTAGATAATTTTTAGATATTTTGAACTTACCTTTTAATTAGTGAAAAATCTTTAGGATTGTTTTAAGTATTTCTCTATTTTTTTTGGTGGATGAAGAGAAAAATAAGGCTGAGATCCCTTGGCCAAGTATTTATAGAGGCTAGGGGGGAAAGGGAAAAGACCAAAAAGCCCTTGGAATTAAGCTAAAAAATCCCCGATTTTACATGCTGGCGCGACGCGCCATAATCACGCCAGCCCACTAGAATTTGGACAATTGAGAAACTGCATGACGGCGCGACGCGGTGGAAATCGCATTGCCCCCTGAGTTGCGAACTGGAACTATACCGCAACGCAGTGGAATTGTGGAGTTTCACTGGAATTTGACAATTGCCATTTTGGCTGGCTCTGCGACTTGCTAAGGTGCCAGGTGGCACACTGTCTCACTAAAATGGCTCTAACTCTTCACTCGAGTGTCGGATTTGGGGAAATTTGGTATCGATGGAATGCTTATTTGATGCTCTACATGTAAAAAAGTAAAAACTAGGGAAATTCCACATGATTCAAAGTGTTTCATATTTGGGAAGATATTTCAGAAACTTTTCAACTCGGATTTCCGCTTTACTGAATACACTCTAAGGCTTAAAATGGAAGAGAATTTTGTGGGGGATTATATTATCTCCCCCTTGGGAATATTTATCCTCGAATGTCGCTTGATAGACAGAGAATACGGATCAACTGAACTTACTCAAGGAATGGGAACATCTCAGAACATGACTACGCAACTGGAATAACTGACATACAGAGTTCTCATACTGGGCAATCATATCTGATGCATGGAATACTAGACTGAATCTACTCATAACTTAATTCTCATAACACACATGCATATCTAATGCATGGACTCATAACTGGGCTGATCTCATGAATACATGGCTTAACACACGCTGACAAGATGAACTCATTTCTACTGAATGTGCTTACCTAACGCATGAATGTCTGGCTGAGCTAACTTTCAAAAACACGACTGACAATGCAATAGAAACTGATGCTAACTTCATAAAGAAGATCTGAACATGCATTTGAATGATCCTAAGGACATGCAAACATCGTAATACTATGGGGTATCTCCCCCTTGAGACTCTATGTCCCTCTAAACATACTTTGCTGAAATACTGGGGTGGTGCGCGGGGCACCTAAAGACTAGGTCATAATTAACCAACTGACATCTAAAACTCGTGCATGACTCATGCTAGAATATAAGCTCAAAATGAAAGAAAAGGATCTAACAATGCATAGCATAAAGATGAAGGGCTCATAACATACTCGGGTCTATTTCAGGGAATCTTTCCCGATCAAGGCGAGCCTGAAGCGCATGAAGTCTACCCCTTGAGTCAACACTCTACATTCTCACATTAAATGGCCTAGCTCACCACACTCGACGCACACATCACTACCAGCTCTACATACACCTTGGTGGCACATACCACACTGTCCGCAAAACGGATGGGCACGAACACTACTAGCACTACTCTGGGCTTTGGAGCTTGAAGCTCCCTTAGATCTGACAGCCCCAAACACAGGTGTAGGTACACTAGCTAAAGATGGAGCTGGGGCTAAAAATCTCTAACCATACGGAGAATGACTACCACTCTGGTGCCTTGCCTGAGAGAAACCATGACTACTTGTCTTGGCTCTCTTGCTCACTCTCTCTCTCTCCTTCATCTTATCTGCCTCAATCTACTATGCATGCATCATTAGCCTAGAAAGATCCATATCTCCAATGAGCATAGCAACTCTACACTCTTTGAACACATAACTCGATATCCCAGAAAAAAACTTACACATACTCGCTCTAGGGTCAGCTACCAAGTCGGGAGCATACTTAGCTAATTGGTTAAACTTAAGACAATACTCTTTCACGGTCATGGAACCTTGCCTTAGGTTCATGAAATCTTCTACCTTAGCCTCTATCATCTCTAGCAAAAAGAATCTATCTAGAAAGGCACTCTGAAACTCTAGCCAAGTCACAAGAGTTGCATCTTCCCCTCCCCTCTTCTCCTACATCACTACCCAATCATGAGCAATATTCTTCAGCCTATAGGATGATAACTCAACACTCTCCTCCTTAGAAATATGTATAATCTAGGTGATCTTCTTCACCTCTTCAAGATAAAGCTGCGGGTCCTCACCTACCACTAACCCAAAGAATTTTGGTAGGTTCATTTTCATAAAATTTCTAACCCTGGCTGCGGAAGAATTCCAATCATGCTGAGGTAAGACTCCAGCCTGACGATTGCCCTGAACATTAGTCACAGCTTGGGCTAGCACCTGAAAATCTACCCAAAACTCTACATGCTACACACTCTCATTCTCAGGATCTACTGGCTGAGGGAGATGGTCATCAACCCCACAGACAAAATCTCTGCGAGGAGGCATACTCTGTAAATAGAAGGAAGAAGTGGATTAGACTAAGAATCAACTTGAGCTCATGATTACTCATATGATCTGAATACTGAAAGAGGGGAAACTGCTCCTAAGGACATCCCATAGCCCCTTGTAAATAAATGTGGTGCGCTACACACCCATGCACAAGACTCTACTAGATGCGGCTTTTTAGACTCCCTAGGACACTCTTGAACCTTAGGCTCTGATACCAAGTTTGTAACAACCTGAGATCCCATCCCAAGATGTTATACAGTTCTTATAGACCCGAAGGACCACAAGCTAACCCTTTACTGATATTTGTACCTGTACACTGCATAATATCTGAAATAAATGTGGAAACTAGCCATAAGGTTCAACACATCTAAGAATACTCAAAATACAGAAAACTGAATACTAATATATTTGAGATCTGTATGAAAAGCCTCTAAACTATCTGAACTATGGAGTTGATGGGACATGTCCCTAACTAACTCCGTCAACTAAAAATATAAACAAAGTTTGATGCAATAATAGTAAATTAAGATTCGTCCTCAAAAGAAGAGGAATCACGGCTATGGCTACTGCTGCTGGCTGGGACTGAACTGCTAAGGAAACTCTGGATCCTGTGCCTCTGAACCTATGGTTTCAAATAAAACACCATAGCGCAAATGCATTAGTACAGGGATGTACTGAGTATGTAGACGGGGTAAGGCTAAATGCAAGGGCTCATGCAGACATAATATCTAAATTGAATAATCATGAAAATGTCGCATGAGAACACATACATAAATGCACAAACTATAATCACCATCATCACAACTCTAAATACTGAAACTCGGATACTACTTTACTGCAGACTGAACTCATTACTGACACTGAGATACTGAATCACTGACTCATCTAATACTGATAACTGAGGATCTGGATGCACTTACATCAAGGACTGAATTCTAAGCTTTACTGCTTTTGTTTGACAAGATTAGAGATTAACCTCTCTAACGGATGATTTCAGAAACTATTATTAATGATAAGAAATATGAATATATCTGAATCTGACAACAAGGATACTCAATAGAATCTGAGACTGTGAATCAAGCCTGTCTGGAGGCATATCATTGAATATGATATCAAATAACTGTATATGAGACCAAGACTATCTGACGGGATGGTCCATAAATCAAATGGAACTATCTGAGTTCATCATAAAGATAGATGACTGTATCTGACAGTCCTGATTTCTAAAGATTAATACTGAAACTGAAAATATAATTAAAACTGTGGAAAGTAGTTACTTAACCGACATGCCCCAACCTATCACAGGTGGGGTCCAACCTGTAACCCTAGTTGGAAGGGTGTCAATATCGTGCCACGAGTAAAGACCTCTCTCTAGTCAATCTTCTCTAACGGATGACACTTACCAGGAAGTCGACCTAAGGCAATATAATAGTCAAATACTCTCTCTCTGGAGGTGACAACCTTTTCCTGATGGTGACCTTATATCCTGTATTGGCTATGCAGTTCTGGAGGTCAGGGATTGCTACTAATGACTCCAGTCTCTCTCTCTCTGACGAAAGGAGCCGCTATCCTTTCCCTCGCTCGGTGCTAGTTTCTACTCTCAACTGAAAGACTCTGAAAAAATTCTTACCTGAACATAACTGAACTGAATCTGATACTGATCATGTTTATCAAAATATTTGACTGAGCTATGCTAAGATCACTTAGTTTCGTATCTGATGGAAATGGTATTAAATCATGGTATCTGATTGACGATATAGATCTTGAATAGATTATTCGGTCACTTCTGAGATTAGAAT
This sequence comes from Capsicum chinense, assembly GCA_026120095.1. Taxonomy (NCBI): domain Eukaryota; kingdom Viridiplantae; phylum Streptophyta; class Magnoliopsida; order Solanales; family Solanaceae; genus Capsicum; species Capsicum chinense. The sequence goes on along the minus strand of JAPEIP010000007.1, from coordinate 15,890,852 downwards.
TGAACACTTGAGTACTATTAGATCTGAGCTGATTTTAGGACTGAGGCTAGATTACTAGCGATACGGAGATTATAGAGATAACTGAGATTACTGAGCTTTCTTAAGTTCTGCAATTGTCTGAGGATACAGGGTTCTATAGTTCACTGAGTTCTGAGAATCATGGCTTGACTAGAATTATTGTGAAACTGACATGGGCTCTAGACAGCAGCTAAGTTGTAGGGTATAAATACCCCCAAGACTCGATAACATAAAATCAAGCATAATCATTCCTCCATCATCACAACCATTCATTGATCATCATCATCGCAATCATTCATTTATCATCACAGTCATTCATTCATCATCATTATCATTAAAGCATCTCTTTAAGTATTTAGGAAACATAGCATACCTTCACCTTTACAATCATTAAGGCATCGCGTCAAGTATTTTGGAAACATCAACCTATACTAACGTTGGGAAACATGCTACTAGATTATACTTCCTTCAACAAGGTCTTACCTTAAGTACTTCACACCTAAATCAGTCTTGACATGTATTTGGACATCACGTGATTTGGTGAAAACTTCATACTATCATGTCTCAACTAACTTGCTAACCACTTGGCATGTATTAAAAGGTTAGCATATATAAAGGAGCACATAATTGGGGAATTTACTATTATCACATCTCCACTTGTTCACTAAAGTCCTTCAACAAACACTAGTTATGCACAGGTTCACACTTATTTGGGGATTTCCTACCATCATGGAATAATTCATTCACTAAGGCATTTTATCAAACACTAGGCATGCATGGACTAGCTCCCAATTTGGGGGGGTTTCCTGTTCAAGATACTATAATGGCCCTTATGCTTCACCTAAGCTCTTTATCAAACTTATGGGGGACATGCTTTACTTATTCCACCATTTCTACACCCAAATGACATGAACACATCATATAGAAAACAACTTCAAGAGGGTTTATCACAAATATCACATGAATTCCACATACTAGGGTCAAAGCTCATAAATCTTATAAACAAACATGAATCAAAACTCAACTTCTGCTGGAACATCAATTTCAACTCACATGAATCATTAATAACTCATAAACATAAAATCTTTGAGTTTTAAAAAAAGGTACTTGAGCTTCTTGGATGAAAGGGACCCAAGAATCAACATCTACATACCTTGGGAAAACTCTTTTCTTGAAGGCCTTTGGAAGGATTTCTTGATTTCTCTAGATCTTTCTTGTTTTTTTTTTTTGGTTCGAGAAGAAGAGAGGGTTTGATTTTGGAAACCCTAATTTTTTTTTGTGGATGTAGAGAAAAATGAGGCTGAGATCCCTTGGCTGGGTATTTATAAAGGATGGGGGAAAGGAAAAAAGACCAAAAAGCCCTTGAAATTAAGATGAAAAATCCTCGATTTTACATGCTGGAGCGACGCGCCATAATTGCGCCAGCCCACTAGAATTTGGACAATTGAGAAACTGCATGACGGCGCGAAGCGGTGGAAATCGCATTGCCCCCTGGGTTGCGAACTGGAACTATACCGCGACGCGGTGGAATCACGGAGTATCACTGGAATTTGACAATTACCATTTTGGCTGGCTCCACAACGCGCTAAGGTGCCAGGTGGCACACTGTCTCACTAAAATGGTTCTAACTCTTCACCCGAGTGTTGGATTTGGACAAATTTGGTATCGATGGAAAGTTTATTCGATGCTCTAGATGGCAAAAAGTAGAAATTAGGGAAATTCCGCACGATTCAAAGTATTTCATATTTGGGAAGATATTTCTGAAACTTTTAGACTCGGATTTTCGCTTTACTAAATACGCTCTAAGGCTCAGACTGGAAGAGGATTTTGCGGGGCATTACATCTCAGATCTTCTTTTGTACAATTTAGTCTTTTATATTCTAAGTATATATATATATAATGCCTCTTATGTTCAATTTTTTTATGAATTTCTATTATTGTAATTCTATAATTCTTTTGATTCAAAGGAATAACTTTAGTTGAAAATCTGTTAATTCTTAATTTATAATTGATTGCTTAAAAAAATAAATTTTAATAGTTGAAATATAATCATTATTGATTTTTGTTATGTTTATGTTTTTAGAACTATCAAGAAGTATGCGTGACATGAAAATTGAGAAATATAAAGGAACGTAGAAGTGAGGCAGGAAAACAAGGTAATTAATTCTAAAAGATTTATATACACAATGAGGCAATTCAAAAAAAATATATATACACGAATAAAAATTCTTTGTTTTTTTTTTTTTTAACTTTGAAAAATAATGCATTTATCTGATTTATTTTTAAATCGTTATAAATTACAAAAATAAATATTTTGTGTTTATCTGATTTATTTTAAAATAATTAATAAATATTGTACTCTTCAACTTTTAAAGAAGATGATTACATGTAAATTTCTAACATTTTTTCTCTATGAAATCAAATTGTAGTGGATTTTAAGAAGCGTCTGCGTAGGTATAACTAGTTTTTCTTTTATATTTTTTAATTTTATATTCTTTTCATATGAGGATCTATCTATATATTATTTAAAAAATTATTTGTAATTTTTATGACTGCGCAGCGCAGATAAATTATTTCAGATAGAAGAGATAATGGATCAAATGGGAGGTTATGTGTTTACCAATGGATGAAATTGGATATAGAACTTTATATGATATCTAATGCTATATTCTGTAAAATGTAATGGCATTTCAGGACCAGAGCTTCCATGTGGAGTTCCTACATGGTAAACAAATATTGCAACTACTGATAGAGGAGTATCAACTACTTGAAAAAAATACTGACAGTGAGTGAATTGGTTGGACATCAATTCTTTTGGCAAATAAGGAAAGGGGATTCCAGTTACAACTCTAGGTGTTTTATACTGTGTTACCAGAGATTATGGAGGATGAGGAAGTAGAGATCCAACAATCTGCAGATAACATATGATGGATGATGAAACAATTAGATTTGCATCTACCAGATGAATTAGTGCAATATATCACAATAACCATACCTCCTCTTCACATCAATAAGGTCCTTGGCAAGCCAACATGGATGTTGGGTCAAAGGGCAACAAGAGTGCATAGAATTATATAAGACAGAGAAGAAAACAAGGGGTTATATAGAAATGTATGGCTAAAAGAACGACCTTTCAAAATGTCTTTTACTCTATGGGTGGATAGAAGTTTAAGTTGCCACTGCTGCTGTAGTGAAGAGGATGGACATCAGTATGTCATCAAGTGTTGCATTGTTCAGAACAAACATGAAGACATTATCTCATATTCTTTTAATATCTCCTATAGCTGCAAAACTGTGGAGAATGTATGTTTCTTGTGCATGGATCAATTGTGAAAGCTTACAATTGTCGCAATTCACAATGCAACCTACTAATATTCTATTCTCAGCTGGGTCATGTCCTCGGTAAGTTGAAGCCGTACCATGTCCCGCCTAATCACATCTCCCTAATACTTCTTTGATCTTCCTCTAACTCTCTTGAAACCATCCATAGTCAACGTCTCACATCTTCAGACATCTCCTTTTTACATGCATGAACCATCTTAGTTTCGTTTCCCGCATCTTGTCCTCAAACACAGCCACTCTCACCTGTTTCTGATATTCTCATTTCTAATCCTATGTCTCCTAATGTACCCACACATTTATCATAGCATACTCATTTCTGCAACTTGACCTTTAGAACGTGAGACTTTGACTGGCTAACACTCCCAGGGGCGGACCTACACATCAACATGGGGTTCTCCGGCATCCACTAAACTCGACGTGGAATAGGTATAATTCCATAACAAATATACGAAAATAGGTATAAATTATATAAAAGCACCCACTAAACAAGAAGTTGGTTAGGTGCACGTGATTTTTTATTTTTTTTATAGGAAGCACCCACTCTCCTTAAATCCTGGGTCCTCCACTAAACACTCCGCTTATATAATAAAGTTACTCTAACTACCACCAGTGGAAAAGCCAAAATATTTACTAAGGGGGTTCATGTGAACATACGACCTAATCGAAGGGGATTCAACATCTAATATATATACATAAAAAATAATTTTAACCATGCATATATAACATAATTTTTTGCCGAAGGGGGTTCAGATGAACCCCTTGGCAAAGGGTCTGAGACGGACCTACCTTGATAGTAGGGGGTGCACGTGCACCCACTAGCCTCGAGGAAAACCCTGTATATATAATTTGTATATCTGTATATATATCAGGGTTTTGTGTTAAATATATGTTGTGCAGCCCCGACAAACAATTGACTTGGCTAGCAAGATGGTTGAGCATACCAATTAAAGTCTCTTTTATTGCGTGATGACTCGAGTTCAAAGCCTAGCAACAATATTTTTTTATTGTTTTTTTTTTTCCAAATACACTATCTTCTTGCTATTTTCTATTTGGAATTTTAAGTACAAACACACATACACATGAGAAAATTGAAGGAAAGGTTTCATTTAAGTCCTGAATGAAGGATTGGTGACATTGACCAATTTAAAGGGTCAAACATAAATAGGAAACTTGATTAAGTTAATTGTGGACTTGAGTAATCTTTTCAAAAATACAAATCAATCCACTTTAAAATACAAATCAACCCACACCTCTCTCCTTTCCAAATCATCAACCATCTCTCTTCTTTCTCTCTCTCCCAACCAATAGTTCTGTAAAATTTCTCCCTTCAATTCCCGATGATTTCAACCTCTGACAAAAAATAGTTGGGCGAGTTCCTTTTCGACTTTCAATCATCAATCGACGTGACAGTAGTGTTCTCCAACGATAACAACTTCGAGTTCTTCGTCGTCCCATTTCTTCTTTCACAGGTAAAAAATATGTCTTTTTTGTTATGAAGAAAAAGAGGAACTTGAGCCAACTTCTCTTCTAGTATTGGTTAACAATTTCAATATTCCTTTCTTAAATTTGAAATGTGGACTAAAGAAAATCCTAATTTTTGGTATTTTTTTCTACTTTTTCTGGTGTGAAATATAATTTTTGTTGTTATTGTAATTCTTGTTGTCGAACTGTTGATTCGATTTGTTGGTGTCTATTGAATTTTTTGAAGTTTAATTTTTGTTGTTTGTATTTGTACATACACAAAACAACAATGTTCGTGATTTTTGGTCACTGTTGATGTTCTTAGTGTGTGTGTTGTATTGGTGTTGCTAGGTTAATTTATTGTTTTTCTTGATAAAAATGGTGTATTTGATATTAAATGGTGATAGTGCTGTTGTTTTATTGAATAAAATTTTGGTACTTTTTTTTCTGCAACAGATGGACCATCTAATGAAACAGATGAACCATCTGATGCGACAGATGAACCATATGATGTAATAGATGAACCATTTGATGCAACAGATGAAAATCTGATGCAACAAGTGGAAATTTGATGCAACAGATTAAAATCTAATGCAATAATAAAAATCTTATACAACAGTTGAACAATCTAATAGATTATTTATCTGTTACGATAGACGACTCTTCTATTTGGAAGAAACCTAAACAATATTAACAGTTGATAAGAGTTCTAACAGATAACTCATTTGACAACAGATAAGTGATCTGTTTTAATAGATGAGTGGTCTATTTTTATTATTTCCAACGAATTTCTCATCTGATGCAACAGGTTGGTTATATGTTGCAACAAATAACCTACCTGGAGCAACAGATGAGTGATTTATTTTTAATATTTCTAATGAATTACTCATTGATTGCAACAGGTTGTTTATATATTACAATAGATAGCCTACCTAGTGCAACAAAAGAGTGATCTATTTTAACAAGTGAGTGAGCTTTTTTTATTATTTCCAACGAATTACTTATCCGTTGCAACAAGTTGGTTATATATTGCAATAGATAACGTACCTGGTGTAACAGACTAGTCATCTGTTTCAACGGATGAGTGATCTATTTTTATTATTACAAGAAATTAGTCATCCATTACAACAGGTTAGTTATATCTTACAACAGATAACCTACCTAGTGCAACACATGTGTGATCTGTTGAAACTGTTATTTTACTGTTGTCCATGTCAAATGTACTGTTATCCTTTTATAATAATACATTAATCAACTATAATATATTTTATGTTCGTGTTAGTTTTATATTATATGGCTCCCAAAAAGAAAAGAAACCGAATCAAATCCAAGTAAAGGAACAAGTGAAGTAGCTAGGCTACATCTACCACTCTATGAGCTTGCTTTACAAGCGATATCTTAATCAGAAGCAGGAGATAATGAACATAGAGAGGAGGAGTGTTTCAAAAGAGATGATCCAAATGCTAATATCCCTTTCACCGAAGAGCTGGTCAAAACCTTCAGCATTGATAGTTATCTTATGAGAATATTGTGCGATGGTGCCACAAATTTAATGAGTGATTTCGTGGTTAAGTCAGCCATGGGAAAATCTTTTGACGCCTTCAGAAAAATACTTTGAGAATAAAATTTGGAAGCTTGTTTCAGGGACAGCTGCTTTAGGCAATATCTTGATTTACCGGAGAACAAGAATGCTTGTTTCCAAATGAAAATGGTATATGATCTTCTCAAGCGTAGATTTATGTATGAAAATAAAGATAAGATGCATGAGGTGTAGATAAATTACTGTGGCATGCCTTTTTGTTTTGGTTGGAGGGAACTTTCCATAGTTACTGTATTAAAATGTTATCACCTTCTCCTTCTCAAGTTATACCTATTCTAACCCCAAAAATGCACCCCGCACACCCAAAAAAGACAAAGGCAAGTCGAGTGATCATGAAGACCTGGTGTCCCTTGTTGGTCCAAGCTTCAAAAACATAAATTTGATAGAAGCATTGAAATGTGAAAGACTTTCAAAGAAGCACAAGCAATCATTGTGCTTGGTTTGGTTTGTACATAATATTCTTTGGGCGAGAGACGTTAACAACAAAATACCACTTGATTTGATAAAGCTCTCTAAGGATCTTAAGGCATTTAACAACTATCCTTGGGTTTATAAAAGCTTTAAAATGACTGTCAAATATTTGTTGACTCCGTTAATGCCAAAGATAGTCAACTTATATGGCATTTCATGGGCTTTCATGGTAATATTTCTCTTATTATGATATAATTTATTTTTTTTTAATTCAATAATGCTTTTGATTTATTGGCATAATTTTATAGGCGTGGGTATTTGAAGTCATTCCTTATTTGAGACAACAAATAAACTACCAGGAAGAAATTTCCTGTCTAAGAATTCTGAGATGGTTGTCGGCCAAAACTGATAAAATATAAAATTTCTTGATCTCTTCAAACCCCTGAAGAAAGCAGTAAGTCTAATTCTAATTAAGTTTTTATTTTAATTAATGATTTTTTAAAATGATTTCTTCATCATTCTAATATATGTACTAATTTATTTTAGATTTTCCATTTGTGGCTTGTTCCGACTAATTAAGAGTTGAATATGCCATTTTTTCTTACTTTACGATCTGTGCAAACTTTATTGGACCCTAAGGTCATTGATAGAATAAAGAAGGAATTGTTTGGATCAACAACCATCACAAGAAAAATAATTTTGGAGGGTGGGCTTGTTGTTGTTGATGATGGTAGTGGTAGTAGTGTTGTTGTTGGGTTTAATGATGATCCTCTCATAGTTTTTACAATAACAAACCATTATGATTATTACCATACTGGTTATACAAATTTTACCACTTCTAGAGAATGTTCGGCATGCAAATGTAAAGACTTCACGGCAAAACATGATGGAATGATTAATGATATTAATGCATTAACTGCTTTTGAAAAAGAAATGACATATAATAAGGGTGTCATTCTATCAAAGAGGATTTCATATCCATACACTCCGCTAGAGATCAAGGTGGCTAAGAGAACAAGGAAAGAAATTTCCAAGGCATCATCAAGCATCGAAAAAAGTAAAATTACAACTCCTCTATCTTTATCTTGCATCTTTGATCAATATACAAGGGCCGCAAGAGAGAAACATGAGCTGAAGAAAGTGAATGTATATCATCTATTCCAATAAATAAACAGACACATATTTGTTTCAACAAATGATACATCTGCTGAAAATTATCAAACAGATATATACATATGTTGCAACTGTCATCTAACCTGTTGCATCAGATGTGTTATCTGTTGCAATATATGTTCTTCTATTTTAGCAAAACAAATAGGTCTTCATACTACTTTAATTTGTATCAATAGATGAGTCATATGTTGTAACAGATAAGCCATCTATTTAAAAGTATCGTAGAACTCTTTTACCTGTTCGAATTTATCCCAACAGATGATCTATCTGATGTAACAGATAGATAATCTGTTGTATATCTGTGATTAGCATTGAAAATTTGGGCTTTCCAGGTGGATGTCACACTAGAAGCTACTGCTGAACAACATAATATCACAGTTGATAATCCATCAACTGCTTCCATAAAAAAAAGTGGAGCCAGTCAGTTTGAGAGAATGGAAGAATTACTGTTTGAAGGGTTCACCATCTCGGATGAAGCTCCAAAAAAACTAACAAAGTTGATCAACGACTATTCAAAATGGATTGCTGATAGGCTGTTAAAGCATCATGCCGGTAAGTACATAAATCATTTTTAAAGATATTGATTTATATGATTCTTATTGTAAAAACATGAAATTAACACATATAAATCATGTGAAAAATAAAATGACAAACACTACAAAGCGAACGATTTGAGTCTTGGTTTTGATATGTTCGACTTTGTTGTTACACATCCCATAATGAAGGGTTGGTTCTATTTGATGTCACAGCCCCAAACTTGCTGGAATGGTGAGGTTTAAATATCATACATATTTCTATTAATTAATACTTTATTTAATTACATCTATGTATTAATTTTATTGTCATGTAATCTAAAATATTTGATAATATGTGCAGCACATCGATGTCATTTTCTACTACCTCCAAAAGAAAGCCAAGTTTCAAACACAAAAATAATACAGATACACGACAGACAATTATTTATACAAAGTTTACATCAATAATACTTACGATAGGTTTTGTCAACAACAACTGGAAGTTTCCCTGAGGAATGCTTAATCAACATCATCAAAGGTTTTAGCATTTCAGTTGGCTTACCTTGGCGTTTGGTCAATGAAGTATACATCTGTATCAATTGTGTTGATGAATTCCATTAGATGTTGGTCATCGTCATTCTAAAAGAGAGGCCCATCTGAGTTTATGACTCGATGTCATGAAGGACACATTACGAGATGTCATTTGAGATAGAAAAGCTGACCAAAATATTATCTATTTACCTTGATATAAGTGGCTTTTTGGACCAAAAGATTCGTACTGATTGATCGATAATTGAAGCATACCGAGATAAAATGGGTAATTCATTTGATGTAGAATATGTTGAAGGAATTTATCAACAACCCATTGATAGCCTGTATGTATCATTATTTAGTTTCATTTCATAAATTTCACAACGCTTACATTAATTGCAAGATATGAATTATCCATTTTTTTTAAAATACAGCGATTACAGTTTTTTTGTTGCCTCTTATGCCGAGTATTTGAGCTATAGATTACAAGTACCAAATGATGGACTTGATACCGGATTACTCCAAAAAAGATATGCTGCTCTTTTATGAAAATACGAAGAAGAGAAAGCACAAAAACTGTACGCAAACAACATTAAAGCTGAATTCAATAGCACTAGATAAAGAACAACTTGTCTATACTGAGTAGATCTTTTAAGCTTAAGTCTGTCAAAGTAATAACCTCTCCTTGGGAATTGTTGGAATCAAAGGTTAAAATTGTTGATTTATTTGTAGAGTAGATCATTTGTACCCATTATAATTTTTTTACATTTATTTTTTTGTTGAGTTATTTCATGTAATTTTTGAAGGCTTCGATTTATTTTATGTTATATATGAATATAATTTAATCCTTAGTTTTAAACTTATTAATTGAAATGGAATACTAGATTCAAATATCACAACAGCTAATACATCTGTTACAACAGACAACATATCTGTTGGAAATTATCAAACAGATTTAGACATATGTTGCAACATGTAGGTCATCTGTTGGAAATTATCAAACAGATCTTTCTACTGTTTTGATTTTTTCCAATACATTACCTATCAGTTGCAACAGATAGACAATATATTGCAACCGATTGTATATCTGTTGCAATAGATAGACTGAGAAATATATGCATAATGCAACAAATGACCAACTCATTACAACAGATAATCAATCTATCACAACATGTATACTATCTGTTACTACAAATAGATAATCCGTTACATTATAAGAAATTCAACTTTTGTCAAACATAAAAAATTTCCACTACATATAAAGTAAATTGGCTTGATATAAAAAATTATTATGATGTTTGTCTTTGTACATCTGTTTGATAAACAAGCTCCAAGCATCTAGTTAGTACTTGTACATCTGTTTGATAAACAAGATCCAAGCATCTAGTTAGTACCCTATAAGCCCAGACCGCTTGCATCTTTTCTACAATGGCATTGCATAGACCGGTCATTTCTGTGCTGGTCAGCAAATATTCGATGTATGCAAGTTCGTACGGCCAGCACGTGGCACCAATTTTATTTTTTTAATGGTCCATGTCCTTGTTTCAACCTTCAAAATCCTATTCTTTCTTCTTCAACACCTCTACTGGCAAATGATCCATCAGATTACTCTGCCTCAAAAAACTGGGACCAACTCCAACAGTGGTTGCATATGGGTAAAAAATCACAGTCGTCAAAGACAGGTAAGTTGCAGTCATAAACCTTAATCTTTCCCTCCTCAAGAATTATCTCAACAACGAGAAAATATATGACTTTCACGTTTATGACTATAAGAATTCTCTTTGCCTTGGTCCATCTCTTTCCATGTATGTGGCCTATTCTCTCTAACATAGTTAATCATATTTTCATCCTATTCGTACCTGGAAACTAACCAATCAAATCCCGGGCCACCGGGAGTATTAGCCAGCCTAGTGAGATCATTGTACCTATTATTGAAATTATTATAGAAGTTGAGGTCCATTATCCTATCGACAGCATCATAAGCATCCAGGTACGCTAATTGTCTACCTCTTATGATGCAGAGAATTTCATTAACATACTGTAATATGATATAAGAAGACAATTTTTAAATAGGTTAGTAATTGTAAAAATGAAAAACATAGTGGAAAGATGCAATGAATGGTCCATCTGTTGTAGAGAGTTCTCTGAATCTATTCACAGATTACCCAACTAACGCAACTTATGCAACATATGTTTAATTTGTTGCAATAGAACCAACACCAGTTGCACTAGAATACCCAGATGTTGGAAAAGATTGAACATCTATTGCGTAGCTTCTTCTTTATGGAGTAGATTAGAAGGCTAGGTTAGGAAAAGTAAACTTACCTTATCCACATACCACTCACGCATATTTGTTATACTCTTAAAGTCTAGGGCGTCAAATATATGCATGGTGTATTCTTGTGCAGATTTCTTCTTCTTGGCATATGTGGTCTTTCACAGTTCCTTCCTTTCTTCGTAACCAAGTGTCGCGTATATGTCCATCTTCTTCAGTAGCCCCTGAACTTCAACAACTTTTAGAGAGGGAGGAGTTGCAATTTTTTTTATTTTCATACTAGAGAGTATTTGACTAATTTTTCTTTTCTTTCTCCTAACTGCCACTGTAGGAGTATGTGACTCTCTCACCTTCTTGGATGATATGACACCCCTATTAGATTTTAATTCCTCAACAGCTTCAGCA
>JAPEIP010000007.1:15866869-15879021 GCA_026120095.1 Capsicum chinense | reverse complement strand
TCCTAACTGCCACTGTAGGAGTATGTGACTCTCTCACCTTCTTGGATGATATGACACCCCTATTAGATTTTAATTCCTCAACAGCTTCAGCAATAGCCTCAAGTTTTTCAAGGATTTTATCCTATCTATCCTTTCACACTTTGTATTTTCAATAAGAACATAAGGTTGAAGAAGGGTGAGAGGGACCACTGTAACAGGGGAGAGGGACCGATGTAAGGGTGAGAAAGACCTGTGTAAAGGGTGATTTCAAATGTATTTATTTTTTATTGAGCATCAACATTCTCATCATCACGACTGGCATCAGCATCAACATCAGGATGGCTTCTACCAATATCAAAAACTCCACCAGCAACACCCTAGAAGAAGCACCCGGATCTGTTGTGGTAGTTTGGTTATGAAAAGCTTCAACAATAGGTTGACCTTGCCTAACTACTCTTCTTATGATTGTTGCTTCAACTAATTCCTTCTTTTTAACTCCACTGTTGGGTATGCTATTGTATCAACAAGACCTAGAGTAATAAAAAAAGTCATCCCTAGCTCCTGCTCAGTAGGCACAATCCAAGGATGCACAACCTATAAAAAAGACAGATACATTTGAATCATATAATAATAATTTGCAGTCAGTTGGGTTACATGTTAACATAGTCAACTTATGCAATAGATGATCTATCTGTCACAATAGTTGATCTGTATATTGTAATAGGTTAACAATATATTGTATCAAATTACCTATTTGTTGTATAATTTATAGTAGATAGGTAATCTATTCAGTTGGGTTTAGAGAACTAAAGCAACAGAAGGTTAATTTATTGAGAAATATGGATCGTCTATCGCAACATATTACCCATCTATTGCACTAATTGTAGTAGAAAGGTAATTTGTTGGAACAGATGACACATCTGTCATAACAGATGGTACATCTTTTTCAATATCTTTCTTTGAGTTAAATTATTTTACTTGAAAGAAGATGTACTGCATCATCCGAGGGTTAAAGAGATCAACCTCCTTAATTCTTGTACTGCTCTTTACAGGCAACCACCTAAGGATGCTTGGATGGGAAACCTCATCCCGGTAATCCTTGACCTGCTTTGGGAGGGAAGGAATGATTTCAAATGCCCAATCCTAAAATATGTAAACAGGAAGCAAGCAAAAAAAGTCATAATAATTATTCAATATAAAATAATGGATGAGTAAACAAATAGTGATTTAATTTACCATAAAAGACCAAGAAAAGTAGTATAATATGATCGTCTTTGGGGATAACTTTATCAGTAAATATTTGACAGACAAGTTGTAGCTGTCATATCCCTAGGAATAATCGTTGAATTTCTCAAAATCCTCAGCAAGCGCCAACAAATCATCTTCTATGACTTTGTTGACGTCTTTTGCCAATATAACGGAATGGGCAAACCAAACTAAGAACAACTTCTCTCTGTACTACTATGGTATGATTTTATCCTTGAGATCTTCTATCAAATCTGCCACTTTGTAGCTACGTCTAGTAATGTCCAACAACCCATCTATTTTTTCCTTATATTTGTTACTTTTGGTGGGTGATTTCTTGGACAATGCCTTCCATTTATTTGATGGTGGTGGTTTGGCTATCCTGCTTGCCTTAGACCTTTCGCAGGGTGTTTCCTTGATGAGAGGTTCTTCTGTACAATCGCATCTCAAGCATGTTACTATGCCAAACTCTTTTAAGCCAAAAAAAATTGGCATGCCACAGTAATTGATCCAGATTTCATCCATCTTTTTACCCTCTTAGAATCTTTATCATCCCCCACGTATTATCCTGTGCTTAAGAAGATCATATACCATGCTCATTTGGAAACGGGCAGTATGGTCCTCAGGAAGCTCAAGAAAGCGTCTAAAACAGCTTTTCTTAAAAAGTTCGTCTATTTTTTCATTCTTCATAATATTCCTAAAGTCATCAAAAGGTTTCCCCAACTGAAAATTAAGTACAAGATCACCAATTAGTTCTGCAGGATCATCTATCGGCATCGCAACTTGAAACTTGTCAATACTAATAGTTTTGACAGCCTCATGCTGGGATTTTGACATTAATTCACGCCCAATTGGTAGTGCATTATCATCTTGTTTATCTTCTTCTTCCTCCTTACTTTATTTCCCTCATCGGGCTCTATATGCCCTTCTCCACCTTTCTTTTTATAACTTTCCTCTTCTTCATTTTACCCTGAGTGAGATTGTTCAGGAAGTTCCTCCAAATCCATTTGTACTCTAACCTTTTTTGTTGGGTGATCAGAAGTTGATCCACTTTCAGTTTCTTTTCTTTTAGGAGACATCTTTTAACTATAAACAACAGAAAAATAAAAAATACATTACATTTGATGTCTGCATAATTTTTTAAAAAAAGGTACGACAAATTTCAATAAATTATAATACGCCACATTACAAATAAATACTCCAACGGATAACCCATCAGTTGAAACAGATGGAGAATCTAGTTGAAGACCTATTTAATATCTCCCAACAGATGTTCCACCTGTTGTAACAAATGTACCACCAAGACCACCACCACCACCACTATTAATGTCGCCAAGACCACCAAGACACCAATACCACCACCACCAATACCACCAATACCAATACCAATACCAACACCACCACCACCACCACCAATGCCACCAATACCTGCACCAAGACCACCAAGACCTCCAACACCAACACCAATGTCACCAATACTAACAGCAAGACCACCTATACCATTCCCAAGACCACCAATACCGACACCACCACCAACAGCCACCAACAATACCACAAACACCATTCAATAATACCATGATAGTCAACGAAACATAGCAACAAAAACTAGGGTTTTCTTAATTTATCCTACATTTTTAGCATCAAAACTCAAAATTGTTAACCGATTATCGAAGATAATACAACTATAAGTATTATTTTTTATCATTAACTAAAATTCTTAATTTTTAGGATAAAGAACAAATGTAGAACTCTTTCCAAACTCTATTACCTATGAAGACAGAGAAAATGATGGATACGAGAGAAAATAAAGTTGAAAATAACAACTATATGGTCGGAAATAGAAAGAAAATTGATCTATTTTGAAGGGCTAAGAAATATGTTGAGTAGCTGTTGGTTGTGTGGTTAAGAGAAAAAGAAATGAGCGAGAAATCAAGATTTGAAACAATGAAATATTTTTCCAGCAAATAGATGATTAGTATTTTTGGAAAAGAATGGAAAGTTTTGAAATTGTTAATTTGGTCCGAATTGATCTTAATTATTTTTTAAAATTTTAAGAAACATGAATCATTTCAACACAGAGTGATCGATCGGCGACTCGAGTCGGGAGGAATGCAATACTAATATCATGCAATTGCAAAGACTCAATTGAAGTTGTAGTTGACCCTGTGTACTCATCCCTACTTCTAGATAAATCAATTTAGATATTAGCTTAACGTTAAGTTAATATGAATCGTTTTAACTCAGAGTGATCGATCAATGACTCGGGTTGGAAGGAACGCAATATCAACATGATTTAATTGCAAAGACTCAATTGAAATTGTAGTTGATCCTATGTACTCATCCCTAGTTCTAGGTAAATCAATTTATGGGAGGAACGCAATACCAACATCATGCAATTGAAAAGACTCAATTAAAGTTGCAGTTGATCATGTACTCATCCCTAGTTCTAGCTGAATAAATTTAGGTATTAGATTAACATTAAGTTAATATGAATCATTTTAACTCAAAGTGATCAATCAACGACTCGTGTTGGGAGGAACGCAATACCAATATCATGCAATTGCAAAGACTCAGTTGAAGTTGTAGTTGAACCTACGTACTCATCCCTAGTTATAGGTAAATTAATTTAAGTATTAGCTTAACATTAAGTTAATATGAATTATTTCAACTCAGAGTGATTGATCGATGATTCGGGTTGGGAGAAACACAATACAAACATCATGTAATTGTAAAGACTCAATTAAAGTTGTAGTTGACCATATGTACTCATCCCTAGTTCTAGATAAATCAATTTATGTATTAGATTAACATTAAGTTAATATGAATTATTTTAACTTAGAGTGATCAATCGATGACTCAGGTCGGGAGAAACGTAATACCAACATCATGCAATTGCAAAGACTCAATCGAAGTTGTAGTTGACCCTATATACTCATCCCTAGTTATAGCTATATCAATTTAGGTATTATCTTAACATTAAGTTAATATGAATTATTTCAACTCAGAGTGATCGATCGATGACTTGAGTCAGCAGGAACGCAATACCAACATCATGCAATTGCAAAGACTCAATTGAAGTTATAGTTGACCCTATGTACTCATCCCTAGTTCTAGATAAATCAATTGCAACAGAAGACTGAGCTATTGAAAATTTTCAAATAGATATTAAGATCTATTACAATAGATTACCTATCTAATTTAATTATCAAATAGACATTTGCATCTATTGTGGCAGATAACTGAGTTGTTAGAAATTTTCAAAAAACTATTGATATCTGTTACAACAGATGACATATCTATTTTATTTTTTTGAATTTTAAAGAAATCTTCTGTTCGAAAGAAGAAAGATAAAATACTACTAAGGCAGTAAAAAATATTTCTCTGATAACTCAAAAATCTCCTCCTTGAGAAGTCTTATCTTGTCTTTTCAATGTCACCCATCTTCCTCGTGCCCCATAAGTTATTAATGAATATTTAAACCCATCTCTAGAGTTATCTCTCCTTCAGTCCTAAATTTATTCATCTCTTTTTTTTCTTTCTCTCCTCTTTAAGGTTATCACAGCCAACTTTATTTTCTCTCTTTTCTCTCCTCTTTCTCATAAGGATCTTTTCGGATCTCAACCGATCTATATCTTTTCTCGACTAAAATTATTATTTTGATCTACTTATTTTTGACATTACAGGTATGATTTACTATTGTTCTTTCATTCTCGTTTTCTTTTTTGCAAGTTATTTAAATTAGTTATTTACATCTTCTTTTTATTTAATTACCCTTTACCCATATCATATTTATTTAAAAATTTTGAAGGAAGGGTTATTTTTAAGTCTTGAATGAACGAATCATTATTTTTATTAAAATATGCAAAAAAAAATTATTTGTTGGGAGAAGTTTAAAAGCCTTGTTGGCAGTATCATTTTTTTGTATGTATTTTATTTGTTTCTTTATTGTTGATGCTGTTATTGATGTTGTTGGTGGGGTTGGTGTTGTCGGAACTTGTGGTGTGATTTTGTTGATGGTGTTGGTACAAATGATGTTGTTTCTTTGTTGTTGATGTTGCAACAGACGGAGCAACTGTTGGAACAAATCAAACCACCAGCAAGGTTGGTTTGATGTATTTCAACTATTTACATATCTGTTGTAATAAGCTCCACATCTGTTGCAATAGACTCCACAACTGTTACAATAGATTTACAATCTGTTGAACAGATGAGAAGCTGTTGCAACAAATGTGGAGCCTGTTGCAACAGATATATAGTATGTTGCAATAGATGGATAATATTTTTTTTGTTCTTCTCTTGTTTGACATTAATTGTTTTTCTCTTGTTTGTAGATATAAGGAAATGAATGTTGAACAACTTTTGCCTAACCAACACAAGAGGATACTACAGTAAAGATGGGTTCAGAGGAATAAGCTATTTGCAGATGGAATCACTTCATATGTAGGAGGTATGTATGACTGATAATGTTATCGTGAAAACACACATAGAGTACACTGATTTTGTGAATGTTGTTTTTCACCGATTAGGCATTGATCATTCAAATAAGATATTTGTAATTTTACAGTTAAGTTTTATAGGTCTGAACTGATTAAGGCTGAAGGACCATAAATATAGTTCTGATACCCTGTTAAGATTTAATGGCGATTGTTGCTCATGTCTGTGTCAGTCTTTGTGAAGTAATCAAGTTTTAGGGTCATTGTAAAAATATTATATAGCGATTGGACTAACTTGGTGCATTAGACTCTGAGAGGGCCTTCGAAGCCTCCCACTGCTTCAACTAAGAACAAAAATCAATATTGTTATTGTCCTAGCCCAAATTTATATGGTTGGGTTGCTCATGGTGATGATTATATGCCAGAAGGTGTAGTATGAGAATACCTATGCGAGAAAAGGGGAGTTGATGAAAATTATATCATCTGAGAGCTAATTAAAGAGGTAATATAGGATAGAAGGGAATTTGTAGCGAATCTAGCCGGTGAAATTGACTTAGAATATGAGAAATCTGAATCAAGTGCAAATATGAAAGTGTATCCAAAAATAAAAATCCATATGTCGTCTCTCTCAAAGAAAAATAATACAACTGGGCACTATTTTAGGGAGTTGCAACTAGGTTGCGTGATCGAAATGATCACCTACATAGAAAATAACGTAACACCAAGAAAGCAGCTTTGCGGGCATCGAGGGTTGAAATGATATACAGTAAGTCAAGAAATCTTACCCCAAGAAAAATTGTAATTAAAATAAAGAATCTAAGCGAAGGTGACAATTTCTGAATTTAAATTGCATCTCATGCCTTGTTGTTTATGGTTCCGATTAGGTCCACTGCTATTGAACTAATTGGAAGCACAAACAAGAATGAAAGGCAGATTGAGTATCATTACTTCCTTAGCCATATGGATATAATTGATTGTATTTTCTTGCCTTAGCATGCTTTCAAAATAGCTTGGAGAAGATCAGAGGCTTTTTGTAGTATGTGAATCCTGATAATTTTTAAGCTTACCTCCAGCTTGTTGATTTGGAATTCAAGATTATTGTTGCCGTCTTTGAGGTTAGTATAGAGTTCTTGGTCTTTTGTGAGATAGTCAATGAGGAACACTTCCTTTGAAGTTGTGGCATTGTAAAAGGCCTTCAGAAGGCTTCCAGAACACTTTCTTCAGAAGGCTTAAATTATACATGGAGAGTCGCTATGTTTGTTTTAGTTTAACATGTTGATACACACTCAAGAAGTGGTCCCAACAATTGAACAGCTCACTTTCTCGAGCATTGTTCAATGCATTTTGTTCAATGTAACCTTCAAAGTATTTGATAGGTTAATGTACCTGGAAGTAAGTAATGTTTGAACAAGCTGCATTGAACAATGCTTGACAAAGTGAGTTATTCAACTATTGGGACCACTACTTGAGTGTGCATCAACACGTTGACCTAAAACAAACATAGAGACCCTCCATGCATCATTTAAGCCTTCTAAAGAAAGTGTTCTAGAAGCCTTCTAAAGGCCTTTTACAATGCCACAACTTCGAAGGAAGTGTTCCTTATTGACGAGCTCACAAAAGACCTAGAACTCTAGACTAAACTCAAAGATGATAATGAAAAACTTGAATACCGAACCAAAAAGCTAGAGGCAAGCTTAAAAATTATCGGGATTCACATACTGCAGCAAGCATTTGATCTTCTCCAATATATGTTAAAAGCATGCTAAGAAAAGAAAACACAATCAATTATATCCATATTGCTAAGGAAGTAATGATACTCAATCTGCCTTTTAATTTTTTTTGTGGTTTCAATCATGTCAATAGCAGTGGACCTAATCGAAACCACAAACAACAAGGCATGGGAGACAATTTAAAATTCAGAAATTGCCGCCTCCGCTTGATTTGTTATTTTTACTGCAGTCGTTCTTGCGCAAGTTTTCTTGACTTTTTGTAAATCATTTCAACCCTTGGTGCCCACAAAGCTTCTTTCTTGGTGTTTTGTTATTTTTTATAGAGGTGATCATCCTGACCATGCTTCCTAGTCACAGCTCCCTAGAAAAGTGTCCATCTACACTATTTTTCTTTGAGAAAGACAACAGATGAATTTTCATTACTGGATACACTTTTATATTTGCACTTGATTTAGATTTCTCATGTTTTAATTCAGTTTCATCAGCCAGATTTGCTAGAAGTTTCTTGGTACCCTATGTTTCCACTTCAATTAACTGTCAGATAATATAGTCTTTCATGAACTCCCCTTTTCATCGCAGGTATTCTCCTACGGCTCCCTCCAGCATATAATTATCTTCTCGAACAACCCTTCCATATAAATTAGGGTCAGGGGAATTTCTATTATATTTAGTTCGTATTTGATGCAGTACGAGACTTCGAAGGCCTTCTCAAAGTACAATGCACACTTAAAGTTAAGTTCAATCGCTATTGGATCTCTGCAATGATACCAAATATTGATCCCTTCTCAAAACTTGACACACATAAACATGAGCAACAACCTTCATTAATTCGTAACAGGGTATCAACACCATCTTCATATGCCCCTCGACCTTATTAATTCAAACCTATCAAACTTAACTATACAATGTAGGATCTTGTTTGAATGATCAATGCCTAATCGGTTAAGAAATCCATTCACAAAAAATCATTGTACTTTATCTGTGTTGTCCCGATGACCTTATCAGTAAAATATTACTCCAACACATGAAAGTGGATCCATCCATCTGCACACACCTTATTCTTCCTAGCCCATTTATGGCTTAATTTGAATAAACAGATGACTAACTTGTTGCAACAGATGATACATCTATTAAAATTATCAAATAATTATAGATATTTGTTATGATAGATGATCAATTTATTGCAATATATGACTTATCTGTTGGAAAAATCAAACAGATATATCCATCTATTGCCACAGATTGTCAGTGTGTTGTAAATTATCAAACACATTGAATACATTTTCCAATATATTACCCATTTGTTAGATTTATTTTAAAGCAATTTTTTTTCTTTTTGAAATACAATAAAGATAAACTGTTGTATTTAGATCCATTTTTTTAATTCACATATTTGAAAAGTCATCAATTTTATTTAATTAAGGGATGTAATTATTAAAAAAGAGGTGAATAGTCGTGGCTTTTTGACTTAACCCATTCGAATTTAATTCTTTATAAATAGGTCCCTCCTTACTCGTTCATTCTACTCCACTTCTAGATGTGATTGATCTAGATTTGTACAAGGTGATTCATTTCGAGTCCTTGAGGAAACCTAAAAGGTAGATTCATGAACTCCAGAGGGAGTTGGACGACTTCAGAGCAAGGCTGAGGAGGGCCCTGCTGCTGTCGGATTATGATTGGCCGGTTGACAATACTCCTCCTCCTCCTACTACTACTAATAATAATGATAATAATAATAGTAGCAATAATAATTAGGTTATGTTTTTTCTTTTAGCATATGTATTTTCTTTTTTTATATCGGATCTACCCAAGGGTATGTTATTTTATTATATATATTTGTATATAATGGATTCAAAAATTTATGTTTGGTCGACTTTGGATTTTTAATTCTTATTTAATAGTTAATTTTCATTCTGTCTATTCCTTATTCTCAACATGTCGACGGTTGGAGGTAGGGATTGAGCGTTTGTGGTAACGAATGAACCATATGTTGCAACAAATGGTTAATCTGTTGCGCAGATGGATCATATGTTGCAACAGACGGTTATTAATAAAAAAAGATTATTGTTATTGAGAGCGTAAAAAGTCATGATTTTTTGATTATTTAATATGAAAAATGGTTCATCAATAAATAATAAGAATATAAATGATAAACACAATTTATAACTGTAAAAGAATAATTATTTAATTTTTTTAATTATTTATTTATTATATAATAGAAAAGTCACAGCATAAGATTAATTAAGGTATATGATGGTTGTTAAAAAAAAGGTAAACAATCGTGACTTTTTGTCAAACACATTCTAAACAAGCTGATGCATCAAATTCCCCATCTGTTGCGACTGATGAATCAGTTGTTAGAAGAAATCAAAAGACCCCTAAAACAGATGGTCGATTTGTTGCAACAGATGGTATATATGTTGTCTGATGCAACAGATATACAATTTGTTGCCACAACTCAATAAAAATGGCTATTATTTTGTTAAAGAAACGATTATTGAAAACGTGTCTTCAAATTTTTAATTGAGAAAAAAGTTATTTAAATTTAAGAATAAATTAATAATAATAAACTGAAAAGTCATGACTTGTCACAATAATAAAAAAACTCACCAGCTTGATTTAATTAAGCCATTTTTTTCATAAAAAATAAATACAACAACAACATACCCAGTGTATCCCCACCTAGTGGAGTCTGGGGAGGGTAGAGTGTACGCAGTCCATACCACTACCTCAGGTGAAGTAGAGAGGTTGTTTCCGATAGACCCCCGACAATAAGGAAACAAATGATAAAAACAATTTATAATAGAAAAAAAATGGTTATTTAATTTGAATAATTGATGTTAATATTAAATAGGCGACAAGTAGTGACTTTTTGCCATTTTTTTAAAGCTGTTTTTTTAATTTATATAATAAAAAAATCACTAAATTTGGATTAATGATATGATGATTATTAAAAAAAAAATAGATTATATGTTGCAACAGATAGATTATCTGATGCAACAAGTTGTCGATTTGTTGCAACAGATGATACATCTGTTGTCACAGATGGGTTATCTGATGCAACAAATATAGAATTTGTTGTCACGGCTCAATAAAAATGGTTATTGAAAAGAACTAATTAATAATAATAAGCTGAAAAGTCATGACTTATCATAATATTCAAAAAAATTAGTCAGCAGGTTAATTTAATTAAGTCATAACTTCTCACAGTAATTAAATATGTAATTAATAAATGGAGTTGAACAATCGCACTTTTTTGTCTAACTCATTCAAATTCAATTCTCTATAAATAGGTTCTTGCTTACTTACCCATTCATTCTACTACACTCTATTTATTTCTTACATCTTGTCTTTCATATTACACCTTCAACCACTTTCTCTTCCCTGACTTAGGTAAGTTTTTTTATTGCTTTGTGAGTAAATATACCCAAATTGGTAGTATACGTTGTATTATATTCGAATTCTTTTCTTTACTTTTATTTTTATGTTTTTTGTCAATTCATGTATGTTCTAGATATGGTTGATCCACTGTGGGACGTTGCTTTTCTGCAAGACGCCGTGCGGGAACTTCAGAGGCAAGTTCATGATCTGTAGTGGGAGTTGGGCGTCGTGAGAGCAAGGATGCTTTAGAGATCCGTAGGCTTAGGAGGACTCTGCTGCTACCGGTTGAAGATTGGCTAGCTGACAATAACAATAATAATGATGATGATAATAATAATAATAATAATTATAATAATAATTAGATTATCTTTTTCTTTTAGCCTACGTATTTTTATTTGTTTTTGTTTAGTAAAAAAATTTATGTTTGATCGACTTTGACGTTTTGATTCTTATTTAATTTTCATTATGTCTTTCTTCTTCTCAACAAACATGTCGATGATTAAAAAATAATTTGAATCCAGTAGCAATTGCAAGAGTTGAAATATATTGGTTATCTATAAGGTTTGTGGCAGGAGCTGTATTGTGTTGTTCCAAACAGATTACTCATCTGTTACAACAGAATAATTATTGTTGCAATAGATAAATAGCCTGTTACAACAGATAAATATTCTATTGCAATAGATTACTCGTCTGTTGTAACAGATAAGTAATACGTTGCAACAGATAACTAGTCCGTTGCAACAGATAATTATTCTGTTGCAAAAGATTACTCATCTGTTCGATTCATGTTACGGGCACTATAGGATCATAAACATGAATCCAACATATAAGTCTTCTGTTGCAACAGACTTAGTGTTCTATTTAAATTGTGGGCTCTTATATTGTATTCATGAATAAGTTCTATCCATTGTTGAAAAAACAACAGTAGCAGTGTCATCTAAAAATCATAATTTTATTTTCCAAAGTCACCTATGAAGTAATGATAAAGTGGAAAGTGATGTATGAAATAAAATTTCACCTAAAAATTGGTCAAGTAGCAGCAGTAGCGGTAAAACACAACAGCAGTGGTCGACAAGAAGAAGATGAAGATGATAATAAAGTAGAAGATGATGTTAATGAAGCAGAAGTTGATGAATAAAGCAGCAGCAACAATGAACAACAAAAATCACAAAGAGAGAGAAAACAACAACAGATGAGAAGAGAGAGAAATGCGTCTTTTTTTCTCCGTTTTCTGTTATATTAACAAACATTTGGATCAAAATATAAATTTAGAAACTTGTGGGTTATTTTTAAATTTTCTCAACTTTCTTAATTCATAATAAAGTAATTATCACATCTACTCAATTATTAAGAATTAAGTTACCTACACCTCATTTTCAAATTC
>JAPEIP010000007.1:15852143-15866517 GCA_026120095.1 Capsicum chinense | reverse complement strand
GCCCCCTATATTATATATATGTCATTTGATTAAAAAAAAAAATCCTACTTAGTAATCATTTATTTTACACCTTTTCTTTTTTCTTTTATGTATGCGGACATTGTTGACGTATTTTTCATTTTATTTCAAAATAGAAGCTTCCCTCCAACTTCAAAATGTAGATATTCTCCCTATCTTGTACTGTAATTTTTTTTTTTTTTTTTTTATATATATTTTGATCATTGACTTATTTTTTATTCAAAAAATTAGCAGTTTGAAGTTTGAGATTGGGTTGAATCAAACATTTCCCGTACAAACATTTAACAAACAAATCTCTTGAATTTCATATTTTTCAAAAACTTTTTATTATTGTTTAAAATATAAAAGTGCATTGAATTCAAGTATGATGGACAACACACTTTTGTCATATTAAATCTAATTAATGATATTCAATAATATTAAAAGCTTACTTATAAAATACTATAATTAATAAGTTTTCAAAGAATGTCGAATTTTGACACTATTAAATATAGAGGTACACCGGTCAAGCTCAAAGCCTGAGTTCGCCTCTGAAAAGGGCAGCTCGCCCCTGACTACCACTATGTAGAATTTGCTTTTAAGTTTTGGTAGTACCTTCTTATCCCATATAGTTTATCATGTGAATATTAGCATATGACAATTGGCGAAAATAAAATTTCCAAGACTGAGAAAGATACCAATAGAATCGCCAAATATAGTGGAGTACTTAGACAATTACAATCCAACAATTCAATATAAGATGGTTCATTAGAAGCCACCACCTACAGGATCATTTAAATGCAATACTGTTGGGTCTAGCAGGGGCAATCCCGAAAAGAGTTCTTATAATTTTGGTATTCGAAATCATACATGTTACTTGATTTTTGCGCAGATGACAGACACCACAAATACAGAGGCGGATATAGTAGTAATTAGAGAAGCCATGACTTTCTGTGTAGCTAAGGGCATAGCAGAATGCATCCCGGAAACTTTATCCTTGCTAGTGAAAAATAGAGGTGTTCATGGGTCGGTTCGGTTTGATTTTGTGCATTATCGATTCGGTTTATCGATTTTCTATTTGTAAATATGCTAAACCGATAATCGAACTAATAAGATACTCATTATCAATTTTCGATTAATCGATTTTTGATCTTTATCGATTCAGTTTTCGGTTTAATCTGATAAGAAATACTCCCTTAGTTTTTTTCTTACTCTTTTATTTT
Organism: Capsicum chinense; assembly: GCA_026120095.1. Lineage (NCBI taxonomy): Eukaryota > Viridiplantae > Streptophyta > Magnoliopsida > Solanales > Solanaceae > Capsicum > Capsicum chinense. The sequence goes on along the minus strand of JAPEIP010000007.1, from coordinate 15,865,297 downwards.
TATTTGTTCTACACTATCTTCATTTAAAATCTACACAAATTAAAACAACTAAGACTAACTATAAAATACAACAGACAATAAGATATGTTTATATAATCTAAAACCACTATTTTATAAGTGCCTATGAAAATATAATTATAATATAATCTTATTGGGTTAACGGTTTAACCATTAACTAAAGGGTAAACAACATAAATCCCAACACTTTACTACCTAATCATTCTCTCTCTCTATTTTTATAATATTTACATAAAATTTTAGATATGATACATTAGTTAACGTCATGATACATTAGTTTATGATACATTAATAAATCTTTAATTATGGTTAAAAATAAAAAAATGATAATTAAGCCTACAGTTGAGCAATTAATGTGCTCAATCAAAGAAATTACTGTTTAAATTACCTAATATATGTCATTTAATAACTTTTGATAATAAATATCATAAGTTTTCCTATTATGTAAAATAAAACTTATGATATATTGTTTTATGATAACAAATATCTCATTTAATAACTTTGACTTCATGATACACTACAATTCATGACACATTACATTTATTTGCGGTTACTAATACATTACTATATTTTTTACTTAATACTTTAGATGTGTAAAAATTATCTGATACATTGTATTAAAAGTTAAATATCTTATGATACATTACTTTATATGCAAATACAACAACATTATATCTACTATTGTATTGTTAATTTAAGTTTCTGATACATTAAATTATTTGGTTGAGATACATCACTGTAATTAAGTTTGCATTATACTTGACTTATTTTTGAAAATATCTGATACATTATATAATTTACATTAAGATATAAAACTACAATTAGTTTATATGATACATTGCTGAAGAGTTTTGATAGTTCAATCTATTTTTACGAAAATCAATGTCGTTCATATCATAATGAAATGGTGGAAATTAAAAAAGAAAGTTAATGATAGAAAGATGGAGTTGTTAGATCTAATTAAGTAGTAGATGAGAACATGATGAAAATTCAAAAGAAAGTTAATGGAAGTTGTAACTTAAATGTTGAAGTTGAAGATCAAGATGAGAACATGGTCGAAATTCAAAATAGGTGACTTGAGAAAATCGATGAATATATTTCCTGATTTTTGGGCTTGATTTACGGCACAATAAGGGGATGTGAGTGGATTTTTTTTAGATGTATAAGAAAAGAGGCAACTATTTTGAGTAAAAAGGAACTTTTCTAATTAGTTTAGTTGGATTAGATTTTAAGTAATAATAGAAGTATAAATAACATAAATACCAAAATTTTAAAAGTAATTACTCTCTCTCACTTTTTTAATTACTTTACTCTCTCTCCCTATTAATATACATAACATAACCGATATATACATAACATTCTGTGTATATATGAGATTTTTATAATATATTTAGGAAGTTGGAATTTTTTGTAATATTGTAAACATAAGTTGTGTATTTGTATAATTTTTAGATAATAGAAACTTAAGGTGTGGTTATAACTAATTTATCCTTAACTAAAACCTTAAAATTGAAAACCAAACCAATAGCCCAATAAAAAAGTTTACAAAACGATTAAAAAACCATTAACCCAATAACACAATATTAATAAATCAATGACATTTTTTATCAGTTCGATTTATCGATTCAATCGGTTTTTTTCACACCCCTAATGAAAAACGTTGAGGACGAAAAATAGGTGATACGATGACACCTTCTAACAATAGTGGAAGATTCAAACGCTTTAATGGACTTTTGTAAAGCTAAAATACAACACACATGCAGGGAAGGAAGGAAATGCAATAACTGATTACTATGCAAACTCGGCTTTGGAGAGATCAGACAGAAAGAATTCAGCTTCACAGAGATATGGCTAAGTATGGTAAGGTCCTAATCAACATGAACAAAGTCTAATCTCCACAATTAGGTTCAACAATAAGAGAATAACAAATTGATGACCACAAAAATACAAGATAAAGGCAACCAACAAATCTGGTAATAAGTATTGACGATTTACCATTGCGATTAATTATGAACATCCAATAGAGAGTACATAATATAAAAGAAATAGCCATAGATTACACAATATACAACTTTATCCAATTCTAGATGGACAACTTGCTCTATTCTTAAGTTTTCTTATTTTAGCTAATTCCAATTTTAAACACTTTTTGAATACTTATTCTTTTTATATAATTATCAATAAATCATTTTAAACACTTTTGTAAATATTAATTCTTTTTATATAATTATCAATAAATCATCTCATCACATTCCATTAATTAACCTCAAATAAATTCAAGATGGTAATTATTCGACAGAACCGACACAATTTCTAGATTATTCCCAAATAATCTAACAATTGTACTTAGGTGATCATATTTTGTAAATATGACTCAAAACTCGAGCTCACAAAATACAGCTCAACAATATTAAAAGGCAAAACATTTCAATAATAAGGCCCCATTTAGCCATGAGATAATAATATTTTTTAAGTTGGAATTGGAGTTAGAGTTAAAGTTAGAGTTGATATTGTGTTTGATTACTACTTTCTCTATTTCAAAAAGAATTATGTATTTTTCTTTTTAATTTATTTCAAAAAGAATAATTCTTTTTTTTATAATATTTTAATTTAACTTTACAACTAATATATTTAAAATCACAAGATTAAAGAATATTTTAGTACATTAATATAGCTTTAATTTAGCAAGATTTAAAAAATTTGTGTATTTTCTTAAACTATATGTAAGTTAAACTAGATCTCCACGTTTTCAAAAATTAGTTCGCTGCTTTAAAGAGCGCGTGAGCACCGTAAATATCCCTTCCTCCGTCCTCTAACGTGCAAAGGTATAATTTGAAATCAGAGCATAAATTTTTCAAAAAATACATTTGATTAATTTTCGGCAATCGGTGCATTGCGTAATTGCAATTGTTTTAATGCTAGATCTACTAATGAACCACTCCAATGCCGCTCCATTATGTATCATATATATTGGTCTGCCTAAATTTGCAATTTTTTTATTTTTTTTGGTTAACTCATTTTTGTGATTAATTGTGTGTAGAAGAGGTGTGTGGATATTGAGTCAATCAAAATTTTAGTGGACACTTTGTCGTGATTATTCAATGGCCGCACCACCGGCAAGGGTACGAGCAGATTACGATTACCTCATAAAGCTTCTGTTGATCGGCGATAGCGGTAAGTGATTTATGATATCTTCCTCTCTCTCTATACCCTTTATCTATCATTGGTACACTAGACTTACCTTTCATTTCTACTAGACACTGTTTTCATAACTCAAACCCGAGACCTCTATACTTTACCTGTTACACTCAGGCTCCCCTTCATCTATCACATCTTGGTAAATTTCTAAATTATTTTTTAATTGGATTAGCGTTTTAAAATGTTGATTTTTCTTCATTTTTGGCTGTATTGAGACTCACATAATTGACTTCTATACCAATAAAACAACAACATACCCAGTGTATTCGCACAAAGTGGAGTCTGGGGTAATGTGTACGTAGTTTATACCACTATCTTAGATGAAGTAGAGAGGCTGGTTCGGGTAGACCCTGACTCAATACAAATAACTGTATAACAAATAAAAAATATAAAAGCAACCCACAAAAAGAGATATCACATTGTTAGATAATAAAAGAAACAAGACACCCACAAGGTAGTACTATACACTAGCTATTCAAAATCACAGACATCACCAAAACACCACAGACTCTGACTATAAGAAACTACAGACATAGAAACAACAAAACACTCTTTCCTACTATTACGGGCGCACTCCTACCTACTAACCCTCTACACTAATCCGCGTCCTCTGCACCTTCTATACGAATCAAGCATTTAAATCAAAAGTACAACTTTAAGTTTATCAGATTTGGTAGTTTTGTTGTATTCTTCTCTGTGGTACTTTGCTACATTCTCATGACTATGCAAATGATTAACCTCTAATGGTCTTGCCTGCTATTTATCTTGATCTTTTTTTTTTTTTTTTTTTTTTGCGTTATTTGTCCCTGGTTGTCACTTGTTTATGAAACATATTAAAGAGTATATGCTGCACCAACAGCGCGTGCAGCTAAGTTGCTCGGACTTTTCGAAAATTTCATAGGGTGCGTGTTGGATCCTACAAAAGTAGTACATTTTCGAATGATCTGGCACGGGTGCGACAACATATTTGGAGAGTTCGAGCAACTTAGGATTGTAGTAGGTTAATGGGAGATACTGAGGGATGACTTGTCAAGTGACCAGGATATGGCTCGTGAGTGTAGTGGTGGGTAAATATACTGTACACTAGGTGGAACTAGGATAGTCAAGCAACATTATTATCATGGTGGGCGATATTTTCTCAAGTCTGTGGAGTAGCTTATATGTTTTGTTTACCAGTTTGTTTATTAGAAATGTCAATATCCTAAATAACATAATTATCTTGCTCCTCCTTATATGGAATTTTAGTTATGATACTTTAGGTAACTCTATTTCAATACTAAGTTTGTTTCTTATCACATAAGTAGAGTTCAGATGTAGAGGGTAATAGAGAATTTGTGTTGCAACACTAATCAAAAAAAGAATGTGGCAAATCTTTCCCTAGAGGCAGTGTAGAGATGATAAGGCTTTGAAGGCTATCAGGCATTATATTTGTTATCCCCCTGATCTATGTTGCTCAGACTCTTCAAAAATTTCGTTGGGTGCGTGTCGGATCCTTCAAAATTAGTGTATTTTTGGAGGACCCGATACGGGCATGACAATATTTTTGGAGAGTCCGAGTAACTTAGCCCCTGATTCAATTTGGTTGTTTTACTTTCCGTTTTAGTCCATTTCAAAAAGAATGTTCCTTTCCTTTTTTGGCAATTCTTCAACTTCAACTTTCCATATGACATGTTTAAGACCACAATATTAAAGGACCTTTTGGTACATTCTAGTTATCTTTTGTTTAAGATCACAAGATTTTAAAGTCTTAATTACTTAAACTCACTAGAATAACAAATAGAAACAGAGGGAGTACTTGTTTTCATAATGTAGTTCGTCCTGCACTACATAGTTTAAACTCCTTTATTAAATGTCTTAGATACATGAGTAGAAGATATAGGTTGGCTGCAGTCTGCTGCCAAATGGGAGCAGTATTGTCAGCTTTTCTTTGTAATTAACTATTAGAGTGCGTGCTCCACTGATTACCTTATTTCAACCCAACAGTTTCCTATTAATGGGACATATTAACTAACGCGTTCCTATCTGGCTAAAACAATAAGTTAATCACATAGTGATGTTTACGTGGAAAACACCTGGCTCAAAGAGGTATAAAAAACCATGACCTGTACCTCTATAGGATTTAATCCAACTCCACTAAAACAACTGAGCCTCAACAATCAACAAATTACAAGACTCTTGTAAACTAGGAATTAAACTCTAACTCCTATTTCTGCAAAACACAAACCTTTCCCAAGGTGAGTGTTCCCAAGTCTTCGAGTTCCCCAACTTGAAGACAATATTCGTACCTCAGTTTATACTCTACTGAGACTAGGATTAAACTCATAATACAACTCAAAACCAATCCTAATACATAAAGTCTAAGACTCCTTAATTCTAAGTATTTGGAACAGGTTCAATGATGATATCTTTAAGATGGTGAACTGCACAGATAATTTGTCGATATGTTGCTTTCTTTGTAAGTGCGTGAGAGACTAAGTGAGTCTCTCCCTCGATATAAAAACAACTCTGCAAAGAGTCCTTCAATGTCATCAGTCTTCTATCTTCCTTTGGACTTCTCTTCACTCAACAGAGTTTGTTGATTATTCAAAGTCCTTTTTCAACCCAATCTCCTTAACTGAGTGAAACTCTTTCTTCAGTTTATCTTCCAGTGTTTTACTCAATCACCACTTCTTCTTTCACACGTGATCAATCATTATGATTGTATCAAGAGTGCTTATCCATTCCTGACTGTAAGCGAACTTGGCTGTTTCCCCTAGTGAGATCTGACTTCTGTCTTCATGTGATTGGACCAGCTTGAGTAACATGTTTCATTTACATGTCAATCATCAAAACTTCGCTGATTTAACAAATTTCCCCTTTTTTATGATGACAAACCTACTTCCTTGATGCAAACATTATAATCCCTCAAACACTTAGTCAAGAGTAGGCACTAAAATTAAACAGATTAGTCATTAGGTTATAAACATTTGCACAACTCATCTTCCCTTTTTTTAAATCATCGAAAAGTTGGTACAAGATAAGCCAAGAGCAAAAAATAGACGTTTAATAATCCATGGCCACTGGAGCTATCACTAAAACAAGCAGAACATGAAAGAAAAGACAAATAATGCATAAAAGTGTACAAGGATTGAGGTTAACGAGCAAAAGACGCCATATCATGAAAACACCAACACATGATAACATGCAATCAATCCAAAAACAACAAGATGAGATAGAAAAAAAATCCTAGGGCTCTAAGAGTTGATGAAGATGGAAGGAACAAAAGGAAGCAACTAGGTCAGCCGATGAACAGTTTCAAGATTTTCAGTGCGTTCACAAGAAAGATCAGCTTAAAGAGAATTGATTTTGGAAAGAAGCATTATTCTCTCAGCCTCATGATCAGCCCGAGCTGTTACCAGAGTAGCATTCTTCTTAGCAAGAACATTTTGGAGAGCAACAGTTCGAACAAGGAGCTCCATCTTTTCAGTATTATGAATAGCTCGAGCAAATATCAATTCAGATTGAGCAACTTCTAAGTAAGTAGGCTGAGCATTTTTAGATGTTTGGTGTTCAAGGTCCTCTTCCAGTTCTGATTTAGAAAGTATATTTCTCAACCTTTGCATAGGATTAGCAAGACTCCTTATTGAACCAGGTAGTGCCATATGATTCTCTTGATGATTGAGGGTCTTAGGAGTTTCCTCAATCTTAAAGTTTGTATCTTGCTCCGTGAGTTTCCTCAGAACTGGAGGAATCAGAAGGAACAAGTTTTACAACTTGTTTCTTAAAAGGAGAGAAGGATTTTGACTAAGCGAATTTTGAAGAAGATTTAAAAATAGGATGTTCCACCGATTTTCCCATTCTCATAGAACAACGCAACACGTCTGAAGAAAAAGAGGCAGGGGTAGGAATAGGTGTTGCATCATGCCTTTTTTTGTTGACGTGAAGAAGATTAGTAGGGAATATGGAGAACGGGTTTCGAAGGTTAGTCAGACAGAAAAATCTGAAAGCTTGTCAGGGATTGTTGAAGAAATGTGACTGGTGGTTTTGGGAGGAGTATGAGGCACCAATTTGGTAATGTGAGATTCGCTGGGTGGTTTGGATTTGGTTGTATCGAAAGAAGATGAAGAGAAAGTCATAGAGAAAGAGGGAGAAACACACTCTATATGAAAAGAGAGAGATCAGTATGAATGTTGACTTTTGGGTGAGGCAATTTGTGGTACATAAGGTGTGACGATGGAATTGTAGTTAAAGCAGAGGTCTGATGGGAGTATGTTTGTAGTATTTTGAAAAATATAGACTCTTGGGACTTGGTTGTTACAGACTTGAATAGTTTAGGGATCAAATAAGCTTAGTTGTTTTATCAAACTGATTTTAGAAAAGATTAATTAAGATCATACCTGGTGGGTTTCAAAACATAACCAAAATCACTTGTATGAATCGGTATCTCTGCACAATTAAATACACAATTTAGTCAAGTCCTTCAAAATTATGGAATTAGGACACATAAGTTAATGTGCAAAACCGAATTACTCAACATTTTAGTTGGGACATAGACAAGAACTGAGATTTCTAGTCAATCATCAAGGGGATTTTATGCAATCTTAATCATCCCTTATTCTCTGTTCTTTTCAAAATGCTCTCTGCTCAATGTCTTAGTGAAAATATCAGCTATTTGGTCCTCAGTAAAATAGAACATGATGGATATAAGACCTTTTTCAATATTATCTCTAAGAAAATAGTGTCTAATATCTATATGTTTAGTTATTTTATGTTGCACAGGATTCTTTGCAATATTGATGACACTTGTATTATCACAAAAGATAGGAACACAACCTACATCCATACCAAAATTCATGAGTTATTGCTTGATCTACAACAATTGAGTACAACATGAACCAGCAAAGACATACTCAGCCTCAACAGTGGACAAGGCTGCTACTGATCTTGTTTCTTAGTGGACTGGGTAATTAGAAATGATCCAAGAAAGTGTGTCATACTTGTATTGCTTTTTTGTCCACTAAATAACATGCATAATCAGTATCAGAGTAACTTACCAACTTAAAGTTACTCCCTTTAGGGTACCACAAACCAAGATCAGTGGTTCCCTTGAGATATTTGAAGATTTTCTTCATAGCCTTTAGATGAGACTACTTGGAATTTGCTTGAAACATTACACATAATCCTACACTAAACACAATATCAGGCCTGCTTACTGTGAGATATAACAGTGACCCAATCATCCCTCTAAACAACTTTTGATCCACAGATGAACCTGTTTTATCCATATCCAGCGTAGTGGCAGTGGTAATTGGAGTGCTGATTTCCTTGGCTTTTTTCATGGAGAATTTTTTTGAGAAGTTCTCTCACATACTTTTATTGATGAATCAAGGTTCCAGAAGGTGATTGTTGGATTTTCAGGCCTAATAAAAAGGTTATCCCATCATACTCATCTCAAATTCACAACTCTTGTGTTTGGCAAAGTCATGAGTCATGTTGATGTTTGTGAAGCCAAATATGATGTCATCAACATATACCTGCACTATCAACAAATCTTTCCCATTAGTTTTTAAAAAGAGAGTGTTGTCAAATTTACCTCTAGTGTGTCCATGCTCCATAAAAATTTTTGACAACCTCTCATACCAAACTCTTAGAGCTTGCTTTAGTCCATACAAAGCCTTATCAAGCTTGTACACATATTTAGGAAATTCCTTACTTTCAAACCAGGAGGTTATTTCACATAAACTTCCTCTTTAAGAATTTCAAGAATGCACTCTTGACATCTATTTGGTAAAGTATGAATTCCTTATAAGCAGCAAAGGCCACAAGAAGTTTGATAGCCTCAAGTCTTGCCACAAGTGCAAAAGTCTCATCAAAATCTATGCCTTCTTCCTGATTGTATCCTTGAACCACCAATCTGGCCTTGTTCCTTGTAACTATTCCATGTTCATCAACTTTGTTTCTGTACGCCCACTTAGTTCCAATCACAGTTCTGTCTTTTGGAGGTGGAACTAAGTGTCAAACCTTGCTTCTTTCAAACTGATTGAGCTCTTCTTGCATGGCTATGGTCCAATCAGTATCAAGATGTGCTTCATTACCTTCTTTGGTTCAATCACAAACAAGAAGGCTTTGAAAACACACAGGCTCCTCAGTCCTGATCTTGTGGTAATTCTCGAGGTGAGATCAGTGAGAATATTTTCTATAGGATGAGATCCTTGATACTTGTATCCTTTTGGGATCAATCCTTGAGAGCTGCTAGGATCAACATGATTAGTTTGAGCAGGAGTAGATGGTGGTTAAGTTCCTCCTGTCAGAATGCCTCCAAATTCAGTTCCCTCTGTTGAGGTGCCTCCAGATTTGGTTTCTCCGGTTGATGGACCAGGTTGTACAACCTGTTCCATTGACTGTTCTTCAGAGTCACTTTCTTCCTTCATGTTAGTCTCAACACAAGATTCATCAAATACTACATGCACACTTTTTCCAACATAATTTGTTCTATTGTTTAAGACCCTGTAAGCTTTGTTATGATGTAAATATCCTAGGAAGATTCCCTCATCACTTCTAGCATCAAATTTTTCTAAATTCTCTTTGTCATTATTATGAATAAAACACTTGCAACTAAAGGTTCTAAAGTGAGAGATATTAGGCTTTCTTCCTTTTAGTAATATATAGGGAGTCTTTTCTAGAATAGGCCTGATCATGCATTTATTTATAATGTATGTAGCAGTACTGATTGCTTTAGCCCAAAGATTTTTTGAAAGATTTCCTTCAAGCATCATTGTTCTGGTCATATCTTCCAATGTCCTATTTTCCTTTCTACTACTACATTTTGCTGAGGTGTTATGAGAGTAAAAAAATTGTGATCTATACTATTTGTAGAACAGAATTCTAAAAACTTTGCATTTTCAAATTCTGTGCCATGATCAGATCTCATGGAAATTAGGGAAGTGCCTAGCTTCTTTTCCATTTTCTTAATGAATATGAAAAAGACCTCAAAAGCATTTCTTTGGAAGCTAAAAAGAGTGTCTAGGTAAACTTGGAATAACCACCAACAATCACAAAGACATATCTTTTTCCACCTCTGCTTTGAAGTCTCATTGGTCCATAAAGATCCATATGGATCAGGTCAAGGCACCTGACTATGCTGACATGGTTCTTTGATTTGAATGAGGACCTTACCTTCTTCCCCCTTACACATGCACTGCAAACTTTCTCATCCTTGAACTTAGTTTTGGGCAAGCCTAGTACCATGTCTTTGGAATAGAGTTTGTTTAATTGTTTCAGACTTGCATGTCCAAGTCTTTTATGCCATAGGAGGGGATCATTTTCTATTGCACTCAAACAAGTCAGCCTTGTTGCTAGCATATTTATTATATCAACTTTGTACACATTCTTATGTCTTGTTGCAGTAAGTACAACCTCCTTGGTATCTGCCTTTTTTGACTTTAACACCTGCAGAAGTAAAAATGACTTTGTTGCCTTTATAATAGAGTTGTGATATGCTAAGCAGATTGTGCTTCAGTCTTTTCACAATGTAGACATCTTCCAGTTCCCTTGATTTAAAGGGCCCAATCTTCCTAACTCCTGTAATGGTTCCTTTTTTGCCATCACCAAAGGATACTCCCCCTCCACTTATTTTGGAGAGTGAAAGGAATTTTTTCTTATCACCAGTCATGTGTCTTGAGCAAGCACTATCCAAGTACCAGTGCTTCTTGCTTCCTTTCACTTTCTCCTGCAAAAAAGGAAACATTCAGGGGTTATATTTTGGAACCTAGACAAGCTTGAGTCCTAGCCCATCGAGGCAACAGGTTGTGTGATCTATTCCTCTGACCAGGTCTGTTGTTCATTTTATTTGTCTGGATTTTTATGAAGTCAGATTTCATTGCCAGCCTTGTACTCCTAGATCTGCTTTGAGCAACAATTGGACATTCAGTAGTTGGGTGATCATGGTTACCACATATATAACATAGATCCTTAGTAACACGGTGGCTCTTATAAAATCCTAATCCATTCTTTTCATTGTGAGTTTTTTCACCCAATTGATGAACAATTCTTGAGGAATTTGTCCATCTATTAGCCATTTCAAGATCAAGTTTCAGTTGTGAGATTTCTTGATTTAACCTCTCTACCTTGTCCTTTTCATCACTACACTCTTGTTTGACCCTGGTCAATTCAAACTCAATTTATTCTTGTTCAGCATTTTTCATTCTTTTTCCTTTTTTCAGAAAGAGTTAGTTTTAAGATTTCAGTTTTTAAAATCAGATTTGAAGAATCAAGTTGACTAACTTGTTCCTTGAGAGTGTTGTTTTCCTTTTCAACAGTGTTTTTGCAAGTTTCCATATCAATTAGGTCAAACTTGAGACTTGCAACACTGTTGAATAACTCATCCCTATCAGAAGTTACTTCTTGGAAGTCATTAATTAAAGCACTCATTAGAGAAACAAGCTTTTCTTTAGAGAATAAATGCACCTTATTTTTAAGTTCAGGAGCACTTACCTCAGAGGTATCATCTTCTTCTTCCATGTCTGAATCTCCAATGGCCATGAGAGCAGTTTCATCAATCTCTTCCTCATATGATCCTTCTGAGTCAGACCCCAAAGTAGCTACCATAGCATATTCTTCCTTTTCCCTTTTCTTAGCTTTTTCTTTCTACTCCTTCTTAGTTCTTTCTTTTCTTCATTCAATTTCCCAAACAGGACAATCTCAGATTTGATGATCAGTCTTGCCACACTTGTAACATCCAGTAGGATTATTGTTGGACCTCTTTTTGCTACTTGTTCCATTTTTCTTTTTGAAGACTGTTGAAGTTCTTGGTTATAAATGCCACCTGTTCTTCAATCAATTCAGTTTCTTCATCACTTTCAGAAGCCTTTAAGGCCAAAGGGTTTTCAAGAGTTGCCCTTTCCCTTTCCCTTTTTGCTTTTTCCTTCATCAATTTGCATCTCATAAGTCTTATGATTTCCTACAAGTTCATCCAAAGTCATTCCAGCAAGATCCTTTGCTTCCCTAATTGAAGTAACCTTAACGTCCCATTTGGACTTGGGTAAGACCCTTAACACCTTTTCAACTTGTTCCTCAGTAGTAATAGTTTCCCCAGGGATGTCAACTCATTGGTTAAGGCAGTGAGTCTTGACATCATCTAATGAAGAGATTCAATCTCCTTCAGTTTAAAAGACTCATATTCAGTGAATAGTAGAGCAATTCTGAATTTTACTTAAGTGGTACCTTTATGTGCATTCACCAAGGTATCCCAAATTTGCTTGGCAGTGGTGCAGGTAGATACCCTGTTGTATTCAGCAGGACCTAATCCACACACTAAAATGTTCTTAGCCCTTTAATGCAACCAGATCATCAACAGTAAACTCATTTCTCACCTTCTTGACTTATTCTCCATCAACTAAATTCATTGGAATAGTTGGACCATCAGTAATTCTGTCCCACAATTCATAATCTTTACCTTGGATGAACATTTTCATCCTAGCTTTTCACCACCTGAAGTGAGAGCCATAAAAAAGATGAGGCCTAGTAGTGGATTGGCTTTCATTGTGACCAGTAGGAGGTGCGGAATTCATCATAGTGATCTTTTCTTAGGTGCTAGCCTTATGTAAGACAACCTCGCTCTGATACCACTTATTAGAGTACGTACCCTACTACAACAACAACAAACCCAGTGTATTCCCACCTAGTGGGGTTTGGGGGGGTAAGATGTACGCAGTCCATACCTCTACCTCTAAAGAAGTAGAAAGGCTGTTTCCGATAGACCCCCGGCTCAGGTCACGAGATACCACACAAACTCATAGTAAAGCACAGCACTAGGTTACACAACATAAATACGGCACCCATAAGTATTAGAAAACAGAGGAAAGCACACAGATTCGTAATAAAACATGGAACACGGAATCATAACAAGAATAAAACCCCCACCAAGTAATTCCCTACACTAGCGACCCAAACCGGCCCTA
>JAPEIP010000007.1:15807937-15841309 GCA_026120095.1 Capsicum chinense | reverse complement strand
ACACACATCACGATCCGGCGAAGACAGTACGGCGAACTGGAGTTCTGGCGACGGTAGCTCAGCCAGCTTCTCCGATGACTCCAACTCGTGAGTTGTTCTCTTCTTCTCTAACTTCCTCTTTCTCTCTCATTTACTAAATAACACACACAAAATCCTATTTGCGATTTTAAATCTTAGAAATGTGAGTTGTATTACTAGGAATTTGTTTGATTCAGCCGTAGGAGCAAGACCTTAGCTCAAATTTTCATAATTCATTGTCGTTTTTACTATTCCTTTTTGATTTTTTTTGGGGGAAATCTTATTCCTATTCCTTAGCTTATGATTTTGCTTGTGGTAATTTGAGTTTTGGTATAAAAGGCCAGCATTTTGACAAAATAAGGAAAAATGTTAATTTTATCTATTAATTTTAAATTATCGACAATTAGTTTTAAAGTCGGAATGGTAGCAATGCATTGTCTGATCCTTCGATTTGTGTTATTGTTGTTGTTAGTTGGAATGAAAGTCATAAATGTGATATCTTTTACTAAATTATTGCAATTATTTAAGCGAAAGATTATTCTTTCTAATAATTTTACTGTTTGACAGAATCCGAATTCGGAAAAAGGATTGCTTTGCTATTTTTTTGGTGACCGGTTATATCTTTTTTTTTAATATAGGCCAAGCAAAGGTAAGTTGATTTTTCTCTATTTTCTTATAATGAAATCTTTAAATGTAGTTTAGTTTGGGATTGTTCGCAGTAGAAGGCTTTGAAAGCCATAAATATTTTGTGATGATTATATGGTGTGAGAGGGACATGCGACACCTTTGCTTATTTGCTTTATTACACTTGTTAAATTGTTTGACTTATACTATAAATGAATATGCTACTTGAAAGTGATTAAGTGTAGTTACTTGAAGGTTAACTTTTATTTTTAATTTTGTTGAAGCGTAGTGTAATACCCTGTACTTTCCTAGCTTGAAAAGTTTTCCAAGAATGTTAGAATATTTCTTTGAAAGATGAATCCACTTTTGTACACATGGTATTTTCAAGATTTTCACTTTTTCTCATATGGGAAATTCAATAAGCCTTCCATCGATACCTAATTTGTCCAAATCTGACACCCGGATGAAGAGTTAGAGCCTTTTTAGTGATACAGTGTATCACGTAAGCCTTTAGCGCGTCGCGGAGATAGCTCAAATGACAATTGTCAATTTCCAGTATTGCTCCACGATAGTGGTGCGTCACGCCAAACTTCCAAGTCGTAGATAATGTGGCAACGCGATAGTTCTGCGTCGTGCCACCGTGCAATTTCCCATTTGTCACTTTTCAGATACTTGACGCGATAGTGGCGCGTCGCGCAAAGGATGAAAATTGAGAAATTTTCTCAAAAATTTAAATACGTGTCCTAGGGTTAAAAGGGTCAATTTTACACCCTATATAAGCCTTATCACATGAGATTTGGCCATAATTCAACAACTTATACTCAATTACTCTAAAAAAACTCTCAAGAACAAGCACTAGGGTTTTCATAGAAGGTTCAATTCCAAGGGAAATCACCGTCAAATTTCAAGAATTTCCTCCGTCAATCTTTGTGTATTTATGAACAAAGGTATGCATAGTATTCATTCATGGACTCTTTTCGTCCATAAAGCCCAAGAATCTCCTTTCCAACTTCAAGTTTATGGATTTCTTTATGAGTTTCATGTTGGGTTTGTTTTGTTCATGTTGAGAATGATTAATTGAATTCTAATCCATGTTGGGTGATCAATTTTATGTGGAATTGATTAGTATAAATGTATATTCATGTGAACTTACGATTAAACCCTATAATGATGAAATTAGAATTGAATCATGATGTCTAATTGTTGTACAATGTTGTTTACATATACTATGCCTACCATGTGTTTGATTGAATGCCTATATGAAGAAAAAGTGCCCAACTAGCATGATATTATGAAATCCCCATTTATGTACAAGTTTATGCATATCACATGTTTGATAAAGTACTTCAATATATGAATTATGAATTGTGTTGTTGGTCATGTGTTCGAGTAAGTCATGTTATGTCAGTTTCTTTCCATCAATTCCGGGGGTACTTGTACCTGACACCTTAGCTGTGTGCCTAGAGCCATGTCATGTTTTCACGATACTCTCAGATAAGTCTCGATCCATAGAACTCAGTCAATCATGTGAATCAGGAAATCTCAGAAATCTCACTAATCTCAGTAGTTCAGTAACCTCCACGATCTCAGTATTCCCAGTAAGTCTCAGTAACTTCAGTACTCTCAGTCAGTCCTCAGATCTCAGTAGCATTCCGTCGGTCAACAGAAATCAGTAAATTAAGTTTTAGCTTTGCTAAATGATACCATCAGTTAATCAGTTCGGTTCAGTTAAATAAGTTTAGTTTAATTAATCAGTTCAGTGTCTATTTAGTTGGGAGTAGGATTCAGCACCGAGTGAACCCAAGGATGGGGACTCACCTGTTATTCAGTGGAGGGTGTGATCCTTAGAAGCAATCCTTGTGCTCCAGAACTACGTAGCCAATATAGGTTGAGATGCACCCTACGTGTTTAGGGATATATATATATATATATCTCATTTGGGTTACCTACTAGGAGGGGTTGACGGAAGAGCTCCCTGTCAGTGAGGGTATACTCACAGTAGGTCTTTACTCGTGGCACGATATTGACGCCTTTCCAGTTGGGGTTATAGGTTGGACCCCACCAGTTCAATTTCGGGGTATGTCGGTTAGATGATTACCTCCCACAGTCTTAGTCTCAGTTTGAGTAAAAGAACTCAGATAGTTCTTTAGATTTCAGGACTGTCAGATACAGTCAAATTCAGATACGGTATGGAACTCACCTAGTTCTATCAGATTCAGGACTGTTAGATACAGTCACCCATGTTATCATTTATATCAGTTCTCAGAACTTATGTTATAGTATTCAGCTTCAGGACTGTCAGATACAGTTAACCAGACCAGTTCTTCATCACTAGAACTGTCAGAAATAGTTATTTATGTATCAGTAACATAGTATCAGTCCCTTAATATTCAATAATACAGTATCAATCTTTATCACTTATCAGCGACTCAGGGGTCAATATCAGTAGACTCAGTATTTAGTCCTATCACGATCTCAGTTACAGTTACGTAGTCATGCATGTATTCTCACGTTTATGTTAGACAATCAGTTAGACTGTTCATGCATATGAACCATTTGTATTCAGCCTACCTTACTTGCATACCAGTACATTCAAAGTACTGATGCATTTGCACTATGGTGTCTTATACCATAGGTTTAGAAGTACAAGCTCCAGAGCATCAATAGCATCCCAGTTCAGCAGTCAGAGTTAGCTATGAGTCCTCATCCTTTGAGGACATGATGATTACATTACTATTTCAGCTTTCAATTTAATTCAGTTATCGAAGTTAGTTGGGAACCTGTTCCATCAACTCCTTATTCAGATAGTTTAGAGGCTTTCAGACTATAGCATGTTAGATAGTTACTTCATATTTGCTTTGGTATTGTTATACCATTTTCAGATATTGTTTATCAAATGTTTATTCAGTTTTGAACCTTATGGCCATTCAATTCATATTTCCGCATATTTATAGTATATTTTTCAGTTCTCAGTTACAGATATCAGTCATGGGTTAGCTTGTGGTCCTTTGGGGTCATGAGCATCGTGTAACATCTCAGGTACCATATTTGGGGCGTTACACGTAGGTACTTGAAATGTGAACTTTTTATTTTGAATTTTGCTATGCTTGGTAAATTGATTAAGTGTAGGTGGCTAAAAGGTGAATTTTTATTTTGAATGTGGTTTAGTTTGGTAACATGTGAGATGACTTAGTGACTTGAAATTGATTAAGTGAAGATATTTGAATTTTGAATTTTTTTTTTTTAATATAGTTTAGTTTGTTAGCATATGAGATAACTTAGTCACTTGAAATTGATTAAGTGTAGGTAGTTGAAAGGTGAATTTTTATTTTGAATGTGGTTTAGTTTGGTAGCATGTGAGGTGACTTAGTCACTTGAAATTAATTAAGTGTAGGTAGTTGAAAGGTGAATTTTTGTTTTGAATGTGATTTAGTTTGGTAGCATGTGAGGTGACTTAGTCACTTGAAATTGATTAAGTGCAGGTAGTTGAAAGATGAATTCTTGATTTGAATGTGGTTTAGTTTGGTAGCATGTTAGGTGACTTAGTGACTTGAAATTGATTAAGTGTAGGTACTTGAAATGTGAATTTATCATTTTGAATGTGGTTTAGTTTGGTGACTTGGGTGGTGACTTAGTGACTTGAAATTGATTAAGTGTAGGTAGTTGAAAGGTGAATTTTTATTCTGAATGTGGTTTAGTTTGGTGACTTGGGTGGTGATTTAGTGACTTGAAACTGATTAAGTGTAGGTACTTGAAATGTCAATTTATCATTTTGAAGGTAGTTTAGTTTGGTGACTTGGGTGGTGACTTAGTGACTTGAAATTGATTAAGTGTAGGTACTTGAAATGTGAATTTATCATTTTGAAGGTAGTTTAGTTTGTTGTTTTGGGAGGTGACTTAGTGACTTGAAAATGTTGAAGTTTAGGTACTTGAGAGGTGAATTTTTATTTTGAATGTAGTTTAGTTTTGTACCTTGAATTTAGCTACTTTTTCATTTAGAATTTAAGTACTTGAAATGTGAACTTTTGTGACTTGAACTAATTAGTTGAATTTGATTGATTGTGCAGATGGAACCTGATTATAGATGGAGATATCAACGGAATAATGATAATATGTCACGATCCAAAAATGAGGGTCATGATGACACTTGTCGCAACATACCTTGACAAGTAAGCCTGATAAGAAAGATGAAAAAACAAAAATATCCTAAGGTAAGGCTTCTAGAACGAAGCCAAACCATATAAGTAATCATAATAATGCGGAAAGAACTTATCCAAAATACCACTCATGCCCAAAAGCAGGTGTCAATAGTGTAAGAATTACTAATACAATCCAAGAGTCAAATACATCAAAAAAATAATCATAAAAAGAATAATATCTGTCTCCGAATACTAATAAATACATAACTACTTTAGAAAGATAGGGGTGAACTTCGGACGTATGAATATCCAACCACTACCTTGAAAGCTCCAACAATCACCCGAGTCAAGAAATCTGAGGTGCACTCGATCTAGAACCTACACCGAAAGGGCGCAGTAGGCATAAGTACGGTCCACTTATACTTAGTAGGTATCATAGGCTAACCAAGCAAAGTAGTAAATAAAACATACAAAATATGCACTAAGGGCACGTCACATGCAATCAAAAAATGTCCCACAACAGTATCCCACACCGCTTGCACTAACAGTTTTAATATATATCACATATATTACAATGACACACCAAAATACAGAACACAAGTATACATTATGTCACATATAAATAGAGCAATAGAGAATATGTAGATACAAGATCATCAAATATAATTAAAGGAAGATAAGACAAATACATAGATGACAAGTCAATAAGGAAATACAACAATACATAAACACAATAAAGTAAGTGTAATGTATGTGATGATGATGATGCACGAGGTCATCGCACAACCTCCTAGATCATTGCACAATCCCCGTATACACTTATAGAGATAAAGCTTCCCAATGTAGGATGCATGGGGGTTCGTTAACTGATACACCTAAATTATACCTCTCTTACAAGAGAGTAAGCGGTCGTTTTCACTTCAATTTCACCACTTGCAACTAGTGTTTCAATGTTTTAGATCAATGTTATGAGAAAACTAGAATTGTGTTCACTATGGGTGTTGATACTTGATGTGCACTAATTGTGATTCAAGACTCTTGTGACAGATAGGAACAACAGATTATCAATATTAAAGTGTTTTCTAAATGTCTATCAACCTATTTAGACTTTCAGCCACCCAATTCTTTTGAACTGAGGAAATCCGTCTAATTAATCATATCCTATCTCAGGTTAATTAACCTTGTTACAGCGTTACTATTAAATGAAAGTTTAACCCTTTCAAGTCCCTATTGATAATTCCCTTCCTACTAGATCGACTTCTTCTTTCAAGAAAGTCAATACTTTGGTGTGGTCTATTGTTTGCAACCAACATACAACATACATAATAGAAGAATTACCAAGAAGTTCCTACTGCCTTAAGAATCTTGATCGACTAGTGAACGTACAAGACTAAACCCATAGATCCCATAATTTGGGTTAAGGAAATTAGATACTCATTATGTAAGAAGCAACAACACATACTGAATTCATGATTCAATAAATGATAACTTACAGAATGATGAAGGTATATAATTGTTTCTCCTTCGAGATCACACTAGAATTTCCCTAAACTTAATTTGCAAAAATACAGAGAAAAGATAGTCAGAGCTTTTCCCTCTCACGAGTTTCCTCTTTAATAAAAACCTAGAACTTGTCCTTAAATGCCTAGGCTAATTTGGGAATCAAATTACAGATCACAAAAAATCTCTCGCACATGTGACGCCAAATGTGATGGCTTATCAAGAGTCTGATGACTTATCAGACAATGTCGTCAACTCCTTTTTAAATTCCATGTTTGCTGCCTTCGGCTGACGACAAGTCTTGATGACTTATCAAGATTTTGATGGTTTATCAGAAAATGGTCGTCACTTCTCCACTTTAACTCCCATGCACTGTCTTTGGCTGATGATATTCCTGACGACTATTCACAAAGTTGACGACCTCTCAGACAAGTCGTCAGTTGTAATCTTCATGGCTGCTTACTCAAAATCTATCTCCTTTGACTCAGTTGTCATTGGTTTTTATACATCTTAGCTCACCTGCACAATCACAGAGAAAATAATGAAAAACAACAAAAGTTGCTTAAGAATTTACAATTATTCCGAGTTAAAACCCTTAAATGTGCTAGCATCAAGCTTACACATCAACACCCTCAACGTAAAATAATTGCTTGTCCTCAAGCGACTAACACATTATAGTACCACAGTGTTTAACCAAGGGAATGTAAAGCATATATAACAGTCAATCTTTAATTTTAGTTTAAAACATATCACCCTCTCCAAGTTCAAGCACTTTAACCTTAATTGTGTATAGTATTGAAGATCCATAATGCGACACAAAGGAATCAAGATATGACATCAACTTAGCAACAATAACCATACATATACACAAGTTACACTACCCAGACAAGCAAAGAGCTATCAATAAAACTCGTGTGCCCTTACAACAACAAAGTCCCTCTTCACTCATATATGAAATCAAGTATGTCATTATAGGGACAACCAAGAGATGCTCACTCTCAGAAAGAAGTTCCAGTCACTGTATGCCAAATACCATAGGCTTACCCTTATTTTCAATATCGAGGTTTTCAGATAGTTGAGTTAAGATCACTATAGGTCTTTTCTTCGGCTTGTAATGTATGCTTGGGGCTGGTATGATATGTAATGATATTTAAAGTGACTAATCCTCCTTGACACTATAAAAGTTTCAAGGGTCCTACTTATTGACCTTTTCTTTATTTCTCCCTTTATTTATCGCAATAAACTCAAGATGGGTGCGGTCTTTTTATTTTCCCATTTTCACAACTTTTTTTTCTTGCTCTTTTTCAACCACACCCAACTTTACTCTCTTTTCTATTATTTTACCTTTCTCCATACTTATTTTTTCATCATGCACCCCTATAATAGCCACCCTTAATGTAGGTGATTTGCCTAAGTCAAAGTGCATAATGCCCAAGGAGGACCAGGGCCAAAACAGGTTTATTGTGACAAATGGGAAGGTGATAGGTATAATTAAAAGAATAGGCATTCAGGCTCAAAATTGGGATCAAGGGATGTTATTCATATATGGAAGGTCATTTAGGATAATAGTGGACTAATATAAAAAATGACCTATGATCCTTTCCTAACTACTCTCCTACGACCAAGGCAAGACTAGCCGGACAAGTTCTGGATAAACACATAATAGGAACTAGGTAGTATCTCACACACACATGACACATAGTTACATCAGAAGCTGCTACCTATCTAGTTCATGCAATTGTTATTGTTATAAATTATTATATCCCTAGTATTAATGACAAACCAAGATTCACAATCATTGCATGTCGACATATATCACATAGTTGCACTATACACATTTAGAGAAGTGTTCAAGCTTAAAAGCAATGATGACTGCCATACGAACTCTCCTAGTAAAATATAACACTGAGCAAACCACCTGAGAAAACAACCAACACAACCAATAAACAAATATCCTACCCTCAACAGAAAAGAACATGCATTGTCCCCAATGCATATCTAAAAAGAAATCAAAATCATAGGGGTTAGGACATACCTGCAGTGGCTCAAACACACAAATCATGGGTAGCTAATCCTGCTACTACATCATCAGCTACCTCATCCTCATCGGGAGCCTTCCTCCATTCTGACACATCTGGCCTAGTAGTTGTTGGTGGTCCACTAGTTTAGGAACTTACAACCCTCCCTCGTAAGGCCTTCTTCTATTTCTCATTGTCTATTTGAGACTCTTGCATCACTTTTTTCATCTCTACTTCCTTAGCCTTTTTTCTCGCCTTCTTTTCTACTTTTCTTTCTTCATTGCTATCATGCCTTTTTCTCTTACCCTTATCTTTTTTCTCGTACTTCTTTTTTCTTTGATTTACTGGTTCTTCAGTGATGTCAAACAACAATATCTCATCTTCAGACTCATCAAAAACTGGGTCTGCAGAGATCATGAGTTAATGTTGCTGCTGTACTACAACATCAACTTTTACCTTGTCCAAGGATGCTTTGAAAAGTGCGAGATCTGGTGCTGACATCTTCCTTAATCGTGCGTCCAGATGACTTTCCACTGCCTCAACCCTTCCATGCAAAGATTGGAAATGTTCAAGGGCCTCTCTAATTCTCTTGTCTACAACATAAACAAATTGGTCGGCAAATAGTTTCAACTGTGCCTCGTACCTCTTTGATTGTTTTGCCACTCTCCTAAAATTTGGAGCATTAAATGTTAACTTCGATACCTAAGATGTTGTTTTAGGGATTGCTTCATTCTCATGAACTAAGTCTGTCCTCGCAGAGGATGTTGGCTGAACAGCTTCGAAAATTTACACCTCTATATCTGGTGCTAAGTTAGTATCTGGAACAGATGTTTTTAATTCAGCAACCGAATCTGGTGCAGCCCCTGCTTCCTTGTCTAGCACTAGCCTTGGGTGGTTTTCATTGTACCTCATGGAGTCGTGGGTCCTCTTAGCCAGGAGTTCTTGATCTACCCCTACAATCTCTGGTACATTAGTAGCCTGGCACAACTTCGTGACAAGACAAGGGGATAGATATATAGTGTCGGGTTTGTGGGAAGCTTAGACACAAGGCTTATGACCAAGACTGCTCTATCATCACCAAGAATATTGTCCTCCATTTTTGGCATCAAGCGAGTGCGCACCACACCCAACTAAAATCTTGTTTTCTGAGTTAGTAAGGCTTTAAAGATCCTTTCACTAATATTTTTCAACCACTCCGGTTCCCCTTCTACTATGATCTTGGCCAACTAAGGACGCTTTTTTGGTCTATTTTTCATTCTGAAGTAGAATTTTAGTGAATTGGTCAGAGAAAAGAAGTTGGGGCCATGGAGAAATCTGTTTATGGTACTGTCAGAAAGATCTACGATCACTCCCCTCACTGGAACTGTCTCTCGAGTAGGCATGTCTACTGATTTCTCTTCGGGCTTGAACATGTTCTCCAAGGTAGCCTGGTAGTTTGCATAAAACTCCCGAACTAATATGGGGCAAAATAAGTCACCTCTTTTTGTGGTCCAAGTCAGACCATGGTCCTTGAATACCTCCTCCATCAGGGGATATCTGCTTATCCCTTTGGTAATGGTCCCCATCTCCTCACAAATTACCCTCTTAACTGTTCTTCTTTTTATTCTGCTAAGTCCATCATAGAAAATTCTTTTTTCTCCTGAGACTTGCCATCTGGCACTTTCTCAAACACTGGGATTCTTGTACTTGATCAAATCTCCCCGTATCGGGGAATCTTCACTGGTTGATTGTTGTTCAGAAGAAGGATTCTCTGTGGAGGGTTCTTTACAGTTAGGCTGTGCAGATGATGTATGTTCAGAGGTGGAGTTTGGTTTCTCAGAAGCTGTCTACTCAGAGGGTGTATATACAGGCGATGATGTTACTTTAGTCTCACTTTGTTCATCCACCTCTTTCTTAGATTATAGAGGAGGTGTAGCTACTTTTTGACTCTTCTTCTTTCTTTGTCTTTTGAGTTGAGGCTCCTCTTCTTCATAGTCAGATTTATCAAAGAGTCTCTGAGGCACGCTCCCCTTAGATACCTTCTTTGCTGCTTTAGTTGATTTTTATTTTGGTGGCATAGTGAACTCCTAGAACAAGAGAAAACCAATACTCTGTACTCAGGGGTAAAAAACACAGGCATGCCAATCAACTTCAAATCCCCTGAAAGGGTATATCAGTGCCTTTGAAGAAAGTTGTGACGACATGGTCTGATAAGCCATCACATTTGTGATAACTTATAAGACATGCCATCATCCCAAGACAGAAAAGGGCCAATTCTCACACAATTGTTATGACATTTTCTGACAAGCCATCATATTTGTGATAGCTTATCAGATTTGTCGTTAGCCCAAAACATGATTCCCAGCTTATTCTTAACTTATTACTCATTCTAAATCTTCCTCCCCAACACTTTGGAAATACATTCTTGGGCTGAGATTTCATCTTTTAGTGATCGAGGCATAATTGTAAACCCTAGTTTCAGTTTTCACATCAATTCTTTGCTAAACTTGACTCAATACCCATGGAAAACCAAGATTTAATGGACTTCAAAAAGGAGATGATCTTGGAGTATACCTGTTAGTCAACTTAGAGGAGATGAAGAACTTTCTGGCACTAATGCTCGATTGAGGTAGGCGAGATAGAAAAGGGGGAAACACACTTACGTTTGAACCCAACACCAATGGGCAACAGGGGAAGCTATTACCTTATTTTAATGATAATTAACTAACCAAGGCAAGAAAATACACTAAAAATGGAAAGGAAATACAATAAAGAAAAATAGGCACGGGAAGGTGAGGAGGCTTAGGTCAACAAAGACAGGCCGGGTTGGATTTTCTCTTTTGGGTCCAGTTTTACAAGACGGCTTATCAGAACTGTGATAGCCCATCACATAATGCCGCCATAAAGGCAGAGTGTGACCTTATTGTAGCTTATCTGACGATAATGTTCGACGGCTTATCACTGGTGTGATAGCCCATCACATATGTTATCAGTTCAAGACAGAGTGTTGCCTAGTTTCATCTTATCTGACGATAAATCCTGATGGCTTATCCCAAGTGTGATAACTAATCAGGTTTTGTCATCAGCACCTGGTAAACAACAATAATTTTATCTCGATCCCTACATGCCTCATCAATTCAGCACAACCACTCTCTTTAAACCAAAATTAAAACTAAATAAATAAACAACCTACATTAAACATAAAAACTTTGGGTTGCCTCCTAATAGCGCCTGATTTATTATCATGGCATAAATCAGTTATCTTGATTACTCAAACTTCATCGAGATACATGGAGACTATACACTTTATCAAGTCTGTTGGACCGATGTATAGCTTCATTAACTACCTATTTACCTTAAAGATACTCCCATCCTCATTCTCGAGTTTAACTACTCCAGATGAGTAGACTTGACTTACTTTGAATGGGCTGGACCATTTTGATTTTAACTTACCTGGGAACAACTTCAGTCTGGAGTTGAAGAGGCATACCAAGTCACTTCTCTGAAAGTCTCGCTGTCCAATCCTTCAATCATGGTACTTTTTTAACTTCTCTTTGTAGAGATCTGCTCGTTCATATGCATTGAGATGGAATTCATCCATCTCATTCAATTGCCCCAGCCTCAACTCCATTTCCTCATTCCAGTTCAAATTGAGTCTTTTGAGTGCCCAAAACGCCTTATGCTCCAATTCAACTAGCAGATGGCATGCCTTACTATAAAACAGTTGGTATGGTGACATGCCGATAGGCATCTTAAAAGCTATTCTATATGCCCAAATCGCATCGTCTAGCCTTCAAGACCAGTTTTGCCTGCTAGCATTCACAATTTTTGCAAGGATGGCTTTTATCTCTCCTTCACTTGCCTACTAGTATGTGGGTGGTATGGAGTTGCCACCTTGTGTTGCTTGACACCATACTTTGCTAAGGTAGCTCGAAATAATTTGTTTTAGATGTGGGACCCACCATCACTTATAGTGGTATGTGGCACCCTAAATCGAGAGAAGATGTTTCTCTTGAGGAATGCAATGACTCTCTTCCCTTTATTATCAGCCAAAGCGATGGTGTCAACCCATTTTGAGATATAGTCTATAGCAACCAGAATATATTTCAACCCATATGAGCTTATAAAAGATCCCATAAAGTCGATGCCCCACACATCAAACAACTCTACTTCCA
This sequence comes from Capsicum chinense, assembly GCA_026120095.1. Taxonomy (NCBI): domain Eukaryota; kingdom Viridiplantae; phylum Streptophyta; class Magnoliopsida; order Solanales; family Solanaceae; genus Capsicum; species Capsicum chinense. The sequence continues at coordinate 15,828,856 of JAPEIP010000007.1, read as the reverse complement.
TCATATTGGATATCGGCATCTCATGATGTTTGGAGATTGATCCTTGCCTCTGATATTGGTCACATCTACACACGAACTCATATGCATTCTTAAATAAAGTTGGCCAGTAGTAACCACTCTAAAATACCTTTCGAGCAGTCCGGTCACCAGCATAATGACCTCTAACAGAAGAAGTATGGCATGCTTCCAATATACTCAACATCTCTACTTCTGGAACACACCTCCTTATGATATTGTTTGTACATCTCTGAAACAGATATGGTTCATCCCAGAAGTAATAGGTCACCTCATGGAGAAATTTCTTCCTTTAGTGAAAGGAAAGATTCTTCGAGATCAATTCGCTCACCATATAGTTTGCAAAATCAGCGTACCAAGGCATTTTCACCATAGCAGCAACCAATATCTCCTCATCAGGAAATGCATCATTTTTCTCAATTTTATCTCAGGCTATTTTCTCCCTCTCAAACCTGGATAGATGGTCTGTAACTTAATTCTCACAGCCCTTCCGATCTTTGACTTCAAAATCAAATTCTTAGAGCAGCAGCACCCATCTGATTAACCTTAGTTTTGCATCCTTTTTAGCCATCAAGTATCTCAAGGTTGCATGGTATGTATGGACCACCACCTTAGTTTCTAGCGGATATGCTCTGAATTTCTCAAAAGCATAGACTACTGCAAGGAGTTTCTGTTCAGTGACAGTGTAGTTCTTTTGAGCTCCATTCAGAGCTTTGATGGCATAATAAACTGGATGAAACAATTGTCCTTCTTTATCCCCAACACAGCTCAAAGTCCAACACCACTTGCATCACACATGATCTCAAACAACTTTGACCAATCAGGTGTAATAATGATAGGGGCCTCAACCAGTTTCCCTTTAAGGCATTCGAATGCCTTCAAGAAATCTTCATCAAATGAGAACTTAGTTTTCTTCTCCAAAAGTTTGCAAAGTGGATTTGCAATCTTTGAGAAGTCCTTTATAAACCTCCAATAAAACCAGTATGACCAAGGAAACTACGAACTCTCTTTATTGAAATGGGAGGTGGTAGCTTCTCAATAACTTTAACCTTAGATCGATCAACCTTTATCCCTTTTGCTAAAATTTTGTGCCCGAGAACAATGCCCTCCTTCACCATGAAGTAGCATTTCTCCCAATTAAGTCCCAAGTTGAATTCCACACATCGTTGCAGAGCCCAACTCAAATTCTCTAAGCACAACTCAAACGAATCTCCTACCACTGAAAAATCATTCATGAACACCTCCAAGGTGTCCTCTACCATATTTGAGAAAATAGATATCATGCACCGTTGGAAGGTAGTGGGTGCATTACATAACCCAAACGACATCTTCTTAAATGGAAAAGTGCCATACGAGCATGTGAATGTCGTCTTCTCCTGATCTTCAGGAGAAATAGAGATCTGATTGTAACCAGAATAGCCTTCCAAGATCACATAAAGCCTTAGCAATTTCCAGAGACCCAATCATACAAGGAATAGTGAATGCTCCTGGATCTACTTTTTTCTGTACCAAGGACCTTGTAGAAATAGAACTACAATGAGGGAGATTATCCGCCGGTTTATAGTTCATCGCTCTTTTCTTCGTCACAAGATCCTTCATAAATTTAGCATATCCTAGCATTTGTTCAAGTACCTCTACCAAAGGCACATTCACTGTCAGCTGCTTTAATATTTCCTTGAATTTATTAAACCTCGTATCATCGGCCTTCTTTTTCAATCTCTAAGGAAAGGGAGGTGGTGGTTTTAGGTGAGTATTAACCACTTCTTCCTTTTCCTTCTTTTTCCCTTTTTATAACTCATCAACTTGTTAATGATAAGAAGGGATAGCAATGCCATCCAGTTTCTCAGATTCCACTGGATTACCTTCTTCAAGCTCAATATCTTCTCTGGTCACCTCATCATTCACTGCTTTGTCCAATGAAGGTCCTGATAATACTTTACCACTCCATGTAGTAATACCCATGCATGAACCATCATTTCAAGGGTTCTAAATTATATCACTTGGCAGCGTTCCACTCTTTCTCTGATTCAATGCTGCAAAAAGTTGGATCATTTCCTGTTCCAATTATTTGATTGAAGTGGAGTGTGAGTTTACCAACTGACTCATAGAGGACAAATCGGTTTTCATGGTAGTCACCCCAGAGTTGGTAGACTCAACTCTCTTTATCAATTTCTCCATCATGTCCTCCATAGATATCTTGCCAGAGCTAGTTACAACATTATCTCTACTTTCGAGAGGTACATATATCCCACTCCTATCATTCTTGTTTTTCTAGTTTCCTTGATCCCAATCCTTGTGTCCAGCCTTGTCATAATAAGTCTGACCTTGATTTCCTTGGCTATTGCCTAAAAAATCCCCTGGTTATTCAAATAGCTGGCCTCTTCTTCCGAATCAGAGTCATCTCTACCTTGTGATGCAACAACTTTCAATTTTTTAGTCTTTGCAGATAATACGTGCTTGGTCAATAAATCCATCTGTGTCTTCAAGTGTGCCATATCTTAATCGCCTTCTTCCTCTTTCTTACAGTTTTTTGCAGTCATGCCAATAGACATAGTAGAATGCATTCTTCCTCTTTCCTAATGTTGAGAACTTTTCTAGGAAAGCCTCTTTCAACTGCCTCCAGTTGGTTATAGAATCAGACGTCAGCTCATTTAGCCATAATCTTGCCTCCCCAGACAGAGACAAAGGAAATAAGCACAGGTAGATGGCATTCTATCCCACTCTTGGGTTATCAAACAACTTGCAAATGGTAACAAAATTCACCAAATGCATATTAGAATCATCTCCTGGCATACCACCGAACTGCCTCCTTAGATGAAGGAGTTGAATCATTGTACTGGTAATGTTGAAATTTGCTCCTGGTGCTAAAGGTGGAGAAATAATAGCTCCACAGCTCCATCCATTCCATCATCAACATTATTCTGATCATACTGTACAGGTTGGCAAACCAGTCTCGCTCGAAACAGATGATTTCTATTCACATTTCGGTTTATCGGTGCGACTACATTCTCTATGTGCCTTGGGTTGGCAGGATTCAGCAATTATTGATCTCCTAAATCATCATTATTATGATTTGGATGATGCGCCTGAGGCCCGTCGTTCTGTTGATTAAGCTAGGCTCTAGCCAAAACGGCTAGTCTTTCGGTTTCCTGTGGGTCTGCCATTCTGCTGATCAGTTGAGGTTCTAGATTGAAGGGTAATAATGGTTCTCCTGAACTTCTAGTTCTTAACATAAACAACCCTGAACCTAAAACAAACAAAAATAACAAGCAAACATAAAGTTAGGAAACCTGACTAACAGTCAATTAGCACACATAAACTTAATTGAAAACCGTATTCCCCGGCAACGGTGCCAAAATTTGATACGCCTAAATTACACCTCTCTTATGAGATAGTAAGCGGTCGTTGTCAAATATACAACCCAACCTAGTTGGGGTCGAATTCCATAGGAAATATGGTGTTAATTTAAGTTACTTGTGAGTCAATCAACTGATAGTTAGTAGTTTTCGGTAAATGGGGGTTTTATGAGATTAGTTAGAATGTTATTTCTCACTTTAATTTCACCACTTGCAACTAGTGTTTTAGTGTTTTAGATCAATGTTATGGGAAAACCAAAATTGTGTTCATTATGGGTGTTGATACTTGACATGCACAAATTGTGATTCAAGACTCTTGTGACAGACAAGAACAACAGATTATCAATATCAAAGTGTTTTCTGTCTCTCGACCTATTTAGTCTTTCGGCTACCTAATTATTCTGAACTGAGGAAATCCATCTAATTAATCAGATTCTATCTCAGGTTAATTAACCTTGTTCAGCGTGACTATTAAATAAAAGTTTAACCCTTTCAAGTCCCTGTTGATAATTCACTTCCTACTAGATCGACTTCTTCTTTCAAGCAAGCAAATACTTTGATATGGTCTATTATTTGCAACCAACAGGCTAGATGCATAACAGAAGAATTACCAAGAAGTTCCTACTACCTTAAGAATCTTGATCGACTAGTGAATGTACAAGACTAAACCCATAGATCCCATAACTTTGGGATAAGGAAATTAGCTACTCATGATGTAAAAAGCAACAACACATACTGAATTCATGATTCAATAAATGATAACTTACAGAATAATGAAGGTATATAATTGTTTCTCCTCCGAGATCACAGTAGAATTTCCCAAAACTTAATTTGCAAAAATACAGAGAAAAACTAGTTAGAGTTTTTCCCTCTTGTGATTTTCCTCTTTAATAAAAACCTAGAACTTGTCCTTAAATACCTAGGCTAATTTGGGAATCAAATTACAGATCACAGAAAATCTCTCGCACATATGACGCCAAATGTGACGGCTTATCAGGATTCTGACGACTTATCAGACAATGTCATCAACTCCCCTTCAAATTTTATTTTGCTGCCTTCGGCTGACGACAAGTCTTGATGGCTTATCAAAAAATGTTGTTACTTCTCCACTCTAACTCCCATGCACTGTCTTTGTCAGATGATATTCCTGACGGCTATTCACAAGGTTGACGACCTCTCAAACTAGTCGTCAACTGTACTCTTCATGGATGCTTACTCAAAATCTATCTCTTTTGACTCAGTTGTCATTGGTTTCCATACATCTTAGCTCACCTGCATTATCACAGAGAAAACAATCAACAATAACAAAAGTTGCTTAAGAATTTAGAATTATTTTGAGTTAAAAGCCTTAAATATGCTAGCATCAAACTTGCACATTATCAATCGATATACAATCTACATATCTCATATCTCCTTTCTGGTATATCCTTCGAAAAGGGTTTTATAAGGTGTTATCATATCTTTTAAAAAGGTGTTGCCAGTGTTTTTCAGATGTTTTCACGGTGGTACCAATGTTTCATGAATAAGTATGATATGAAGATGTAATTCTCACAACCAATCACAATGACTATTTCCACAACTAACCACAGGATATATTTCCACAACCAACCACAATGATACATTTCCACAACCACATGAGCCAATATTCACTCATTATTTTTGTTTCATCCATGAATTTCCACATGTCACATATGCCAATAAAGTATGAATATAATCACAATACACCAATGGTACTACATTAAGCTTTTTAACAACACAATACAATTATTCACATGTATTCAAGGCTATTAATATCACATAGGACCCCACACGGTCACACATATCACATAATAACTCAATTTCGATAATTACATCACATATAGGCCCCCATACGGGCACAACACATAAATTCTCATTTTCATGATTAGTTTCCACACTTAACCTGTATTTTGTATCATCATTTGTTACCCATCCCAGTTTGAAAGAGTTAAGTCATAACCTACCTAGAAAGCCAAAATCGGTGCGTCATACTTGAACCCGCGACCTTACTTTTCAAGAATAATCCCGAACTCTACTAAAAACATCAAATATGAAATCTACGCGTCAAAACAAAATCAACGACACCCATATTGACTACTTTTGATTTGGGGTCAAAACGGACCCTCAAAATGGGTTTCCAAAAAAGGAAAAAATTGAAACTTTACTTCAAAAACATGTTTTCCATATTTTTAGGAACCTACAGCTAAAAATCCTAGTTAAATCGAGTCAAAAACGGGGTTCAAATCAAAGAAAACCCATTTTTGAACTTTATCGGGTAAAATCTTTGAAATTCGGGTTAAATCACGAATCAGAGTTGTTTTGAAAGTTAAATTGATGAAAAACTAGTAATTACGAGATAGAAATATTATTCAAGTGAAAAGAGTGAAATTTTGGTTTAAAATCATGCCCTAAGATTTTTGGGATTTTGAGGATTATATCAAGAAATTATTAAGAAAAGGAGTGAATTCTTATCTTAAATCCGTAGTAAAACCAAGAAATAGATGTTAATCTATCATCCCAAGCCCCCACAAGCTTCACTTTTAAGCTCCCAAACTATTTCGGGTTTAACTCTCAAGAGGCAAGATGAAAAATAAGCAAAATGACCCAAAAACTATTTATAAGTGCAGAAAATCTGCACTAAAATGAACCAAAAAGCTACAATATTTTTTTTGTTAAAGTCCACTCCGGACTTCGATAGGGTGCCTGAAATTTGTTCGGAGTTTGATACATGAAAACGAACTATGCAACCATACTAAATTCGACGTTTCGGATGCAACGATATCAGATTTTCAAAAAAATATCATTTTCACAAAGTTGACCCTGAAACTCGAAATTATAATGGGTCGAAATGAGATTTAAAAGCCGTAAAATCATACCAAACATACTAATACCCTAAAATCGACATTCTTGAGCTGCTGATGAAGTTGGATTTTCCATCTGAGATCGTTTCGATCAAATGTGGGTCCCACACCCATATTTTTAATTTTCCAACTTTCCAACTAATAGGTTGAAATGAGCTCAGGTGCACCGGGATCCGATCAAAGGTCTACCTAGCCTAAAATTGATAATATGGAGCTGTTGCCACAGTCCGTTTGTCCATCTATCACATGGATCAAAAGATATCTACATAAGTTCAAAATAAGGCTTTCGAAGTCATCAAAAACCACAATATTGCATAAATGATACCAAAATGCATCGAAAATCATGTCAATCACTCCCACACCCCAGAAATATCATAATACAACAACGGGGAGGGGTAAAATAGCCAAATCACACAAAATAATAAATTTCACTTATTTTATCAAATTTTTAGGTTGTTACATCATCCACTACTAAAAATCCAGTTCGTCTTCGAACTAAGGCAAAGAAATACTAGAATCAATGAAGAGCTGAGGATAAGAACTATGCATATCAGACTCGACCTACCATGTAGCTTCATCTACAGGTCGATGTCGCCACTGGACCTTAACCACAGGGATTACTCTAGAGCACAACTGCCTAACATCCCAAGCAAAAATGGAAACTGGCTCCTTAGCAAAGGACAACCACTCATCTAACTGAACTGACTCCCCACGAATGACATGAGACTCATCAGGAATATAGCAACGAAGCATAGAAATATGAAAAATGGATGAATAACTAATAGATTAGGGGGCAAAGACAATTCATAAGCAACATCACCAAGAGTCCAAAGAATCTCAAATGGACAGATATACCTAGGGCTAAGCTTGCCCCTCTTCCTAAGTTTCATCACACCCTTTATGGGTGAAACTCAAGGAAAAATACTATCACCAACACCAAATTTCAAGGCATGAAGTCTACAATCATCATAACACTTCTGCATACTCTGAGTCGTTTTAAGTCTATCCTGAATGACCTGGATTCTATCCAAAGACTCACGAAGCAAGTCCGTACCTCAAGGTATCACCTTTGAAATATCAAAACAACCCTCTGGGGAGTGATAACTCCTACCATACGATGCCTCAAAAAGAGCTATATCAGTACTGAAATGGTAGCTATTATTATATACAAACTCTGCTAAATCCAAATGTTACTCCCACTAGCTACCCAAATCCATCAAGCATACGCGGAGCATATCCTCCAAAACCTAGATAGTCGGCTCTGACTGGCATCAATCTAGGTGTAAAATATTGTGCTAAGATCAACCCAAGTACCCAACTCATCCTGAAGAGTCTTCCAAATGTGAGATGTGAACACGGGACCCTGATCTGAAATAATGGACACCAACAAACCATGTAGACGCATAATCTCCTGAATGTAGATACAGGCCAACCTCTTAGCACTGAATGAGACCTAAACCAGAATAAAATAAGCTGACTTTGTCAATCTATCCATGATGACCTGAACACTATTAGAACCATGAGATGTACGAGGCAAACTAGTCACAAAGTCCATGATGATGCGTTCCCACTTTTACTCAGGAATGGGTAACCTCTAAAGCAAACCACTAGGTCTCATATGCTCGGCCTTCACCTGCTGACAACATAGGGCAACGAGCCATAAAATTCGCTATATATCACCTTATACCACCCTACCAGTAGTGTTGTCTCAAATCACGATACATCTTAGTCACACCTGGATTGATGGAATATCTGGAACAATAGACCTCCTCCAAAATCAACCTAATACGATCACCACTCTCAGCATACAAACTCAGCTCCCAATCTTTAAAATTCCATCTGAATTAAGTAAGGCTTCCTTAGCCTCCGCACTCAATATCCTATTGCGAATCAACCTCAATCCAACATCATCAAACTGATGAGCTCGAATCTACTCCATCAAAGAATATCTAGCCTTCATAAATGCCAAAACACGCCCCAATGTCGAAATATCAAGTCTAACCATTTTGTTAGCTAAAAACTGAATCTCTAAGGCCAAAAACCTCTCCTGGGTCAAAAGATGTGCCAAGCTACCCTTGCTAGTCGACTTCCAGCTCAAGGCATTCGTAATCACATTAGCCTTCCCTAAATGGTAGAGAAAAGTCAAGTTATAATTCTTAAGCAACTCAAGACAACGAATCTGCCTCATATGAAGATCTCGCTGGTAAAGAAGTACTGAAGGCTACGATAATCTGAGAAGATCTCACAACGGACTCCATACAAGTAGTACCTCCACAACTTCAAGGCAAACATAACTGCGCACTACTCCAAATCATGGGTAGGATAATTCCTCTCATGAGGCTTCAACTGATGAGACACATACGCAATTACCTTTCCCTCTTGCATTAACACAATACCTAACCCAACACCTGAAGCATCACAAAAGATAGTAAAGCCCACGGCCTCTTTAGGCAAAGCTAACATAGGAGCTGGAGTCAACAAATCCTTGAGCTTTTGAAAGCTCCCCTCACAAGCATCGGACCACTGAAAAGAAATCTTTTTCTAGGTCAATGGATGAAAAACCCTCAAAAAAACATCGATAATACCCGGCCAAGCTAATAAAACTTTGAATCTTGATAGGCGAAGTAGGTCTAGCCCAATCATGAACCGCTCCAATCTTGGTTGGATCAACCATAATACCTTTCTTACTCACCACATGACCCAAGAAAGAAATAGAATCATACCAAAACTCGCACTTAGAGAATTAGCATACAAATCCTCATCCCTCAATCCCTGAAGCACAATTCGCAAATGCTCCTCATGCTCAACCTCACTCTTGGAATACACCAAGAAATCATCTGTAAACACAATAACAAAGGAGTCATGACATGGTCAAAATACTCGATTCATCAACTCCATGAACGAGGCAGGGGAATTGGTCAACCCAAAAGACATGACCAAGAACTCATAATGACCATATTGGGTCTGAAAAATAGTTTTTGGAATATCTAAAACTCTAATCCTTAACTGGTGATAACCAAGCCTCAAATCAATCTTCAAAAACATCGAAGCACCTTGGAGCTGATCAAATAAATCATCAATGTGAGAAAAAGGATACTTATTCTTATCAGTCACCTTATTCAACTATTGGTAATTAATACACATCCACATAGACCCATCATTTTTCTTCACAAAAAAGACAAGTGCACCCCAAGGTGAAATACTAGGTCGGATAAATCCCTTATCCAAAACTCCTACAACTAATCATTCAATTCCTTCAACTCTGCTGGGGCCATCCTATAAGGAGGGATAGAAATGGCATGGTGCCCAACTCAATATTAATGGCAAAATCAATATCTCGATCTGGAGGCATACCAGGCAAGTTCGTAGGGAACACATCCATAAACTCACAAACAATACGAGCATAATCTAAAGAAGGAAGCAAAACAACACTGGTGTCACAAATATGGGCCAAGTAAGATAAACATCCCCTCTTAACCAATTTTTGAGCCTGAACATAAGATATAACCCTCTTAGGACCGAATAAAGTATGCCCTTCCAAGCTATCGTTGGCACACCCGACGAAGCTAAAGTCAATGTCTTGGCAAAATAATCTAAGACAACATAATAAGTAGCCAACTAATTCATGCTTAAAATAACATCAAAATCAACCCTGTATAATACAAGCAAGTCTACCAAAGTCTCACGCCTGACAAAAATCACAACACAAGATCGATACACCCGATCCACCACTAAAGAATTACCTATCAGGGTAGATACACAAATAGGCATGGCAAGAGGCCTACTAACAGAATCAAAACCCAAAGAAAAATACACAGACACAAGGAGAGAGTCATTTTGGGATCAAATAATATAGATGCAGCTCTGAAATAAACGATGAAGATACCAATAATCACAACATTAGAAGCCTTTGCCTCAGGTCTGGTTGGTATAGCATAAGACTATCCAGCACTACCAACTGGCTGAGTAGCCCCACGACTACCACCACGGGCTCCATCATCTCTACCTCTTACAGCTTTGGTAGAACCCCTACCTCTCTTAACTAAAATAAGAGTAGCTCTAAACACACGACGAGAATAGTCCTTGGCTACATGGCCAATCCCATCACACACATAGCAACCTCTACGACTAGTCTCAATAAGAGAAAGTACAATTGAGCCCGAATGGCCACCCTAAACTACTGAACGAGAAGATCCACCAGCTGAACTCTATTAAATCACCTACACTGGCTGACCATGGTGTCCATGATAACCTCTAAAATCTTTACCTTGATAGGTCTGACTCATAAACTCACCAAAATAATGCACCCTCTTGGTGTCTCCCTGAGATACACTAATAATACCCTCTACCATCTTAACATAATCCACAATACTCTAAATATGAGCTCCAAGTATAATCATCTGAGATGTATCCAACTAAAAAGAAATATCCAAACCTTTCACGAACTTTCAAATCTTCTCAAACTCGATGGAAATGCCATCATAGAAATATCTGGATAGGGCATGGAAACATGCCTTACACTAAAAATAACTGTCATGAAGCCCTGCTCCAAACGATCAAACTCATCCCGCATACGATTTCTCAAACTGAAAGGCACAAATCTCTCCAGAAAGGCATCAACAAATTGATCCAAAGGTAACTCAGGAGCATCAACAAGCCTATAACTGATAAATAATATCCACTAATTTTTCATAATATCTCTCAACTGATATGAGGTACAAGCAACTCTATTTTCATAGAAAGAGTGAAACACAACTCCAAACACAAGGTATAAAAGAACTTCGCACGATAAAGAATGAAATGAAGAAATTTTCCTAAAAATATCTTATAGCCTCTCAAAGATAGATACGGACGTCTACGTACCAATCCGCGAAACTCTATTAGACATCCCGTTCTTACACCATTGAGACCAATGAAACCTGGCTTCTTTGATACCAATATGTCACGACCCAAAAATGAGGGTCATGATGGCACTTGTTGCGATATACCTTGACAAGTAAGCCTATCACCCAAACTAATACGAAAAGAAAAAAAGATAAAAATATCCAAGGTAAGGCTTCTAGAACGAAGTTGAACCATATAAATAATCATAACAATACGGAAAGAACTTATCCAAAATACCAATCATGCTCAAAACCAGGTGTCAATAGTGTAAGAGCTACTAATACAATCCAAGAGTCAAATACATTGAAAAAATAACCACAAAAGGAATAATATCTTTCTACGAATACTAATAAATACATAACTACTTTAGAAAGATAGAGGTGAACTTCGAACGCATAAATATCCAACCGCTACCTTAGAAGCTCCAACAATCGCATTAGTCAAGAAATCTGAGGTGAACTCGAACTAGGACCTGCACCAAAAGGGCGCAGTAAGCATGAGTATGGTCCACTTGTACTTAGTAGGTATCATAGGCCGACCAAGCAAAGTAGTAAATAAAGCATACAAAAATACACTAAGGGCACGTCACATGCAATCAGAAAATATCCCACAACGGTAGCCCACATCGCTTTCACTAATAGTTCTAATATGTATCACATATATTGCAATGACACACCAAGATATAGAACACAAGTATACATTATGTCACATATAAATAGAATAATAAAGAACATGTAGCTTTAAGATCATCAAATACAATTAAAGGAAGATAAGACAAATACATAGATGACAAGTCAATAAGAAAATACAACACAACATAAACACAATAAATTAAGTGCAATGTATGTGATGATGATGATGATGATTATGATGCACGAGGTCGTCGTACAACTTCCGAGATCATCGCATAATCCCCGTATACACCTACGGAGCTAAAGTTTCCCGACGTAGGACCCATGGGGGGTTCATCAACCCATATACAATCCACATATCTCATATCTCCTTTTCAGCATATCCCTCAAAAAGAGTTTTATAAGGTGTTACCATATCTTTTAAAAAGGTGTTGCTAGTGTTTCTCAGATGTTACCACGTGGTACCAATGTTTTATGAATGAGTATGATATGTAGATGTAATGCTCACAATAAATCACAATGACTATTTCCACAACCAAACACGTGATATATTTCCACACCCAACCACAATGATACATTTCCACAACCACATGAGCCAATATTCACTTATTATTTTTGTTTCATCCATGAATTTCCACATGTCCCATAGGCCAATAAAGTATGAATATAATCACAATACATAAATGGTAAAACATTAAGAATTTTAACAATAAAATACAATCATTCACATGTATTCAAGGCTATCAATATCACATAGGATCCCACATGATCACACATATCACATAATAACTCAACTTCGACAATTACATCACATATAGGCCCCCACACGGGCAAAACACATAAATTTCCATTCTTATGATTAGTTTTCACCCTTAACCTGCATTTTGTATCATCATTTACTACCCAACTTAGTCTGAAAGAGTTAAGTCATAACCTATCTCAAAAGCTGAAACCGGTCCGCTACACTTGAACCCGTGACCTTACTTTTCACGAATAATTCCAAACTCTACTAAAAATATCAAATATAAAATTTACGTGTCAAAATAAAACCAACGACACCCATATTGACTACTTTTGATTCTGGGTCAAAACGGACCCCCAAAATGGGTTCTCAAAAAAGAAGGGCAAAATCAAAACTTTACTTCATAAACATGTTCCCCATACTTTTAGGAACCTAAATGTGAAAACCCATATTAAATTTAGTCAAAAATGGGGTTCAAATCAAAGAAAAACTATTTTTGAGCTTTACCGGGTAAAATCTTTGAAATCCGAGTTAAAATCAAGAATCGGAGTTGTTTTGAAGGTTAAATTGATGAAAAGCTAGTAATTATGAGATAAAAATATTATTCATGTGAAAAGAGTGAAACTTTAATTCAAAATCATATCCTAAGATTTTTGAGGTTTTGCGAAAATTATCAAGAAATTATTAAGAAAAGGGGTGAATTCTTACCTTAAATCCGTAATAAAACCAAGAAATAGATGTTAATCTATGACTTTTAAGCTCCCAAACTATTTAGGGTTTAACTCTCAAGAGGCAAGATGAAAAATGAGCAAAATGAGCCAAAAACTATTTATAAGAGCAGAAAATCTACACTAAAATGAACCAAAAAGTTGCAATTTTTTTTGTTAAAGTCCACTCCGGACTTTGACAGGGTGCCCGAAATTTATTTGGAGTCCGATACATGCAAACGAACTATGCAACCACACTAAATTCAATGTTCCAAACGTGATGGAGATATCATATTTTCAAAAAAATATCATTTTTACAAAGTTAACCCCCGAAATCCGAAATTATAATTTTTCAAATCGAGGATCAAAATGATATTTAAAAGCTGTAAAATCATACCAAATATGTTAACACCCTAAAATTGACATTCTGGATTTGCTGGCGAATTCGGATTTTCCATCTAAGGTCATTTTGATCAAATGAGGGTGCCACACTCATATTTCTAATTTTTTAATTTTCCAACCAATAGGTCGAAATGAGCTCGAGTGCACTGGGACCCACACCAAAGGTCTACCTATACTAAAATCTATATTCTGGAGCTGCTGGTGCAGTCCATTTGGCCATCCATCACACAGATCAAAATATATCCATATAAGTCCAAAATAAGGCTCTCGAAGCCATCAAAACCCACAATATTGCATAAATGATACCAAAATATGTCGAAAATTATGTCAATCACTCCCACACTCCAAAAATATCATAATTAAACTACGAGAGAGGTAAAATAATCAAATCACACAAAATCACAAATTTAACATATTTTATCAAATTTTTAGGTCATTGCATAATAGAATGGGTCTTAGGGTGGAATTTGTTGAAGGTGTCAGATGATTTGTTGAACATGCTAAGACACTTGATGCTTGGTCACATTTTTGGGCTATTCATTGTCCTTGTGTTAGATGTGATGGTGCAAATCTTTTAAAAGAAGAAGTTGTGAATGAACATCTTTATAGAAAGGGGTTTCATGAGGACTTTTTAAGATTTCGTACTATTCATGGTGATGTTGAGCAAAATAACTTTGTTATTGGTGAAAGTAGTATGTTTATAGGGCATAATGAATATCAAGATACTAGAATGATAGAAATGGTTCGCGATACTTTTGGAATACAACACGGTGGCGACTTTAGGAAAAATGTCGAAGATGTTCCTAATTGAAAAGCGGGTCATTTTTATGAACAATTGTATGCTGATAGTCATCCTTTGTTTGACGGGTGTTTCCATTCTTGTTTTTCTATTGTTGTTAGATTATTAAGTATTAAATCTGATTGGAATATTATTGAAGGAGGAATGGACTCTATGATAGGACTTATTAAAGATTTAGTTGATCCCGCCTTAGAGGTTTCTAATTCTTTCTATAAGGCAAAAAGATTGATGTCAAAGTTAGGTCTCTCCTAGATTAGAATTAATTGTTGTGAAAATGGCTGCATGTTATACTTTAAGGAAGATGCTAACCTAAAGTTTTGTAAGTTTTGTCAGCACCCTCGATATAAGCGTGGTTGTAGTGGAAATAAAATTGTTATTAAGGTGATGCAGTATTTACCTCTAATACCAAGGTTGAAGAGGTTGTATGCTTCAAACAGCTCAGCTTCGCATATGAGATGGCATAGTAAAAATAGAAGGCTCACTGGTGTTATGTGTCATCTATCTGATGGAGAGGCTTGGAAGCATTTTGATGCAACTTATACATATTTTACAGTAGAGCCACATAATATTCGTTTGGGATTATGTGCGGATGGCTTCTCTCATTTTTCAATTGGTGCTGCGCCATATTTATGTTGGCCTGTATTTAGAATCTCGTATAATGTTCCTCATAAAATATTGGTGAGTAGTCCATATATATTTTTGAATTGTATTGTTCCTAGCCCGCATAATCCAAAAAGATGAATAAATGTCTACTTGCAACCTTTGATTAATGAACTTCAAATTTAATGGTATAAGGGGGTTGAAACTTGGGACATTTTCCTTAAACAGAATTTCAATTTTCATGCATATCTAATGTGGACCGTTAATGATTTTTTTGCATATGGAATGTTGTATGGGTGGATGATAGCTGGAAAGTTGGCTTGTCAATACTGCATGAAAAAAACAAAATCCTTCATATTGAGACATGGCAGGAAAAATTTATGATTTGATTGTCATCGTGTTTCTTGCCACCTGATCATGAGTTTAGGAGACTCAGGAATGCATTCAGAAAGAATAAAACTGAACATGATGGTCCACCTATAAGGTTATCTGGTCATGACATCTAGGAGATAGTTCAGGATTTGCCTAAAGTTAATAAAGAACCATTGTATAGGCTTGATAGATATGTCGTTTCACATAACAGGACTAAGCAAAGTATATTTTAGAAGTTAGAATATTGGATAGATAATTTACTTAGAAATAATGTTGATGTCATTCATCAGAGAAGAACTATTTTGAATACTTATTCAACATAGTTATGGATGTCACCAGCAAGACAAAGGATAATCCTAAGGCCAGACTTGATTTACCAGAATATTGTAAGCGTAGAGAATTACATTTATAGGAGAGGCCCAATGGCAATATTATTAAGACCAAGGCTAGTTATACATTCAAGTTGGACCAAAAGCGAAAAATGAGTGAGTGGGTCCAAAGTTTAAATATTCCTGATGGATATACCTTAAATTTGGAAAAGAGGGTTGATATAGCACAAGGAATCTTACATGAAATGAAAAGCCATGATAGTCATATTTTCATGGAACAATTACTTTCAATTGCTTTTATTGGTTTACCTGAAAACATATGGAAACCAATATCAGAGATTAGTTTATTCTTCAAAGACTTATGTGCCACTACATTTAAAGAAGAAAATCTAGCACGAATGAAAAGTAATATTTTTGTTATCACCAATAAGTTAGAGAAGATTTTTCTGCCAGGGTTCTTCGATGTGATAAAACATCTTCCCATTCACCTTGTCCACGAAGCTCGACTAGGCGGTCCAGTTCAAACTAGGTGGATGTATCCATTCGAACAGTAAGTAATTGCAACATGTAAGTAATTGCAACATATTTAAATTCATACATAACTTTTTTAATATAGTAAATATCTAATCTTAAGATTGTGCACGACAATTGAAAAATTAAAAAGAGGTCCCAAAAATAAACATAGGGTGGAAGGCTCTACAGTTGAGGCATATCTTGCAAGAGAAACGTCTTAATTTTGTTCATACTACTTTGTTGATGAAGTTTCTTGTTCAAGAAACAGACTGAATCATCATCAAGACAATGAGAATGAGCCTCATTTGCAACTGATATCAATTTTCAATCAATCTAGTAGTAAACTAAAAAAAATATATTTTGCTGGCTCAGTACCATGGAGCACAAATCAGCAACTTTGTATGTCTTGCTGAATTGTTCGGAAGTTGAGCCCTCTCTGAAGTAAGGAGATTAAATATTAATATACCTTATTTATTTACTCGTTCCTTTAAGGAAACTAATTGTGTTTCGCATGTTGGATCTTCAGCTCATTTAAGACTCAATTCCACAAAAATCAAGTGTATGCATCCTTTGCAATATGGTTTGCATATGAGGTTCGTAAGTGTACTAATATTTCTATAAATTTTAAACATTTACACATTCTTCAACTAACATATATATATATATATATGTGTGTGTGTGTGTGTGTAAAATATTTTTAGGTACACCAGTTTCCAAATACGGCCGCATACGTTCAATTTTTGAAAGATATTTATTTGGGACTATTTGAAGCTCATACAATGTCCCATTAAATAGTAAATAAGTTTAAATTTTCCACCGAAGAATACTCTGGAATAAGAAAAACAAACAATAATGGTGTTTAAGTTAAGGGTGATGATGATGTTGATTACTTTGGCATCATACAAGAGATCTTAGAACTTGAGTATGCTGGTTTCCCAATAAAAAAAATTATCCTCTTTCGATGTAAATGGTTTGATCC
The DNA here is from genome assembly GCA_026120095.1 of Capsicum chinense. Lineage (NCBI taxonomy): Eukaryota > Viridiplantae > Streptophyta > Magnoliopsida > Solanales > Solanaceae > Capsicum > Capsicum chinense. The sequence continues at coordinate 15,811,647 of JAPEIP010000007.1, read as the reverse complement.
AAGAACAAGAGGGACAAGAGTACATAAGGAGAATAACATTATTGAAGTAAAGCACAATAGGCTGTATCCTATTAACGATCCCTTTGTTCTCGCATAAAATGTTAAATAAGTATATTATGCTCCTTATATGTTGCGCAGTGGTAAGTCTGATTGGTGGAATGTAATTAAAATAAAGCCTATAGGATGGGTGAAAGTTGAGAATGTGTTGGGAGACTGCGTATCAAAATAAAATATAAATTGATCAGCAGTTAGTGGAAATTGATTTAGTGGATGTTTGAATCACCCAGAAAATATATTTAAAGAAGTTAATATTTTGCAGAAGAAGAAGCTTAGTGGGTAGGACATGAGGAAACTTCTGAAGAGGGTGAATGGTTTAGTGGAGAATCTTCAGGAGAGAAGGATTAGTTTGTGTAGGTTGTATTTATTATGTATTGATGTCTTTATGCTTTGTACTATTTGCCTTTATGTTTCTTGTTTAAGATTGATATGTAATATAATGTGTAAGATTGTTGCTTTCACTTTATCATTATTTAGGTAGTAATATAAATATTCTTGTCTATCTCGTGTTGTTGGAGCGATTTGAAATGTGAATTAGTAATCTGAAATTAGTTACTTGGAATATTTTCCTGTATATTCATTTTGTAAAGACTAACTACTTGTAAACTTTACATAATTTAGATGGCAGGTAGAGGTGATAAAGGTAAGCAAAAAGTTGATCCTACAAAAACAAAAAATAAAAAAGAACCTCCGCCTTACATACGACCGACATGTATTCATATATCTGAGGGTCAGTTTACTGACGCGCCAGCACAACCCTTATATTCTAGGTCGTCGCAGCATTCAGTTCCTGGTCCTACACATGTGGGTCCACTTCATGGGTCTAGAGCGACTTATTCTATTCCTATCCCTATGCCACCGCCATCACAGTACTATCAGACGACCGCTGGCACATCCAGGCATGTACAATCATCTACAGTATCCTCTACTAGCAGTCACCCACGTTCTCACAGTGATTCTGTTAGATCTATTAGGTTGATGGATCTTCATAATGGAGGCACTCCATCTAGTATTCCAGATCCACCCATGCCAGTGCATCCACCAACACTTATTCCGCAGCCCGGAGACAGAGATGATTATCGAAGGCAGTATATTATTCCATTTAGAATAGGGTAATATTTCTAAATATAACAATATTATTCATTTTTCATTTACTATATTATTATGCTCTATGAAATTACTATTTGATCTTATGTTGTAGGTTTAAGCCCGATGATGGAGTTGGAAAAATTATGACTAAATGCATTAGTCGAAAGTTCAACGGCTATTGGACCAGTTGGCAAAAGGTTCCAGAATATGACAGAGAAAAAATATTTAAAGAATTTCATGTAAGGATTTAACTTATCGACTACTTAGCACATTGTTAGAACAAAAATTTGAATATTATATTTTTGTTTTTGTTGTAGAAATATTTCTAGTGGGATGACGCACATGAAAGTGCTATATAAAGGGATTTTTATAGAAGAGCTAGAGCCAAAATGAACGGTCTGTTGGATTACGCCAGAACGAACAGGGTACACCCAGGGTTTATACTCGAACCCATGTGGCAAGATTATCTTCACTATTGGAATAGAGAAAAATACTAATTGTTGAGTAAGAAAGGAAAGAAAGCCAAGGCATCATCCAAGGGTGGTCTCTACATACTGCAGGTGTCGTTAGTCGGATTACTGTAGAGCAAAAAATGATATGTAAATTTTACAGTTTTAATTATTTTTTTTCTATTTAAATTTTTAATTATTTGAATATTAATAATTTTATCATATACAGGAAAAAAATTGAGTAGGAAGGTAAGACACAATGAGGTATTCGAGGAGACGTATGTGAAGAAGAAAAAGAACCCAACCAATGAAGGTATCTGGGTTGAACCTCGTGCAAAATATGCCTATGTAAGAATCAAATTTTGTATTTATGAATCTTTTTCTCGAAGTTGATATTATTCAAGTACAAGTAGTTTAATATTTTTTTACTATGAATTTGAACTTTACTTTGAATATAGGACAAATATATGCAGCTCGTTAATGAGTATCGTAGTACTCAGCCTCCTGAAAGTTAGGGTGACACAATACCTGAAGATGTAGAGGAGGAGATATGGCAAGAAACTGTGGGTCCTCCAGTTAGAGGTCAATACTACGAATACCACAGAAAGTATTTTGGAAAGAATGTTAGGTTTTCATCCGGCCCTACATACTATCCCTCATCAGTTGATAGAGAAATCATTGAATCACTAAGAAATATGGTTTCTAAACTCACTGAAGAGCTTGCTGCTTAGAGAGAGAGGGCGAAGGAGAAGGAGGAGAAAATAACATCATAAATCAGGATGCTGCAGCAGCAGTTCAGCTCTTTTATTCGATCTACATGGATTCTTCCTCCATGTCCTGATGATGTGGTTTGGGCTGCAAACGCTCTAGGCCCACTGGCTGATGTCAGCAAAGATGAGGAATCAAATCCTTTGTGTTTGGCTGAGGATGCGGATGACGAAGGCGATGATGATGAGTGGTCGTTTTATTTACTTTTGTATGTGTTGTAGTTTGGATTTGGAGATGAGTTGTAGTTTTTATACTTTTGTATGCTTTGTATGTTTTTTGACTTGTATTGTATGTTGGTTGTTTGAATGGAAAGTAGCATATTTATTGTATGCTCATTTGTTTGCCTGGTTGATGGAATGTAGCATAGATAAGCTTTTTATTTTTTAAAAAAAATTACCAGAAAAACTGACCACAAGTGGTCGATTTTTTGAAAAATTTTACAAAAATCGACCACATGTGGTCGGATTTTTGGAAAATCTTACAAAATCGATCACTTGTGATTGGTTTTTGAAAAAGATTTTCAGAAAACCGACCACAAGTGGTCGATTTTTTTAATATAAAAAAATTAATTTAAAAATAAAATCAACCACATGTGGTCAGTTTTATTAGAATTAATTAATTAATTTAAAAATAAAACTGACCACTTGTGGTCGTTTTTATAAAATTAAATAATTAATTTAAATAAAAATACCGACCACAAGTGGTCCGTATTTTTAAAATTAATTAATTAATTTAAAAATAAAACCAATCACTTATGGTCAATTTTATTAAAATTAATTAATTAATTTAAAAATAAAACAGACCACTTGTGGTTGGTTTATTTTAAATTTTTTTATTTTTAAAATTTTTTTTTTTTAAAAAATAATATTGAATTTTAAAAATATAGATATATATTTTTCAATAAACCGACCACATGTGGTTGGTTTTACAAAAGCTACCATGCTTTTACCCACCACATATTTTGGTCGGTTTTGTGGCCAGAAATGCAAGAAAACCGACTACATATGATCAGTTTATGTGGTCGATTTTCCTATTTATTTTAGTAGTGTATAAGTTGTTTCTACTAGGGTCAACTTGAATCAATCATTCTTGCTAGAATATATATGAAGAATTATGTGGCCCATAACCTACCAAATTAAAGATATTCGAGTCTAGTTTTTAGAGCCACTGACCACATGCCAATATGACTTATGAATAAAAAGTTATCAGCATTACCGCGCCGCTCCAACCTGTTAGAATGTTGATTTTCTACAGGTTGGCACTATATCTGTCTAACGGGCCGGGCCGGGTCAACCCGGAACCGGCCCCCTCTCTCTTACCGGGTTCCGGGCCGGTTACGGGCCGGTT
>JAPEIP010000007.1:15784302-15807837 GCA_026120095.1 Capsicum chinense | reverse complement strand
ACCCGGTACCCTAAAGCCCTAGGGCTTTCCGGGCCGGGTCAAACCGGTCCGGTTTGACGTCACGGGCCGGGTCGGGCCGGGCCGGGCCGGGTCAGCCCGGCCCGTTTGACACACTTAGTTGGCACATTAGGTGGCGTGTTTGACATTTTTAAAATTACACATCAGTATTTCATGAAAGAAAAAGAATAATGGGAGCTAGGAATCTGATTCTAAGGACCTTAAATGTTATGTCCTACCTACCCTCACACCCCCACCCCAAAACAAAAGACCTTGCCAAAAGCAAATGGCTTTCCTTCGTTTAATGGATGAGTATAGTATCTCAATCTTTCAGGCTAAGATTTTAATCATGATATGTAGGTAGTTAGATCAGAACTCAATGAATTTTTATTTTACCTATGTGTTTAGATCAATTCTTAGTCTTGGATGCAAATTAAAGTCATAAGAAAGCTCTAAGACAAAGTTGAGTTGAAAGCTTCCTTAATGATTAAATTTTCATATAAGTTGTTTCTACAAGGGTCAACTTGATACAAGTATTCTTACTAGAATATGAAGAATTACATGGCTAATAACCTACCAAATTAAAGGTATTCGAGTCTAATTTTTAATACCACTGACCACATATCAATTTGACTTATTAGTAAAAAATTATGAGCATTACCGTGCCGCTCCAACCCTAAAACATTAGAATGTTGATTTTCTGCAGGTTGGCGCGCTAGGTGGCGTGCTTGACCTTTTTGAAACTACACATCAGTATTTCATGAAAGAAAAAGCATACTGGGAGCTAGGACTCTGATCCTTAAATCTTATGTTCTACCTACCTTCACATCATCCTCCCCTCCCCCACTCACCCGAAAAAAAAAAAAAAAAAAGACCTTGCCAAAAGCAAATGGCTTTCCTTCATTTAATGGATGAGTATAATATCTCAAACTTCCGGGCTAAGATTTTAATCATGCTACGTAGGTAGTTAGATCAGAACTCAATGAATTTTTATTTTAGATCAATTCTTAAGTGATGGATGCAAATTAAAGTCATAAGAAAGCTCTAAGACAAAGTTGAGTTGAAAGCTTTTTGATGGATTAAATTTTCATATAAGTTATTTCTTCTAGGATCAACTTGAAGTCTTGAATTAAGCATTCTTGCTAAAATATGAAGAATTACGTAGCCCATAACCTCCCAAATTAAAGGTACTCGAGTCTAGTTTTTAGTGCCACTGACCACATGTCAATTTGACGTATGAGTAAAAAGTTATCAGCATTATAGCGTCGCTCCAACCCCAAAACGTTAGAATGTTGATTTTCCGCAAATTGGAGTGCTAGGTGTCATGTTTGACCTTTTTAAAACTACACATCAGTATTTCATGAAAGAAAAAGTATACTGGGAGATACGACTTTGATTCCAAGGGCCTTAAATCTTATGTCCTACCTACCCTCACATTCAACCCCCCTACTCACCTAAAAAACAGACCCTTGCCAAAAGCAAATGGCTTTTCGTTTAATGGATGAGTATAATATCTCAAACTTTCAAACTAAGATTTTAATCATGCTACGTAGGTAGTTAGATCAGAACTCAATGAATTTTTATTGTACCTATGCGTTTAGATCAATTCCCAAGTGTTGGATGCAAATTAAAGTCATAAGAAAGCTCTGAGACAAAGTTGAGTTGAAAGCTTCTCTATCGATTAAATTTTCATGTAGGTTATTTCTACTAGGGTCAACTTGAATCAAGCATTCTTGCTAGAATATGAAGAATTACGTGGCCTATAACCTACCAAATTAAAGATATTCGAGTCTAGCTTTTAGTGCCACCGACCACGTGTCAATTTGAAATAATATTCTTTTTTTCTTCACCAAAAATAAATAGTTATTTAGGGTGTGTGTTAAGTCAAAACTAAGACAAAGATTCAAATAAAAAATTATCAATAAGGACCAATACACGGGCTCTCGAGCAAATGCTCAGAAATATCATCTATTTGGTATCTATTCTTGCAATTGTCCCACTAAAATTCAACCGTTCATTCATGCAAATGCCCCAAAATATGATCATCAACTTCAGCCAAAATTGTCGTGTCGTGATCAACTTGTGCATACCTTAACAAATTTCGCGAGTTATATCTCGCGTCAATCTCAGAGGGCAGTTTATGTATTAATCCTAAATTAAAACAAAATACTGCCCCCACCGTAGATTGAAGTGAAACAACCCAAGGTATTCATCATCAAACATAACAAGAATCCTAACATCACAACACTGTTTCCACTGTTAGCTGTAACACAATTAACATCATTACATTCTCAGAATAAGTAGGGGATTAAAAGACCACATCATCAATATTTGTTCCCTCGTCTTAGTAATAATACGGAGATATCTCATCACCTCAACATAGCAAAAAAAGCCATCTACCATTCCAATCATCATAAGTGCGGGGATTATATTTGAGTCTGTATTTGTTAGCATCGTAATCCGGAGGTATCTCATCACCTTTAAGCCTCCAAAAGTCCACCTCATTTATTCCTCCTCCAGGTTTCGACTCTACCTGTGCTTGAAAGGTATCTTCATTTTGATCATTATTATTATCCTTGGAAACAAATGTGATATAATACAACATCCCTGCTACAAGCATTCGATTGGCTTTCAGAATTTTCACAAATTTGTAATCTCTACCCTTGGCAAGATTGTATTTGTCAATGGCCAATTGGGACATCTCAATAATTTTTGGATCGTTTTCCACGCCTTGTAGTGGAAAAACAAAAGTCACACCAGACGGGAGAGTGCTGACAGGCCAATTACGAATAGAAGGCTTAATCACAGTGACATCGAAACCATCGCTCTCTTTAGCCTGCCTGTCATACTCTTCTGGATCAATGTCATAATATGGTACTACTCTTCTCTTCTCCATTGCAATGTCCTCTTCCAATTTTTTCTGCATCTCACGCTCTTCCAAATCTGTCCTCTTCGATGAAGACATTAGGGCAACGAGGGAAGTAGGGTTAGGGTTCTGAGTTGTGAAAAACAAATAAAACAAAACAAAACAAAATAATGACCCACGTGTCAATTTGACTTATGAGTAAAACGTTATGAGCATTATCGTGCCGCCCAATCCTTTTCCAGCCGAAATTTTTGTTTTGTTATGAAATATAAAACAAAGAAGAAGAATCGAGAGACAAGAGAGGAGATTTATTTATTTCTCTTTCATGGATGCTTGATGAGTTCATTACAACGAAGGAAAACCCTTTATTTATAGGAAAAAACTAATATTGGATTTTTAACTTTTCTATAAATAGATATTTACTATATATGGTAAAGTAAACATTCATTATGTATGGTAAAGTAAACATTCACTATATATGGTAAAATATTTATAATACTCCCTCTTGAATGTCTAATTGATAGATAATATGTCTCGTTAACATCTTACTGAAAAAACTCAATGAAAAATAAATCTAGTGAAGGAAAAAGAGTACACATATCTAATAATACGCATATAGGTTGCATTATTAAAAACCTTACAAGGAAAATCCAGTGAGATAAAACCTCGTAAGAAAAAAAGAGTACATCGCATATTAACTCTCCCTAATGAGAACATCCTTGAGCCTTTGCATCCCAATCTTGTGAATCATTTTCTTGAAAATTGCAATTGAAGGAGACTTGGTGAATAATCAGCCACATTCTCACTTGAACGAATCTGTTGCACGTTAATATCACCATTCTTTTGGAGCTCATATATGTAAAAAAAGCTTTGATGAAGTGTGCTTCATTCTATCTCCTTTTATGAATCCTCCCTTAAGTTGTGCTATGCATGTTGCAGTATATACTCATAAAAAATCATGGGTACCTTGTCACATTTCAAACCACATTTTTTCAAATGAGATATAGCATGAACCTCAACCACACACATTCTCGGCTTGCTTCATGAATAGTTATTATCTCAATATGATTTGATAAAGTGGCTATGATAGACTGTTTTGTATATATCCAAGATATGACATTGCCACCACATATGAACACATAGTCTATTTGAGACCAAAATTTATGCGGGTCAGATAAGTACCCAATGTCAGCATGACCAATAAGATCGAGACTGCAATCTTTAGAATAAAATAAGCTTATGTCTTTTATCTCATTTCGATGTCTCCTAATAGAAGTTGAAATATACCTTGTTAACAAATTGACTTAAAAGGCTATATTAGGCCTTGTAGTATTTGCAAGATACATTAGCGTTGTGCATCAATTATACTAAGATATGATACTTCATATTTCTTATTTCAGCAAATAATGTATTACTTTTGAAAACTCTCCAAGAGTTTCAATAATTTTCAAGTTATAAACTTATGCAATATAAGGATTATAAATAAGTTTCTTAGAAATTCTTATATGCTTCAAACATTTTGAATCCTTAAATAAGTTTTCATGTAAATTTTGTCAAGTGACTGTATTCATCATTTCATGTGCGACATCTTCAAGTGTCTAGATTGTAAATCAAATAAGTTTTTATGCTTACCAAGATGCATCCTTTCATGCCACTTGATAAATATTTTCTATGTCAGTATGCTTTAATAAATGTAGAATTTAGATCCTCGTATTCTTTTACAATATTGTGCTAATATTGTATCAAAGATATTGATGATATATCACGTCGTATCAGTTCACTGTTTGATAACATTTTGAGATCTCATCACTTCATAATTTTCAGGTACCTAAACCTCTTATAAGGTTTCAAGAAATGTTATGTCGTAGGTTTTTCAAGAGCAAATTACCTTCTTATTATGATTATTTGCTCCTTATCCTTTTCAAGAATTATTTAATTTGAAACTGATTGGTCTACCATGCTTCACACATGCATAGACCTTGTCCTTTAGGGACACAAAATCGGAGCACTTGCATCTTAAATATGAGATGCTTTCAGCATTTGACTTGAACTATTTTTTGATGAGGATCTGATGATAATTCCTAACATATTTCATAACCGTTTATAATCTCCTCCTTATATTAGGAAAACTAACATACATCCTCCATTTTATTTGAGGAATCCATCTTTGTGCATCGTAGTATATTCATTAATTGTATACCGTACATTAAAACTATTACATGGAATAGTTGGTTCTTGACCTTGAACCAATTGAGAGGGAAGAAATAATTATAATTTATTGATCAAATGTATACAAAGTGCTATTGTACACAACATATCATATTTCAGACCAACACATGAAGCTTTGTTCTCATTAGTAATATTTAGATATTTATCGAAGGCATTCAATGTCAAATCATCATCACCAAGATGAATTGTCTTGGTTGCACAATCTGAAAGTTATGCTCTTAACTCAATTATATTAAGCAAGCACCTTTATGAATGGAAAGTTGTAGGTTGACAAAAAAATGTACAAGTGATCATCTTATATCGATGCATCTTAATAGATCACATGACTAGTGAATGGACCCATACTCACCTTTTGTAGTTTTCAAATTTTGAGGGATCAAATCCCAACATTAATTGGTCCAACCAACTTATCATGAGAACAAGAAACATTAAAAGTTCATGAAGAATTTTCTAGTTCCTCAATATATGTTCAATACTCACTATGCACATCTTTGGGATGTTGCAATCGTTTTTGTCAATTTATGAACTTTTATACTAGTAAACTCCAAGTTTACCACGACATGCACTTCTTTTTCTTTAGTAAATTTCAGATTTGCTATTACATGAATAAATTTTTGAATTTACTACTTCAGAAGTAGATTTCAAAATACCCTTCTCAGTTATTTTGTCTCATTCGGAAGTGAGTTATGATAGCATCACAATCAAGTGCATGTTTGCATTAATAAGCTTATCATTCCCCAAGAATGGAATATAATCGTGCCTTAAGCCTATCAAATTTTAATAGCTTATAGCCTCTTTTATGATATTGCTACTTCAGGAGCACATCGAGACATACATATCTTTCAAAGTATATCATATATTGCTACCACATTCACTTCAAGAATGGGACAAATTGTCATCTTTCAGACTTATCATATATTGCTACCACATTCACTTCATGGAATAGAGCATATTCAATGGACAAGTTTCATGAGTTCTTATAAAATACATGTTATTTGTTGCTTTAGCCATCATAATATCATTAATCTGGTGCTTTGAGATTCAAATTCAACTTTTTATCCATATAAAAACGTCTTAGGCTGTAACTAAATGGGATTTTGAACCCAACATCTTATCATCATGGTGCATTGCTTGTAACCCAATGTCTTACTCTCTTAATGAGATGAAACTTAATTCCTCATCATATCTTTTAACAATATTGTTATTCATGGACAAATGAAAAGCATAAATGGCTCCAAACCAATTATATTTTCCCAAATCCAACAATAGTTATATCATTAGTAGCAAAAGACAAATTAAATAACATAAGGAAATACTAACCTTGAAAGTACCTTTAGATTTATAATCTCACCTTATTTGGTAGAGTCTTTTGTTGATAACGTGTTATGAAATATAAAGCAAAGAAGAAGAATGAAGAGAAAAGCGAGGAGACTTATTTATTTCTCTTGAGGGATGCTTGATAAGTTCATTACGATGAAGGAAAACTCTTTATTTATAGGGGAAAGCTATTCTTCGAATTTCTAACTTTTCTATAAATAGATATTAACTATATATGGTAAAGTAGACATTCACTATGTATGATAAAGTAGACATTTACTATATATAGTAATATATTTATAACATGTTTATTTTTATTTTTTTTTTCTCTCATTCTGGTAAGGATATTTTCGTCCTACCACTTTTAGATACTCTTTATACACGTTTTAAAATCAATTTTTTTACTGAGGGAAATAATTGGCATCACTACGTATTATTCCTCTCCTTTCTCCCCTACTCAAGAAGGACAAGGGTTGCATGAAACAACCTTTAGAACTCAAGCAAAGAAAATCTCTCGGGTTCTTCTCCAAATTCTAGCATCTCTCAACCTATGCAAGACTAATTTTTAATGTGTGAACCCTATTTTTCTCCGCAAGCATGTTTTTAATTTTAGTTCGTTCATGAATCAAGTTTGAATTTTAGAATTGAATCCTTGAAGTGTAACTTCCTTATCTCTTGAAGAGAATTTTTGAATCTTCCATGAAAATAATTAGAAGTTTCAAAAGTTAAATTCACGTTTTGATTTTCATCCTATTTCATATCCATTGATCCTGTTTTAAACCTTATGAAATTATATCTAAAAGAAAAACATTATTTGAATACAAGACTTTCTCTTTCTAGAAATGGCGTTTCCTGTCAGCTATTGCTGAAATGGTTAGGAAAACGAAGACTGGAGGGAGGGGTCAACAGACCCAAAATAGGGATCAACCCACAAATAATTCAACGAAGGCTATTCCTCAATCAGCAGATGCAAGGAAGACAAAAGATGTGAATATATTGCAAGGGATTCTTCCGTTTCAAGTTGAATATGGAAGTATAGGAGTAACTATTAGAGGGGAGAGTTCACATAGTTCATCCGCAACAGGAAAGGCAAAATGGGGGGATATAGTGGAGGAAACAACAGTTCACCAGATGGATGATAAACCTAACCCTAAATCGCCATCACCGAATACGTGGAGCCAGATAGTGAGCCGTGGATCAACAAGGGAGGGCTTTGATTTGCAGGGAAGTGACCCACCTAGCCCAAGGGTTAAAATTACTATAGAAGACGTGCAGGATGAAAGCGAATTTTGGGGTAATGCAGTGATATGCTATATGATGGGATCTAACCCTCCCCAAAGTGTGATGGAAGGGTATTTCAATCGTATCTGGAAGGGGAAAGTAGTTGATAAAATTGCTCAAGTGCATAGAGGGGTATTCTTGGTCAGATTCTCCACTCATGAAGAGAAAGTAAAAGTGATAGATGAAGGGGTGGTGATGTTTGATCGCAAACCAATAGTGGTGAAGGCATGGACACCGGACAGTAAAAACAGTCCCTGTGTAGATCAGACTACCAAGCTTAAACATAAAGTATTGGGGAAAGAGTGCTTTAACAAAAATTGCAGGATTAATTGGAAAACCGTTAAAGGTGGATCGTGCTACGACCAACGAAGAGAGAATGACATATGCTCGTATACTAGTGGAGATGCCACTGGATCAAGAATACCCAGCAGAAGTAATGTTTGAAAATGAAAATGGGAGAATTGTTGATCAGATGGTGGATTACGAGTGGAAACCAGTACTGTGCTCGAAATGGAAGAATTTTGGTCATGAGGTGACACAATGTAGAAAACAACAGAGAAAGGAAGCATCGAAGAAGCCCGTAGAAGATGAAGGGAATAAAAAAGAACCTCCTCCACCAGCTCAACAAGCAGGGGACAAGCAAAAAGAAATGTTGAATGAGAGGCCAAGACAAGGCTCTCCGAGTAAAGAAAAAAAAAAGAGCCAGAAACAAGAACTATCTCAACCAATAGGTATAGTAAATTACTAGAGAACACGGTGGGAGAAGCAGAAAACGTAGCAGATATGGGAAATAAGGTAAATAGTAGCAACCCTGGCAAAGTAAGGGGAGGAGATACATCTCCCCCCAATGGATAGTTTTGGATGTTGGAATGTAAGGGGACTAAACAAAGAGTGATGCAGATGTTTCTGTATCAATCTAAAGTGAGCTTGTTTGGTCTCCTAGAGACAAAGATTAAGAGAAATTGAGCACATAGTGCTTCTCTTAATCTTTGTGCAGGATGGTCGTTCACTACTAATTTGAGTATGCATAAAGGGGTTAGGATATGGATGGTGTGGAATCCAGAGGTATATATAGTGAATATTAAAGGTGTAACGGATCAATTAATTCATATTTTGGTTGAGGACAAAGTGACTGGAACAAGGTTTCATGTGACTATGATTTATGGCTTTAATGATCAAGCTCTAAGGAGATCCTTGTGGGCTGACATTATGTCCATTAGTGGCCAAACAACTGGACCATGGGTAGTTCTTGGAGATTTCAATTGTGTTTTGAATAAGGAGGAAAGAATAGGGAGACTGGTTACTATGGCAGAAATAATTGATTTCAAAGTGTGTGTGGAACAATGTGGCTTGCAGGATCTCAGGTCAACAGGATCTTTTTATACATGGAGTAATAAACAACAAGGCGTGGCTCAAGTTTATAGCAAAATTGATAGGGTGCTAGTGAATGATGAGTGGGTTTCAAACCTGCCAGTATCAACAGCTTGCTTCCTTCAAAAAGGGTTATATGACCACTGCCCAGTACTGGTTCATTGGAAAAAACATAATATGTCAAGAACAAGGCAATTCATGTACTTTAACATGTGTAGCTTAGCACCGGACTTTCTACAGAAAATAAAGAGTAACTGGGATAAAAGGATAGCAGGAAGGAGAATGTTCCAAGTGGTGGGTAAACTGAACATACTAAAATTTGTCCTCAAACAGCTTAATAGGGACATATTTAGTGATATTGAAAACAAGGCTGCCATAGCAATGGAACAATTGCTGAATTGTCAAGTAAGAATACAACAATCACCAAGTACAGAATTGTTTGATGAAGAGATGTAATTGGCTAAACAATGTGAACAGCTGCAAAATGCAAAACATCAGTACCTGAACCAAAAATGCAAAGTGAAGTGGCTACAAGAGGGGGACCAGAACACTGCCCTGTTTCACAGGTATTTGAAGGCCAGAAGGAACAAGAATAGAATTTTGGCTATAAAGAACACTAGAGGGGAAGTCAAAACCAACATGGATGACATAAGTAGAGTTTCATTGAATATTACACAGAGCTATTGGGCACAAAAATGAATGGGAGGCAGCCAGCTAATAGCAGAATTATTAGAAGAGGAGCTGTGGTATTGGATGAACAATGTAGCATGCTGGTACAAGAGGTCACTAAAGAGGAGATTAAATCAGCATTATGGGTAATTGAAGGCGATAAAGCCCCGGGGCCTGATGGTTTTGGAAGCAAATTCTTCAAAGATAGTAGGGAGAGATGTAGAGGCGGGGGTCAAGGAATTTTTTAAAATGGGGCAGATGTGCAAGGCTTAAATGATACAATGATCACTCTGATTCCTAAAGGACATCATGCAGAGACAGTAGCTAATTACAGACCAATTTCATGTTGTAATACCCTGTACAAGGTGATATCAAAAGTGCTACGTAATCGACTGAAGAAGGTGCTCCCTAATACTATATCAGACACACAGAGTGCCTTTGTAACAGGAAGAACAATAGTTCAGAATATACTTATCTGTCAGGACTTGGTAAGGCTGTATAACAGGAAAGCCACCACAAAAAGTTGCCTTATTAAAATTGATCTAAGAAAAGCATATGACACAGTCGAATGGGAGTTTATAAAAGAGATGTTGTATGGTTTGAACTTCCCAGTTAAGTTCATCAAACTCTTAATGGAGTGCATTACATCTACGAAGTACACCCTTGCCCTAAATGGTGGAGTATATGGAACGATGAAAGGGAAAAGAGCACTGAGACAAGGGGACCCAATACCCCCTTTGATTTTTGTCCTCTGTATGAAATGTTTTTCAAGAATGATGGATTGGGTGGCTGATCAAGAGGGATTTACATTCCATACCAAGTGTAGAAGTCTGAGACTCAACCATCTATGTTTCGCAGATGATATGCTTTTATTCTGCAAAGGAGAATTTGAATCAGTGGTGCTTATGCTTCGTGGATTGAAGACATTCTTGGATGCATCTGGTTTGTGTACAAATGCTAGCAAATCAAGTATATTCTCGGTGAATATAAATACGCAGGTACTTGAGAATCTAAAAGAGTTGACTGCGTATACTACTGGTGCATTGCCATTTAAATATCAAGGGGTCCCTATATCTGCAAAAAAATCTCACATCAATGGATTGTGAAGTCTTATTGGACAAGATGACCAGCCGAATCAAAACTTGGGGAACCAGGAACCTATCCTATTCTGGCAGGGTACAATTAGTCAATTCAGTACTAATACACATACATACATATTGGTCTTCTATCTTTTTATTACCAAAGAAGGTGTTAAAAGGTATTACAACAGTTTGTAGGAATTTCATATGGAGTGGAGCAGTACACACAAATAAACCTCCTCTAGTAGCATGAGATGTGTTATGCAAAGCCAAAAAAGAGGGAGGACTGAGCATAATTGATAGTATTGTGTGGAATGAGGCTGCAATTGCAAAGTATGTCTAGAATATGACGTGCAAAGCGGATAACCTATGGGTGAAATAGGTGGATCATGTATACATAAAGGGGCTAAATTGGTGGCAATATCAACCACCCCAATATTGTTGATGGTATTGTAGGAAAATATGTTCAATTAAAGAGAGATTTTGAGGAGGATACATACAGAATCATTGGATAACTGTAGGTGGTAAATACACCATTCATAGTGGCTACTGCTGTAGGATAAGGGCCAATAATGAATGGCCTTGGTGTAGGGGCGTCTGGAATAGTAGAAATATGCCAAACCATAGCTTTATTTATTGGTTGACAATGCATTGAAGGCTGCTAACAAGAACCAGGTTGGTAAAAATGGGAGTATGCCAAAGCGACAAGTGTTTACTGTGCGACCTAGCTCCGGAATTAATAGAACACTTAATGTTTGAAAGTAAATTCTCAAGACTGCCTGGAAGGGATCTTGGAGTGGCTTAACATTAAATTGTGCGACACAGACCTGCAGAATATATGGAAAAGCATGGCAAGGAAGGCAGTAGGCAAGATCAGTAGAAGCATCTGGGCAACAATTGCAGCGGTAATAAACCACATACGGCAAGCAAGGAATCAAGCACTGTGGAACAAAATGGTTCCGAGGCCCGCAAATGTGATCAGGAAAATCCAACAGGAGAGAAAAAGTAGATTTGTTGATCGGATAAGGGGGAGAGTAAACTATAGAGATAAGAGCTTGGATAGAAAAGTATATACAAAGAACAAATGTATAGGATCAAAGTCTAGAAAATAGTAGTGTGGTCGAGATGAGGCTGATGAGGTGCTAGTGAATTTTCCTTGAAATGTAAGCTCCAAATAGAGCGGGTAATACATGAGATGATAAAATGTGTTCGTTCAACCAAAAAAAAAACCTTATGAATTTATCTCGCTTTGTAGCCTAGTCATATATTACATAAGTTGTCTTATGTTTTCTATGAAAATTAGTTACAATTTTAAAAATTTATTTTAAGAAAGTTTACAGATCTTTCCTATGCATGTAGATAGATTTTGAAAGAAAATGTCATTTATCTTATAATCTCAAACTAGCATGTTTGCATATGATTTTGAGCGAAGGCTCATCAGCGACATATTTTCATGAAGTGATATTGAGTAGAGGCTCACCAATTGGCAATAGTATATTTTCGCGGTATGATATTGAGTAGAGGCTCACGAATTGTATATATTCATGATTATGAATTTGAGCCAAGACTTTCAGAGTATAATTAATAGTTTACCTTTAAGAGGTTACAATATTTAGCATATATATATTGTGGGAGAATAATTAACATAGATAAGGATATGGGTTCGGATAATACATGCCCCGAAATTACGTATACCGGGGTAGGATAAGATATGTCGTTGGTTCGAATGACTCCTCTTTAAGCTCTTGAGAAGGACTCAATATAGATCCACGGTTCAGCTACATCATATGCCCCGACAATGTATAAGACAACTCTCCCTACCGGGTCAAAGGTTTGATATCGTAAGCTCACGTGATATATGTCGGTTATAAGAAATTCTCCAATAAGAAAATTCAGCATTTTTATTCAAGTACGATTTATGACACAAGGTCGTTGATGTGCTATGGTTTCATAGCACTTTTGATGCTTAAAACTACAAAAACATGTAGTTGCTTAGACCATTTTATTAGATATGATGTGTTTTGTTTTGCAGGCAACCAGGTTTTGCAAGCTAAACAGTAGAAAAAAAGTGAAAATTGGAGTTTTTGACCACCTGCGTTGGCAGCTACGGCCCACAGGTACTACCTACATGGCGTAGGTGCCAGAACAAGTGTCAGAGAGTTGAGTTTCAAGGATTCATAAGTTGCAATTTTGGCCCTGCTACCTACGATGCGGCAGCTACGACCCCTAAGTGCCAGAAGTTGAAGTTCAGAGATCCTGCAGGAGTTTTGAAGACCCTGGCACCTACGGCCTACCAACTATGGACCGTAGGTGCCACCTACGATCCTTAAGTGGCACCGTAGGTGGCCACCGACTCCAACTTTCTCTTTTATTTTGAAAAGGTTTTCTAGGGGTTTCCATGTAATTCATAAATATCCTTTTGACATTTGTTAGTTAGTTTACGCACTTTTACTATTCACAAATATGTACTTTGATTCTGAGATTGAATTTTGATCTTGCGATTCTCTTGTTCTTGGTTTTTGGTTTATTGTTCAGTTTGAGAATTTGAGTTTTATTCGTCTATTATTGAGAGATTGATTCTATGTTTTCCTCATTGAATTCCATGAATTGTTTTGCAACAATGAGCAGTTAAATCCCTTAGCTAGGATTGTGGAAATCCTAGCGGGCTAACAAAGTAGGAAAAATGCAATGTTAAAAAAATAATAATGAACAGCCCGGTGCACTAAAGCTATCGCTATGCGCGGTGTCCAGGGAAGGGCCCCACCACAAGGGTGTATCGTACGCAGCCTTACCTTGCATTTCTGCCAGAGGTTATTTCCAAGGCTTGAACCCGTGACCTCCTAGTCACATGGCAGCAGCTTTACCAGTTACTCCAAATAAATATTCTTGCATGTATTGTGAGCTTCTTCAGTATAATAGTTTTCTTAATAGTGACCAATGTTAAGAACCCGCGTGTATTCACTACTTACTTCAAAAGAGAAGTAGAGATCAAGAAAAGAAGATCACAATAGTAATTTTAGATTCACCTCCATATTATAATTCCACCATCTCATCTAATTAGCTTGATACTCACAAAGTAATAGTTAACATTGGATCTAGGATAAGGGTTAGTAAGGCGACACTCTGAGACTCAAAAGGTAAAGAGTGAAATTCACTAAAGGCGTTCATAAGATGGTTAGTGATATGTAATTTATCATATTCTGCATGCAATATTGGGTTAGTTCAATGAAGTATGATAAACCTACAGAGTTAGAAAGCCAGGGGGAACACAATCATAGTGTTCGTTTCAGATTATTTACATCAAAAGCATTCGAGTTTTGTTACTTTCTACTGATTAAAGAAATTTCTCCCATTTATTTTTCTACACTGCCCAATTATTTCAGCAAGTTGAGAAATATTTCTGGCTTATTCCCTATGGATTCGGTCCCAAACTAGTTGGGTTAGTATGTTTGACATCGACCGCATTATACTTCTTGAAGGTGTAGTTTTGGGTGACAATCCATCACCATTTTCTTAACTTGTTTTATAATTCTTTCCATACAACATACTTAATTCAGATATTTCAACTGCATTTGATAGAAAAATACACTACAGCAGCAATGGAAAGAAAGAGACTCTGCAAGTGTGGAAATTTTCTTTATATTCAAGTTACAAATATGAAATTACAAGAGTCTTTAAATAAGATAAAAACCACAAAACAAACGTTTATTTGTTCCTAAAATATCTGAATCTAATGCTGACTCCACTACTCCTGCAGCCTAAAGACTAGGAAACTACTTATTGACTCGTAAATAAATGTAACAAACTAACTACTGACTGACCACAAAGCTGGTCACGTTGCTAACATTCCCTCCCTTAAACTGAAACAACTTTCAATTTAATTTGCAAACACCAAGCTGATCACATAGCTTTAGAAATGACACTAGTTTCAAGGGCTTTGTGAATATGTCTGCAACCTGCTCTTCACTTTTGCAATAAATAAGACTAATCTTTGCATCTTTACTTAGATCACGCAAGAAGTGATACTTCACATCTATATGCTTACTCTATCCATATTCAACTGGATTCTTTGAAAGATTAATCGCCGAAGTATTATCACAATAGATTGGCATTGGTCCTTCCTTCTTAAAATAAAGTTCTTCAAGGATGTTCCTCAACTAAACAGCTTGACAAGCGTATGACGCTGCAGCAACATACTCTGCCTCTGTGGTCGATAAAGTAACAATAGGTTGCTTTTTTGAAGACCAAGAAATAACTCCAGACCCCAACATACAAGAATATCCTGATGTACTTTTCATGTCTTCAAGATTTCCAGCATAGTCACTATCAGTGTAACCAACCAAATGTCCAGCTGCTTTCATCTGATAAAAAACTCCAAAGTCACTGGTACCATTCAAGTATTGTAGGATCCTCTTAGCATCTTGTAGATTCAATTCTTTTGAACTCTCTATTAACTTGCTAATGAGACTTACATCATGCAAACATCAGGCCTTGTTTTCGTCAAGTACATCAAGATTCCCATAATTTGTTTGTATAAAGTGCTGCCCACTTTTCTTCCTTCAGGTTCTTTGACGAGCTTCAAGCCCTTCTCCATTGGTGTGCTCACAGTGTTGCAGTTTTTCATCTAGAATCTATCCAGAATATCTTGCACATATTTCTTTTGAGAAATAAAAATACCATCAACAGATTGATTCACTTCTAGACCAAGAAAATATGCATCATACCCAAATCCGACATGTCAAACTCAACCATCATGGACTTCTTAAAATTCTCAATCATGGAAAGATTACTTTCGGTATAAATTAAGTCATCCACATATAAACACACCATTAAAACCCCTGCACCCTTCTGTTTTATATAAAGAATATGTTCATATGGACACTTTTGAAATCCCTCCTTTAAAAAATAAGCATATATACGACTATACCAAGCTCTTGGAGCTTGTTTTAGTCCATACAGAGCCTGTTCCAATGTAAACACTTTATTCTCAGCACCAAATTTCACATAGCCAGGAGGTTGTTCGATAAATACCTTTTCTTGTAGTTTACCATGTAGAAAGGCAGACTTCACGTCCAACTGGAAGATTTTTCAAGCATTTTGAGCAGCCAAAGAAATCACCAGCAGCCAAAGAAATCACCAATCTTATGGTATCTAATCGAGCAATGGGAGCATACACCTCTTCGTAGTCAATACCATATTCTTGCTTATAGCCTTTTGCTACTAAGCGAGCTTTAAACTTGTCAACCTCTCCATTTTCCTTCAGCTTTGTTTTGTAAACCCATTTGACACCGATGGTTTTCTAGTTTTCTTGAAGATTTGTCAATTCCCAGGTATTATTTCTTTCAATTGATCTAATCTCATCATCTATGGCTTGCTGCCACTTTGGATCTTTGACAGCACCAGTGAAAGATATAGGATCACAATCTGAAAACAAAGATAAATGACTGGCCGTATTTTTAGATTTACTGATCCCATATACCTCATAATCTTCTATCCATCTCGATGCACCTCTGCTACATTGAGGACGTTCATTACTGAAGTGAGCATTACCTGATTCATGTTCAACACCTCCAGCGTCTTGTACTATTGGACTTAATTGTGAACTGATCTCCAAAGACCGTTCTAGTTCTTCATCTTCTTCAACGGAAAGGGGAAATTGTTGAAACAAACTGTTGTTGCTCCAATTCTAGATTGTTTTTTCGTCAAAAACAACATATCGGCTAATAATAATTTTCTTGGTAATAGGATTGAACAAACGATAAGCTTTTGATTTGTCATCAACACCAAGGAGAATGTATTTTAGACCTTTATCGTCCAACCTCTTCCTTGCAACATCTGGAATACGGGCATATGCTATACACCCAAAAATCCGGAAGTACTCAACATTTGGTTTACGCCTGCTCCAAGCTTCATGAGGTGTCATATTTTAAATAGAGTTGGTAGGACATCTATTTAATAAATGAATGCTCTAATGAACTGCTTCTGCCCAAAAGTCTTTTGGTAAGCCACTTCTCTTTAAAAGACTACGCACCATATCAAGAATTGTGCGATTTTTCCTTTCACACACACCATTCTGTTGAGGTGTGTAGGCTGCCGTAAGGTGCCTTTTAATTCCATGCTTCTCACAAAATTCTACAAATTCTAGTGAGTTGTATTTGCCACCCTGATCAGTCCGTAAACATTTAATTTTACAACCAACTTCATTTTCAACAAACACTTTAAACTTCTTAAAAGTTTCAAATGCTTCTAATTTTTCTCTCAAGAAATAGACCCATTAGACGTAGGATTTATCGGACCACAGATATCTAAGTGCACCAACTCCAACACCTTCTTTGCCCTCCAAGACTTTCCTATGGGAAATGATTCATGATGTTGCTTGCTAACTACACACTCTTCACATACTTCATCAGGAGATTCAAGTTGCGGAATACCTAACACCAACTGTTTTTGCTTTAAGAAGTTCAGGCTTCCAAAATTTAAATGTCCATACCGAAAATGCCACTTACAGGCATCCTCTTTAACTTTGGTAGAAAGAAAAGATTTTATGGAGTTGTGAAGATATAAAGGAAACAAACGGTTTGACGACATGTTAATCTGAGCGATTAACCCCAAATAAGGATCTTATATCTTACAAACTCCACCTTTAATATTAATTTCATATCCCTTTTCTTGAAGCTTCCCGACACTTAATAGATTTGTTTTCAACGCAGGGACATAAAACACATCACCTATGGTATGAATGGAGTTGTTTTTGGTTGAGACCTTTACCTTTCCTTTTCCTTGAGCAGAGACCACAGAATTATCTCCAAATCTCACGATATCTTGAAAAGTTTCATCCAACTCTGAGAATGCCTCTTTCTGCCCACACATATGATTACTGCAGCTGGTATCGAGATACCATAAATTCGTGGGAACTTTCTCTTTGGAAGTATACTCCATCAAAATTGAAACCTCCTCTTCTTCTTTCTTTGTTTTTGTGTCTTCCTTTCTTGCTGCAAAATTAGATCTACCGCCACAATTTTTACTTAAATTGGTACGACACTCAGATCGGTAGTGTCCAAATCGATGGCATCGATAGCATTCAACTTGAGACTTGTCACGTCTTTCAACTTGAGACTTGTCGCATTTTTTCCTTTTCCTGGGAACCGCCAGCTTTTTTTTTCTCCCCTTTCTGGTGACAATTTTTTCCTTTCCACTTGTCTTTCTCTAGATCTCTTCCTTTTGAAGACATCACTCCCTTCAATGCTACTTCATCCTTTTCTTGTTGGTTTAATTTCTGCTCATGAACCAACAAAGAACCTTGCAACTCGTCAATAGAAAGAACATCAACATCTTTGGATTCTTCAATGGAGCAGACGATATAATTGAACTTTGCAGTCATCAAGCGAAGTATTTTCTCAATGATGGTAACATCCTCTAGTTTTTCTCCATGAATTCGCATTTTATTTGCGATAGCCAAAACTTTAGAGAAATATTCTGTTACCAACTCACCACCTTGCATACGTAGAGCCTCGAATTCGCCACGAAGTTCTTGAAGCTGCACTCGTTTCACCTTCGCCGTTCCTTGATACTTCTTCTTCATGGAATCCCATATTTGTTTAGAAGTATCTTTGCAAAGAATTATTTCCAGTATTGAGCGATCAATAGCCTGAAAAAGGTAATTTTCGCCTTGAGATCTTTTAACCTTAGACTGTCCAATTCTTCCTTTTGTGCTTCCGACAAGACAGTACCAGTGGCTGGCTCTTGTACGCCAATACTCACAACTGGCCAAAACTCTTTGGACCTAAGAAAGTTCTCCATCAACATACTCCAACAGTTTCAGTGGTCATTGTTTTGTTGCTGCAATAGTACTCCAAAAAAGGAAAAAAACTTTTTCTGGCTTTGATACCAAATGATAGAAAAATACACTACAACAGCAATGGAAAGAAAGAGACTCTTCAAGTGTGGAAATTTTCTCTGTATTCAAGTTACAAATATGAAATTACAAGAGTCTTTAAATAAGATAAAAACCACTAAACAAATGTTTATTTGTTCCTAAAATATCTGAATCCAATGCTGACTCCACTACTCCTGTAGCCTAAAGACTAGGAAACTACTTATTGACTCCTAAATAAATGCAACAAACTAACTACTGACTGACCACAAAGCTGGTCACGTTGCTAACAGCATTCCCTTTTGATTCTTTTATGATTAGGCTACTCAGTTATTCAGCTTAGTGCATGTCACTCAAACAATTTTAGCTTATGATTCAGAGAGTCAGAATTGTTTTACTTCATGTTTTCAGTAGTTCAGACATTCAATTTATATCATTGTTTTACTTTTTTAATACATTTTACGATTCAGCTGATTCATACGTTTGTATCTCAATATCCAGTTATTCTATGACCTTGTTGTGTATTATACTCATATTCAGTTATTTAGTTTTTCATATATTATATTGTTTCACTTTAAATTTATTGCATGTTGTACACTGCGTATTTACGCCATTCGACTGCATTGTTTCATGATGCAAATCAGATACGCTGGTTCGTGATCAGACACTTCAATAAGATTTATCTCCTTAGCTTTGGATTAGTCCTCTTTATTTTCAAAGGACCTAGTTTGTAGTATAGTTAAACAGTTTTAATTTGGGTGTTTATATAAAGGTAGATTGGAGGTGTTGTCCCGATAAATATTATTCATTATGTCAGTAGAGGCTTCATACACAGTTTGTTGATTAGTCAGTTAGTTGTTTTCAGTTTTCAAATATCAGATGACTTTATGTCTCAGTTTATATAAGTATGCATTTTCTTTAATTTAGAAAGCTTAAATCTTCTTACATAAATCTTCTTACGTACCCTTTCCGTTTAAAAACGAATGATCTACTTTCCTTTTTAATCCGTTTAAAAAAGAATGATCTCTTTTCTTTTTTGGCAATACTTTCATTTCAATTTTCCACATTGCATGTTTAGGATCACAAGATTAAAGGGCATTTTGGTACATTTGACACAACTTTAATTTAAGGCCACGAGATTCAAAAGTTTCTTTATTTTCTTAAATTTTGTGTCAAATCAAAGTAAGTCATTCTTTTTAAGCTTTCTGCTTATCTTTCAATGTCAGTTTTAGTAGTATGCCAAATCAAGGGTATGCTACAACAAATTTCAACCACTATATAGAAGTGGGAATTAATTCTCAAGAAATAATGAAGAATTTTGCTAGTTTATCGCTACTTTGTTTTGCTCTTCTACTGAGCTTATCAACTCCCTCTCTTGGGCAAGCACCGAATTATGTCCAACAATATTTTCAGAGACGTTAGATCAATGTCTCAATATCAATTGCTTTTTAGAAGCTCTAAAAGGTTATTCCAGCGAGTAAGCAGCCCCAACACTGCAGATGTAGCCCTCAAGGGAAGGGTAGCCTCTCCTCTTGCTTAGTCCTTTGTGATTAAATGCAATTATATAGCAAGACCATGATTATTATTTTCAGATAATATCTGCAAAAAAAAATTTACATTAATTTCCAAAATTAATAAAGAGTTATAGTCGAAGTAAAAAAAAATAAATCAAAAGTATGCTTGGACTAACAATAGTGTCGGGTGTCAACCGTACTTAGGGTATAGACTTGAAATGTGACAATTTGATATAAAAGCACAAAGTTCAACTATCCCAAGAAATCTTCGAAGCAGTACCAGTAAAATCTCATTTATGGTTTTGAGAGCCCCATTTTTATGTCAGGGACTAAAGATATTTAAGAAAATATTTCTGTTCTTTCATACTCTAGATCGTACAATAGAGTTGTGTCATAAGAAAATCAAATCGTGCATTGTTCCAGTTCCTCCTGATGTGCCTCATCTTTGAGGTGTTGCTTTCATGTAGACTGATGTTCGTTTCTTTGGGCCTTTATACCTTTTTATGCCTGTACAGAAGTGAATTTTATTTTTTTAAATTTTTGGCCTCTTAATCCTAGGAATAATAACATAAGTGATAATATAAATTTATTATTTTCCTATATAATACTACTTTCTATTTTATTGAACAAAAATGGTGATATTGTTTTTTCACTGATCAAGAAATTTGATTTTGGAAAGTACAATGATAGTCCAATAAGAAGGGTTTCAATTTTTGAAAATGAACAACTTGAAGACCTATTGATTCTAACAACTGATTGCAGAGTTGATCATTCGGACCTTTCAATTCATAGATGCAGATCCCAGATTTAATAATGAAGATACTACTATTAAAGAAGGAGAGCGCCCTTTTTAAAGGATCGGTCTGTCTTTCAATCGAAACTATTGGCAATTGCCTTAGTCATTCTCTTATATAGTGTAGTCCCTATAGCAATGAGCTTGGATATTGAGAACAAATTAAATCAGATGGTTCTACTTCGCACCCTCCACACAAGCACCATCCGACGAAGGGGGGACGAAGTTCATACGTAAAATCAAAATTATTAATACGAGCCTTTTCTATAAAAAAAAAAAAAGAAAAAGAATCCTATATTCAAAAAGAAACAGAAGTGTTGGTGATTTTCTAATCTCGCATAACAGAATATGATACGACGAGATAAAATGCAATAGATATAAAGACATGAAATGAGTTACCTACCGTTAATGAACAAAGCGAACCAACATTAAATTTTGAAATATCGGCTAATCATATCCTGTGATTTTAGAAATAGTTAGGACAGTCAAACCAACTCTCATATGAGCTCCTAGTGGTTCATTCATCTGACAATAAACCAAGGCCACTTTTGATTCTGCAATATTTTCTTCATTAATCACTCCAGATTCTTTCATTTTCATGTAAAGATTATTTCCTCCCCCAGTACGTTCACTCACTCCGCCAAATATTGATACGCCCCATTTTATTGCGCCCTTTTCCGTCCATATGTCGTCGGCAATCCCAAACCGCGCCTGAACCACTGTTATCTCCATCCAATCTCGCTGAAGGTCTCCTCGTTTTAGTGCAACCTCACTAGATATGGCTTCTTTGGCGAGCCTGTCTTTCAATGGAAACTATTGGCAATTACCTTAGTCATTATCTTATATAGTGTAGTCCCTATAGGAATGAGCTTGGATATTGAGAACAAATTAAATCAGATGGTTCTACTTCGCACCCTCCACACAAGCACCATCCGACGAAGGGGGGACGAAGTTCATACGTAAAATCAAAATTATTAATACGAGCCTTTTCCATAAAAAAAGAGAATTCTATATTCAAATAGAAGCAGGAGTGTTGGTGATTTTCTAATCTCGCATAACAGAATATGATATGATGAGATAAAATGCAATAGATATAAAGACATGAAATGAGTTACCTACCGTTAACGAACAAAGCGAACCAACATTAAATTTTGAAATATCGGCTAATCATATCCTGTGATTTTAGAAATAGTTAGGGTAGTCAAACCAACTCTCATATGAGCTCTTAGTGGTTCATTCATCTGACCATAAACCAAGGCCACTTTTGATTCTGCAATATTTTCTTCATTAATCACTCCAAATTCTTTCATTTTCATGTAAAGATTATTTCCTCCCCTAGTACGTTCACTCACTCCGCCAAATACTGATACGCCCCATTTTATTGCGCCCCTTTCCGTCCATATGTCGTCGGCAATCCCAAATCGCGGCTTAACCAATGTCATCTCCGTCCGATCTCACTGGAGGTCTCCTCGTCTCAGTGCAACCTCACCAGAGATGGCTTCTCTGGCGAGTAAAACAACAAACAACAACCACTCCAATTCACATTTTCCTTTCTCACCTCCACTACAACACCAAATTATCCCACCAACAACAAATAACGGAGAAACAAAATTAGAAATAAATGAACTCCAACCAAAAATCATGAATTTCGATGAGCTCCATTGAAATTGAAATTCACATCTGTCCGGAGAAGTATTTCACTTCGGTGATCCATTTTTCTCATTATCTTAATTATTTTTGAAATATTTAAGTTCTTTTTGTTTGATACTGATTTTTTGGGACTGATCTGATTATTTTCTTGGTGTTTTTCGATTACTATTATCATTTCTCTGTGACTTCTTTATTTTATTTTAAATATTACGTTGATGTTCATTATTTTGGCTCACTGGTGAAGTTGTTTGATGGTTGGCTCCCTGAATGAGGTAGTGTTGGATGACGGCGGGGAAAGTAAGTCGGTAGTAACTATTGGTCGCTTCGGCGATGTGAGTTTGTTGGAGAAGACACGAGCAGTTTGGTTGGGTGTTGTTTGGCGGTTGGCTCATCGAAAAATTAGAAAAAGGGGCTTGATGGCTCTATTGGTGGTGGTGGTAGAGACTTGATTGGAGTTTGGTGGTGGTGACGGGAAAGGGTGGTGTAAGGTCGTGGTGTTGGTGTGATTTGTATTCGTAAAGGATCGTTGAATACAATTCAAATTTAATATTATACATTTGCATGAATTCGAAAATCGTTATTTTATAACAAAAATATTATATTTCAAACAACATAAGCTAATTTAAATTGTAATTGATTGAAATACATACATAATTACTTATAATACATTTGTATTAAGAATGTTTTAGCTAGTTATCTATATTCATCACATATATTGAAATACGTCTTTAATACTTATAATATATTGAATCAAATATGCATTAAAATTGTTGTTTTGTTTTTCTCTTATTAATGATATTAAAAACGTATTATATCTGAATTTTAAATATTCCAAAAAATATTCAAATTAGTTTATGTGTTATTATATTAAAACTGTTTAAAATTATATTTTATAT
>JAPEIP010000007.1:15773061-15784202 GCA_026120095.1 Capsicum chinense | reverse complement strand
ATTTAGCTGTTTTGGTTTTAAAGAAGTTAGTCTATGACCAACAAGAATAAAAATATGCTATAATTGAAAAATAAGATGTTTGACCATTATTTTTTAGATTCAGCGCATAAAATGATCATTCGATTGTTAGGTTTAGAAGTATTGTATACTTTGGCCTCATTTGTTTGCACTTAATGAAACTCTAAATCTGAATAGTTCAGACTTCAGTTCATTAAGTGCATTTTTTTTTTTAAATTGCCTCTCAATGTATCTGAAAACCTCTGAATCAGTTAGATATGAAAAAGAGTGAATACTATTCAGGCTCTTTTTAAAACATAATTTATTCCCTCAAAACTTTCTCACTTTGTTATTTTCCTTTCTCTATATACGCTATTTTCACCCTCCCTCTTCACCCTCCCTCTTCACGTTTCTCTTCCTCTCCTCACGTTTCTCTCTCTCTCTCTCTCTTCCTCTTCACGTTACTTTTCTTCTATTTCAGGTATAATTCACCAAAATATTTTATAAGTACTTTAATTTTAAATTTGTGTAATCACTATTTGCTGCTCAAGAACTCTAAATTTCTGGGTGCAATTTCCTGCATTTTGAAACTCTCCCATCAATAACAAAAAATTTTCTTTTCTAGGGTAGGCCCAAATAAAAGTTGAAGAATGTATGAAAAAGTTAGATGGACTTGGATGGGAAGATCCGTTGTACTCTGGAACTGTTAGTATACTTTGTGAAGGTGATAGCTATCGAAAAGCATGGATAAACTAACAAAGACTAATAAATTGAAGAATTGGGTTAAAATCATGAGAAAAAAATAGGTATTCTTTAATTTTGTGAATTACTAGTAGATATTTATTAGATGCAGATTTCAAGAAATCTAGTTTTTATTTTTTAAGTTAATTTTTATAATATTTTTTGAAACTTTGTAATGCTATATGTGATGCTTATGAAACATGGTTGTTGGTGAACTACATTGTTTTTATGTTTTGCTATGTTTGAGGAGTATAAAATTTTTATAATCACTTTGTTATTATTATCTGTAATTTCTAATCTTGCAAAATATGTAGCTTGTTATACTTATTATTGTGCATTATTTTTATTTGTAAAACAGATTTGACATGGATATTGACGATCAAATATTATGGTTGATGAACTTATATTGACAAAGAAAATATTATAGACTCACATATGATCGAAGAAATAAAGATTTAACATCATCTTTATCTGGTAAAAAACATACATTAGAATTATTGTTTGATTCTAATCGACAATGTATAGAATTGATGCGCATTTCACGTGATGCATATATTCGACTATGACAATATTTTTAAAAAAATAAATGGCTCACTGATAGCAAGCATATATCTGTCGAAGAAAAGAAAGCAATGTTTTTAATTATTATAGGACATAATGAGCGTTACGTCATTAATAAGAGAAGATTTCAGCATTCTTCTCAAACGGTGCACAAGTATTTTCATGAGGTTCTTGAGGCAATAATGAAATTTGCAAAAGAGATGATTGCACCTACAATATTTGATTCAAATATGAATATTCCTGGTGCTCATAATAAGAGGTTGTGAAGAATTTTTAAGGTACTATTTTTAATTATTATTATGAAATCTTAGAAGAATTTTTTTTATTATGTTGATATAAATGTATAAATTGACAGGCAACAATAGATACACTAAACGGGACATTAGTACATGTTATTGTTCCTGTAAATCAATAATTTTTTTACAGAGGAAAATGAAAAGATAAATGCTATCAGAATGTTCTAGCAACATGTGACTTTAATATAGTCTTCACTTATGTTTATGCTGGATGGGAAGGGGTAGCACATGATGCATGAGTTCTAACCGAAGTTGTATCTAATTCAGATGATGCTTTCCATTTCCTCCATCTAGTAAGTAATAAAGTTTAAATGATTAAAATAATTATTTAGCCTTTTAATATGATAAACTAACTTTTTTATTTTAACGTCAGATAAATATTATCTATGTGATGCAACATATTCTAATACTCAAAAATTTCTAGCACCGTATCGTAATGTTAGATATTGGCTAGGAGATTATCGTCGTAGGCGTGCCATAACTAAGGAGGAAAAGTTTAATCATGCTCATATACAACTTAGAAATGTTATCGAACGTTTGTATGGAGTACTGAAAGCAAGATTTTCTATATTGGACAAGATGGCTCCAATATCCTATCAATATCCAAAGAGATGTTGTTATTGCATGTTTTGCAGTTAATAATTTTATTAGGAAGGAACGCATCAATGATGAATTATTTAATAAATTTGATACACCTCCAGTAATATTTGATGAAGGAGGACAAGAAGAAACATTTGAGGAAACAAATGGACCTAGCTTAACAGTTGAAGATTCTCAGGTGATGCACAATATGTGTGAGGAACTTGCACTAAAGCTAAGGAATTGAAGTTGAAGCATTTGAGAGTTCAATAATTTAGATATTTGATTTTTTTCATTAGTGGAATGTTAAAGTTAGATGATTATTAATTAGTCATTCAAATACTTTAATATATATGCATCTAAGTCAAAATTATATCTGACTAATTATTTTAATTTGTTGGGTCAGTTTAATTGATAGATTACTTTATGTTAAATTTAATTTGTTATAATTACATCTTATCACAATAATTTTTAATCGATATAAGTTTTTTAATAATTTAAATAGTTCAATAATTATATTTAACATAATACATTTATCTTTAAATGTTTTAATTATCACTCAAATAATAATTTTGATGTTTAAGTTAAAATTTTATCTAATATTTTTTTCATATAATATAATATTTATTACTTTTTAAATTTGAATTATATATTTATTACGGACAAATATATTATGTACATTAAGATATTAAAAAACAAACAATGTTAATCATTCAGTATTCAGATCTAGAAACAACATCTTAATCATTCAGATATTTATTCAAGATACTTGTTGAACTGTGCAAATTGATGAAAATAAAAGGAGAAAAAACAAAAAGAGAAGGAGGAGTTACTTGTTCGAAAGCCTCCAACGAATTTTGAAAAGTTAAGGGCCTGAATAAAGTCAAATTACAATAACTCTTGAAACAATAGGGCAAGCAAAGGAAGAGAAGCGCAAAGTCCTACACCAAACTATTCTAACAGTTGGTGGATAATGTATACATGGGTCGTTGGTTTGGAAATAAGTTATCCGAGAGTTAATTAATTGGAAAAATTATATAGATATACACTCTAAGAGTAAATATTACAAAAACTATCACTATTTTTTTTATTTACAAAATTTAATTTTTATTTACAAAATCTATCAACTATTCAGTTTCTTTTTTTTTTTTTCTCTAAAAAATTTAATCCAAAAAACCCCTTCTCTTCTCCTTTTTTATCTCCTCTCTTCTTCCTTGATTGAAAATCCCATCACAATTACACACTTACTGGTACAAAATATAAGCACACATCATCGTCATTCTCTGGGGAATTTCATCAACACAACAGATTCTCTTCAACAACACAATTCCCTCACTCTCACAAGCCTCTTACCATCGCATATACGCACACATACTCCAAAATACCCGTAACCACCATGAACGCAAGGGGAGAATTGATACAATACTAACAAGGAAGGCACGAAAAACACTCAAAATCAGTCCACAAATCTTAAGGATTTGAAGACTAAGATGGAGACCACTCTCGGATTCACTACCAATAATAAGATTACAAGATATAGTGGTGTCTTTGACACCAAATCACAAGCCCAAACTAACATTAATCACAATATATAATGAACAAGAAGACACAGGATTTGAATTTAACAATAACAACAAGAACACAAGATTATAACACAACCATAAACAAGATTACAAGAAGGTAAAATGATAGATAGATAGACCACATGAAGGTATAATCTTAAGAACCCAAGAATGGACAATCTTGGACCCTTAACACTACACACAACAATAAACCTATGTCTTACAAAGATACGAGTTCGAATTCCGCCTCCCAAACATCAATGTTTCCAAGCAAACACAATCACTAGTGATTGCACACTAGATCTTGCCCTAGTTTCGGTTGGTGGCTTTTCCAAGCCCTAACTATGGTGTTTCAAGTCTTACAAGACTTACAATAATCTATCAAAAACTACTAATGGAAGTCCTAACATGTTACTTATATAGTTATTACAAAATGAAAGCTAAAAATGACCAAAAGGCCCTTAAGTGATGGGCTCCCATCAAGTGTAGCCTAAGTGTAGTGTTTGGACTATTTTGGGTGCATAATTAGGTCCTCTTTGGCTCTTCAATTGAACACACCAAGTCTCGGATCCAACACACACTCTCATAAATCCATGTTCGGAATTATTCTTGTATCAAGAATGGATATAAACACACAGGCCTCACACAATTAGAGGGGAGCACAACAAAACCCATCGAAGAGGCCATTTTTTGGGATCTGTTCACAACAACACTAACACACACACGCAGAAATTAGGGGAATAGAGAAACATAGAGAGAACCCGAGAGAGAAGTTGAACGTGAGAGAGAGAAGGAAAATACGGGGGACGCGTCACTGTTCTGACGATTAGCGCCGGAATCGGTCTCTGTCAGCGGTTATTTTATGGTACATGAATTGTATAGAAATTGGTGTATCATGGTGTATGAATTTTATACAAATTGGTGTATGAATTGTATAGAAAT
This sequence comes from Capsicum chinense, assembly GCA_026120095.1. Lineage (NCBI taxonomy): Eukaryota > Viridiplantae > Streptophyta > Magnoliopsida > Solanales > Solanaceae > Capsicum > Capsicum chinense. The sequence goes on along the minus strand of JAPEIP010000007.1, from coordinate 15,779,524 downwards.
TGGTGTATTACCAGCTTTATGGTGTCTGAATTGTATAGAAATTGGTGTATCAACAGTTTTATGGTGTCTGAAAAGCATAAAAATTGGTGTATCAATAATTTTATGATTTTTGAAATAGTTAGAAATTTATATATTAATAATTTTATGGTGTCTGAATTATATAGATATTGGTATATGATCAATTTTATTTTAAAGTGTCTTAGAAATTGGTGTATCAATAATTTTATAGTATTTAAACTCTTTAGAAATAGGTGTATCAATAATAATAATTTTATAGTGTCTAAAATGTATAAAAATTTGTGTATCAATAATTTTATGGTGTCTAATATGTATAGAAATTGATCTATTTTTATGGTGTTTGATCGATATAGAAATAAGTGTATTAATAATTTTATGGTGTATTAATAAATTTATGGTGTATGAAATTTGTATGAGTTGTGGTTTGAATCTCTTAGAAGTATTAAAAATTAATGTTCATTGAATTAAATAAATTAAATTTAAAAACATAAAAAAAATATCAAATAAATGTCTTGTTTTTATGGTTATCTTATTTACTATTTTTTTTTAAAAACCTTAGTTGAAAAATAAAGTAGGAGAATTTATAAGATAAAATATCAATCATTAAATTGTCTCCTTAAATCAGGGTAATTTTAACTGTTTTTGTTTACCTTTGGTAGATTTTGTAAATTAAAAACTAGTGGTTGTTTTTGTAATATTGACTCTTACATTGTCTATCTATGTGATTTGCCCTAATTAATTTGGGATTAACTATTTTGAAATTAGTTATTCCACCTTTAAGAAGGGATAAAAATAACAATACAATTTTGAAATAACTAATACTGAGATGAGCTATCCCATATTTTGTTTCAGCCAAACATAAGATAAGCATACTCAAGGTATGCTTAATTTCAAAATTAGTTTTCCTTTATCCCTCTTATGAAATGCCCCCTCAAGGTACTACTAGAATTAAGCATACTCATTTGGCGCGATCATTGTGTGATATTCTATAAACTACTATGGGCATTTCTTTTCCCCAAATTTCTCATTACATCAAGCTGCTTATTAGTCTCCTTGTTGGAGACGAGGAGATATGTTTGCATCCCATTATTTTATCCACATATGCCATCAAAATAATAGTACTCATTTTCATAAATATAATACTAATAACATATTCAGTGTAATCACACAAAGTAGAGTCTAAAAATATAAAGCGTACCCCAACCTTTGATGTAAATTCATCTCCAAAAATAAAAATAAAAAAGGAGATCTTGAAATATTTTGAGATTTGATCAAAGGTCAAGTGTAGGTACTTCAAGCCTCACATGTCAACCTCAGTTGTTTTCTTACAACAAATCTTGAAATAGTGGTAGTTGTGAATAACAAAATTATATTTGGATTTGAACTTTTGAAAAAAGGGATTATATCAGAGTCAAGTTATACTAACTCAAATAAATTTTATGATTAAATATAATTGAATAAATCATTTAAATTCAGCAAATATAGATTTAATTAATGACCCAATTTATTATTCGAGTCCGTTGATTTGAACTTCAAATGATAAGCTCACTTTGTCAAGCTCAAAATATGATTTTGTCTAGATATCTAAATTTATGACGCTTGTTCAATGGTGTATCATGTGAAATCACATAAAAGAGCCGATATGACTATGCCGCGTGTCAAAATGACATAGTATGTCTAGTCAAAGCAAAATTCATGAAAATATGTCATGTGTATAAGTGATAGCATTCAAACCAATCAAAGATAGCCAAGTCACTTCAATTTGATTATGATCTAACGTATTCTCATAAGATTTTCAATTTGCTCAAAAACAAACTTTAGTCCGAAGTCTAAAATATCCATATATTGCAAAAGAAAAAATCATTCACTAAACTACTGATCTCAAAAACTGCTAACAATGAAACAACACCTACCTAAACCTCCTCACTTCTCACAAAGGAATTCAAAGAACTAATAAAACAAAAAATTAAAAATTCCACCATAAGCCAACATCTGTTCTGCATTTATTCAAAAAGAACCATCAAATCTCTATCCAACTCAGTATGTTCCTCCTCACCTGTTATCTCTTCTATTGCCTGCAACTTAAATGACAAAATATTAATCTATAAAAAAAGCAAGCAATGATATATATGTAAAAGTGAAATATATATATTAAAAATTGATTACCAAAATTAGGATTCGACTGCATGAGGCATAAGAAAGGATCCACTGATAGATCATTCTCCGCATAGCTTGAATCATATAGACTGTTACGAATTGGTCTGCACAAGCAATTTTGCAAGTCTTCACGATAAGTATCCATTTTAATTACTTTTATTTTAGTTATTGCTCCATCCATTATAATTATGTTGCATTGTATTAGAGGAGGATCCTATTTTGAAATTGTATGTGCCTTTAATCTCTATAGTAATCTCAAACTAAGGTAAAATAATAATGGAGTTCACAATTAATTATTTATAATTTATTATGTAAATTTCTCAATATAAATACATAGTTTGAAAGAAAAGTCACTGGGTTCCTATGTACCAACACTTTAAGGGATATCATTCGTATACATACGTAACTAAAACACACACACATACATATATATTGAAAGAAAATAAAATTTTAAAATATGTAATTTAATGGCTTTAAAAATATGTTATTAATGATAAAGTGAGAGTTTGAAAAGTCTGTTATTTTAAATTTAATAATATGCTATTATTTTCTAGATAGACTAATAAGTAAATAATAACACACATAAAGCATATGCTTACGTTCTCTGTGGATCCAACGGATTCTATGCAGCATTTGGATGTTGATGCAGTGCAGTGGATGAGGCTGCTTCTCTCTTAATCAGAGGTCTCGGGTTCGAGTCCTAGATATGGAAAAATCCTTGATAGGGAGTGTTATCCCCGAATGGGTCCTACCCGATGAGAATCGGTATATATACATATATATATATATATAGAGAGAGAGAGATATTGAACCACTACACAAACTTGATATTTTAAAAGACAGTTATTTTGGAATAAAAATTGCTTGCATTAATTAGTTTATTAACTATGAAATATAACTACGTATTAGACATACTCTTGATCTCGAAGAGGATCCATGAACTAGTCTTGGCATTCTTCCTGGCGTGTATCTTGCCTGCACATATTTCATATAAAAAGATAAGATGCCTGATAATACTGATACCAATCACCATTTTATCATCTCTTCGTCTTAATTTTTAGGTATGGTTAGATTTATTAGTAGGTTAAAGAAATAACTGATATTTATTTTATTTATACGTGTCATTACATTTGTATAATTATAAAACTTTTGAAACATGCAGTTGCTATGATGTTTGTGTGTGGCTATAGAAGCTTCTCATTAAGCGTAATATAAAAAGTTTAAAGTTTGTTGTTTAAAAAATGTAAAATATTTCGAAAGTAATTGCAAGAAAATAGCGTTTAGGATGAAGAATGTAGTATTAAAGAGAGGAAAGCTTCACCAACGTACCCTCATTCTCCAATATCCTCTTGAAGGAGCGACATTCCTATTAGATACCACTGGAGGTAGATTTCGGTCGGTATCCAATGTGAGTTCAGGATATCCTCTTGAAGGGATGACATTCCTATTAGATACCTCTGAGGGTAAATTTTGGCCGATACCAAATAAGAGTTCAGGAGTAGCGGGATTAAACATAGGACTGACAAAAGAAATAAATTTAGGTATTCTAATTATATTATGTGTGTAAGTTCTAGGCAGAGGAACAGAGTATTTAGTATCTCGGTGCAGAATACATGTCACGTTGATTTAACACAAATGAATCTGATGGATCTTGAACATATTGGTGATATCCATGCACTTTTTGATTGCTATATATAAAAAACAGAATGAAGGAAAAATATGTTGGTAAACCATGAAGTACAATATTTAGTTTGATTTATTTTCTTTTATAAAAATAGTTGGATCAATTTATTGTCTAAACACTCTGTAATGTAGAAATTTATTTCAGATAGAGGTTAATAATTTGGAGGGATAACAATATAAAACTAGTAATGCAAAGAATACTAATGTGTGATACAAGTTTTAGTAATAAATAAATTAGTAATATAGAGATTATTTTTATTCAACGATTGATACATTAAAAATTAGTATAAAATACATGATCTAAAATCTTCAATGTATGATTTAAAATTTTCTTTTGTTCTTTAAATAGAATTCAAAGGAATCACTATTCTTATGAGGATTAATTCTATCATTTTAGATTTATTCCATGTATTTATATTTTTATTTTCATTCTAAATTTTATTCCGCAAAAATAATATGCTTTTTTTTTTTTTTTTTCATAAGTTAAAAAAATATTAATTTTGAGGAAAACAATAATTATCAACTGTGAATAACTTAATACCAACTTTTGAACGGAGATTAAATTTCCTCAAATTCAATCAAACATTATACAATGCAATACTAATTTTATTCGGACAACATCTCTTTAGGGTATTCATTTGGGACTAAATACTCGGTGCTTTTTTGATCAAAATTTAATTGAATTTAAGATTCGTCATTTTAAATATAAGAATTGGTGTAACATTGTGTCATTGTGTAGATTCAACAAATCAAATATCGTATTAATGATTCATAAGGTTTTCTCTCTCCTTTTTCAGAATAGAACCTTTATTTAGGATTAAAAAAAAAAAGCGAAAAGTCCCATTGAATGATATTATTATTTGATCAGATCTACAAATTTTAGAATAAAACATGAGATTATTTTAACCTAATCTAATTTAATTGAATTTTTTAATCCTGATATAGTCATCTACAAGATTAATCACACCACAATCTTAGGCTACTAATTATATGATTTGAATATATATAAAAAAATGTATTTCGTCAAAACTTTTTTTTTGCCTAAAATTCTTTAAAAAAATCTAAGAATAATAAAAGTTAACAACAATAATAAATTTATTAAATCTAAAAGAAGTACCTGAGTTGCATGAAGTTGGGATGAACAAAAGTTTGTGGAGCCTTCTCATTCTGATTTTTTGAAGGATCTCTATTTTGAGACCTAAATTCAAGCATACACTAAAGTGCTTAGATGATTAAAAGACATAGAGTAATAAATTTAAAAAGATAAAGCAATTCATTTCTTACATTTTGAAATAAGAAATATCAAAGGAAGATATCTACCAGTATAAGCTCTTTTCAAAATAGTACAACTGAGTGTAACATTGGGGGTAAGTCCCGAGTCTTATTTATAGCGTAAACATACTAAATTCTATATGTTTTTAGATATTTCTTACAATATTAAGAAATATTAAGTAAAAATTAGATTGATAATAAAATTTGCACGATCCGAATCCAACAATGATTTACAAAATATACTAGCTGTTTGCTATTAATTTCAATACTGATGTTGTAACACACAATTAGTTATTTATAAATTTAATTTTAACACCTAAACATATGTTTTGGCACGTAGTAATATCAACTATTTTTAATCAGTTAATTGAATATACTCTAAATTTAAGTAGCAAAGATAATAAGCCAATAGTCCACCTTGATACAAGAATAAGATTGTTTGGTAGCAGTTTGTTGAGTTTTGCAATGTCATCACATCAAGTGATTCCTTTGTTATATAACATGAAAATTTAAAAATAATAATTAAAAAGAGGATGTCAGGATCCAAAAATTTAAATCATCATGACACTTACCATAATCTCTTCCTCGTTAGGTAAGCCAACCCCTCATATAAAATAGAAAGACAAATATTTAAAAAGATAACTTTAATGATTACACAAATAGACCAAACATACAAAACTCTTTTTGCGCTCAACAACAAATTATCATTTCATAAATAAAAGGTTTTTACAAAACAGAGCAATATAAGACTAAACCTGTTAACGGGGCCGGGTCGGATCAACCCAAAACCGGTCCATCACATTTAAATGGTTTGTGGGTCGGTCTAGTTTCGGGCCAGATTAAACGGATCGGTCTGGTTCTGGGCCCAATAGTAATGTTTCAAGAAACAATTCGGGATCGTTCTACTACACCTAACCCGGTCCAACCCGTCTAAACTCGGTAAAAATCAGTCCAAAATCCGATCAAAATTAGTCAAAACAAAAATAAAATAATTTAAAAGCTTTTTCTCCAATATACACTATATATACCCACCTATATACATTTTAAGTACGTTAAATAATATATATACACTATATATAGTATATACTACATTAGAATTTAAAAAACATATACACATATACACAATGACACATGTAATCGTGTATACGACTATACGTTAGTTAAATATATATACTACTTTAAATAAAACATATACTACAAGATATATACTATATATATATATATACTAATTTATAAAACATATACACATGTATACGTTAAATATATACTACTTTAGAGTCTATAGAAAATATATACACATAAATACGTACCATTCAATATATGTACTACTTTA
>JAPEIP010000007.1:15749665-15768652 GCA_026120095.1 Capsicum chinense | reverse complement strand
TTTTTTTCATACCCACCCCTAAAAAAGAATTTAATTTCTAATTTATTCTTTAAAAAAGTTTTAAATATTTTTTCTTACCCCGCCCTTCTTACCCTACTCGTTCTCATTGTTTTTTTGTTAAATATATACAAATACTTTTAGAAAATATTTTCCTATTTGCATAACAAACACAAGAATATAACTCCTCCATTTTGAACACACCTTAAAAAATGTATTTTTCAAGGTAAAATATTATTTTTATGAAAAGTATTTTCTACTATTTAGCTAAACACTAAATGTGTTTTATGAAAAATAATTTTTCATTCGCCAACTAAACACTAAAATGTATTTTCCAAAAAATATTTTTCACTCACCAAAAAAACCTGATGAAAATAAGCAAGAACACAACTTCTTTTCCATGAAAATATTTTTTAGGAAAATATTTTCCACGAAAAACATTTTTCTTCATTCCAAACACACCCTAAATTTGTTCTAATGCATTTACAAAAACTCCTACATGCTAAGGATAAGTTTGCAACAGCTGGAGTACTATATATCGACCACTTAGCCTTCTATTGTCCTTTGATATACATGTGCACGACAATTTTCTTCAAAAGCCTATCAACAAAATGACTTTTTCTTTGTAATCTCAACCTATTCCTCTTCCTCCATATATCATATAAATCAGCATAGTAAACAAACTTTTGACTATCTGGGCAAGTGCAACTTTCTTCTTTGCCATAGCAACAAGCCATGCAATCTCTGCCTTTTAGTCTTTAATGGGTCTATGAAATCCCATCCAATTGCACAATCTTCTCCATAATTCTTTAGTCACCTGGCAATCAAAGGAAATGTGATCAAAAGTTTCTTTTCTCAACCATAAAAGAAACATTCAGGAGGTTTGTGAATGTCAAATTTCTCTAGCCTCTCCGCTATAGCTAATCTCCTTTGTACAACCAACTAAAAAATAAATTTGAACCTAGGATGTGCTCCATGTTGCAAACTTATTCCCTTCCAATCAGCTTTTGGGAATGAAGGCATAAGATAGGTATACATCTCTTATGCAGAATATTTCCTTCCCTTCTAAACCTTACTAAACTCAGTAAGCAATGCACCATGTCCAGTTTGACACTTCAGAACAAAATTTCATCATGCTAACACCTTCCTCATGACTTAGGATGCAAATTTAGGTATGAGTAGTGTTTCAAGGTCCATTTTCTTTAGGAAGTAACTGTGTACCCATTGAATCTACATAAAATCCTTCTTGCTAGCTTCCATAATTGCTTGAGTATTTCAACTCTATTCTATAGATTTAGATAAAGAAAATTTAGACTACCCGTAATAAGAGATTTACATATTATTTTCCAGGAAACTGATACGGGAATTCCTAGCTTGAGACCTTTCACACAAAGTCAAGCGCGTGAGTTGCAACGACTCCAAGCCTTGTTCACATACTTGGCCTGTGTGAGGCCTTGTGAGCCCATCTAAGGGCCTATACTTATTAAAGTGTAAAGAGGCCCAACAAAACACCCCAAACCCACCCACTTATTGTCAAGGGTATTTTGGTATTTTGCCCCTCCTTTGTAATTGACTATATAAGCCATTTATTAAGACTACTCTTTTTTAGTTAGTTCATTCCTATTATTCAAGAAACAAAAAGACTTGTAATATTGGTGACTTCTCTTTCTCATTTTGGAGAGGCCAAAATCGAAAGCTCACTAGTAGAGTGATACTAGTGTTGTATCTTAGCTAGAAATTAGGATCTTGGGGTTCTTGAGTTCCTCTTGGTCCAAGTAAGATTTTGGTGTTGATATTCATTAGTCTTAGGGTCCTTTCTCATTGTTAGGCTTCTTAGATCATTGAATATTGTATGTCAAGTTTCTATACCTTTTGCAATCTTGATAACATTGTGTTGTTGAATCTAAAAGTCTAGTGAAGCCGTATGTGGATATTTCGATTCACTAGCAAAATTTTCATTTGTTGTTATTGTTGTAAACTTATTTTTCTAGTCAAAACAAGTGTTGAAGCCTAGTGAAGCCATGTGTCACCTCTTTCGATTTAGTAGCACTTTGTTGTTCTTATTGTTGCTTCTTGTGTTGGCTTGAATCTCTTGATACACACTTAGCTTTGTATCATTTGGTATTAAAGCTTGTTTTTGATTTTTTTCCAACAAAATCAATCTTGGGCTTGACAGTTAAAAAAAATACAATTTTTTTTTTCGCTGAAATCTGAAAAATTTTAGAAAAAAAAAAAATCTGCCTATCTTGTTCTTGGTCGAGAAAATTGTGTTGTGTTGTTGCCTTGGTCGAAAGTAGGTAGTTATATCTAAAAAATTTTGTTTTTCTAGTTTGTTTCTTGTGTTGATTTCTTTCTCATCAACACAAAAGGTGTCTAGATCTAAAGTTGAGCTTAATGATAAGTGACTTGTTGTTGTTCTTGAAGTTGGGCCGTGTGTTGTGGCTTGTGTTTGGATGTTAAAGTGGCCATTGTTGGTGTGTTGTTGTTGTTTTCTTTAAGGTGTTGTTGTTGTGCTCATCTTGATCTTCTCTTCAACTCATGTTTTAAACACTAAAAAGAGTAAAATAGATCCAAAAAAAAGTTGAAGGACAAAGTGTAAAGTTGTTTGTGAGAAGGCTTGAGCACATCATTTCCATGACTTGACATCTACTTTTCAACAACTTTTACTACCTTTTAAGGGATCTTGTTTTGTGAGATAGGAAAAAGTCAAGTCTTGCCATTTGAGATTGGACTTAAAGAAGTTACAAGACTTTACTTTCCCTCTAAAACCAAAGTCATCCATTACAAAAATTGTGAAGATTAAGGCTTCAAGTTGATGAACAAATGTATGGACCGTGACCAATACCATGCTGCCACATCACCTTAATCACTATTCACATCATTAATTAAGTTCAATTTGGATATTCTAGTTTCTAATTATTCATTCTTAATTTCTTCTAATTGACTTGAGAACTAATTTGCAAGCTAGTACATTCCTACTAGGTTGTTAATTAGTCCTTTGAAGCCTTGTCTTCATGTCATTATTTGTTTGTGTGTTTTTATCGTTTGAATACGTTGTAACTCCTTGACTTTAGTCCGATGTAAATTCTTTAAGTTTCAAACAAAAATCCATTCCGGACAAGAGCATACTCATACCTTAAGGATTCACGAGTTACTAGCCAATCTACAACACTTGTGGAGCTTAAGTGTGAGTGAACCAAGAGAGTGTGAGTGAGGAGAGGGGTTTTAAACTAGCTTGTTTGTTGCTTGTGTAGGTGATACCTTGAAAATTGAGGGAACCACATATAAAACCATGGATTCTAATAAAATGGAGAATATAAGAGTCACTCTTGAGGCTATGACCCAAACTCTTGAAAGGTTGAGTACGGAAGTAGGAGCCATAAGGGGGAGAAGTGACGACTATTTGTGGGAGGTTAGAACAAGTGGAGAGTTAAAGGAATTCTCACCCTTCTACTCCTTGACATGTTTCATCAAGTGGACATGATAGAAATTCCTCCGCCACCGTTACTCCTGAAACATGGCCATAATTGCCAAATCCTTCACTAGCTCCACTAAATACCGCAAGCCAAACCACTTATAACCCCCTAAACCAAGACTCTAATAGACCAACCCATTCCTAAACTCCTCAAGTTCCGCAAGAGGGACTTAGGCATCTAATACGTCCACTAAATCCAAACCCACCCTTCCGATCCCCACTATACCAAAGACCACCACCTCCACAAAATTCAATCCCTCCAAATCGAGTTCTAAACAACTAAAACCACCCTGTCCAATTTAAGGAATATGGTAGAGAGGATTATGAAGGGTATAGAGCCTTTGACAATGCTTACATAAGGGAGAAGGAGATGAGAGGGGGGGCATATGATCCAAGAAGATACCGAGGGTATAGAGAAAGAGAAAACCAACACCAAAAGAGAGACGTAGGCATCAATACAATCAAATTGCACCTATCTATCTTTAGGGGTGAAAGTGACCCCAAGGTATATCTTGCTTGGGAGTCGGCGTATGATAATGTATTTCAAGTGAATGATATCTTGAAAGAGAAGAAGATTTGTTATGCCATAGCTCATTTTGAAGGCTATGCTAACACTTGGTGGGAATACTTCAAGTGGTTTGACAACGAGTTAGTAGAGGGGCAACCACCACCATGGTTTTGGTTGAGTTACCTAATGAGGCAATGGTATCTTTTTGAAAGCTATCATCACGAGTTGCTTCCTAGATTGTACAACTTGCGGCAAGGGAATCGAAGTGTTATGGCATATTATGATAAGTTTCAAAAACTCATGTTGAAACTTGATCATTGTGGGGAACAAATTAGTCATGACATCATTCGGTTCAAGTGTGGGTTTAACAAAGATATCTCCACTCATTTGACACTTCACAAGTTTGATACCGTCGAAGGTATTTTTCAAGTGGCTCTTGAGATTGAAAGGGAACTTAAAAAGAGGTCGTCATTCAAAGCAAAGGGACAATCAACCTCAGGTTTGCCAAAGGGAAAGGATATGGTTCAATCCACTTTGGGTTGGCCTAAAAACAAGGACCAACCTATCACTACTAGGCTGCCCAAGCCCAAAGCAGTCCATAAAATCCCTCCGAGACAAGAAGTTCACAAGTATCCTAATCCTAAAGGGTTCACATACTTCAAGTGCCAAGGTTGGGGGCATAAAGCCAATGAATGCCCTAACCAACACAATGCAATCCTAAGGGAAGGTAGATTGTATTTCCTTGGTGAAGAAGTAGGTATTAAAGGTAATGAGAGTAAGACCGAGCCTCAAGATAGAGAGACAGCCGAGACGGAGCCACATAATGATGATTGTGAGGATGCTTATCCGTAAGAAGGGGAGTACATGGTTCCAAACATTTTAGTAAGGCGTGCCATGATTAGTAAGGCGATAGATGATCCTAGCCAATGGGAGAATCTATTCCATACTAAATGCCTAGTGAAGGAAAGTGTGTAAACTATAGTGATAGATAGTGGAAGTTATGAGAATGTGGTTAGTATTACAATGGTGAACTTCTTGAAATTGCCGAATACACCTCACACTAGTCCTTACAAGTTGCAATGGTTGAATGAATGCGATGAGTTAAAAGTCACAAGGCAATGTGTGATACATTTTAAGGTATTCAACTACCATGATGAGGTACTTTGTAACGTGATACCAATACAAGCTATTCACTTGTTGTTAGGAAGGCCTTGGTAATACGATAGGTTGACCAAATATGATGGAAGGTCCAATTGGTATACACTTGAGAAGGATAGCCAAAAGGTCACTCTTCATCCATTATAGCCTTCCCAAGTTAATGAATTACACCAAAAGATGTGAGAATTGAGGGAAAAGGGAAAGAAGGCTGGGAGTAAGGAAAAAAGAGGGGAATCCGAGAGTGAAGGGGTAGGGGAAGCCAACGGGACCCTAAATTCTAAGGTGCACGGGAGCATAGTGATGATGGCTAGGAGGAAGGAACTATTTTTGGATTATAATGAGGACACTCCAATGCTCCTCTTGGCTCATTATTTTAACACTAACCCCACTAACGTTTCCATTTCTCCTATTTCTCATGTTTTGAAGGATTATGAGGATGTCTTCCCAAAGGAATTGCCGAAAGAATTTCCTCCACTTTAGGGCATTGAGCACAAAATTGATGTTGTTCCAGGCTCACAATTGCCCAACAAATTGACTTATAGAAGTAATCCTATGGATACCAAGAAATTACAACGCCAAGTTGAGGAACTTCTCGACAAAGGGTACACCAAGGAGAGTATGATCCCTTGTGCGGTTCCAGTGCTACTAGTTCCCAAGAAAGATGGGACTTGGAGTATGTGTGTTGATTGTCGAGCCATCAATAAGATAACGGTAAAATATCATCACCCAATTCCTTGGATAGATGATATACTTGATGAATTGAGTGGTTTGTGTTTGTTTTCTAAAATTTATTTTAGGAGTGGCTATCACCAAATCCGTATGCAATCGGGTGATGAATGAAAAAATGCCTTCAAGACCAAATTTGGTCTCTATGAATAGATGGTTATGCCATTCGTTCTAACAAACACTCCAAGTACTTTCATGAGGCAAATGAATTATGTGATGAAGCCATTTATCAAAAAGTTTGTTGTTGTTTACTTTGATGATGTGTTGGTGTATAGTAAGTCCTTAGATGAGTATGTAAAGCATTTACAATGTGTGTTTGATGTCTTCCAAAAGGAGAAGTTATATGCTAATCTAGTAAAGTGTTCTTTTGGTGTCCATGAAGTTATATTTCTTGGGTTTGTGGTGATCTCAAGAGGGGTCGAAGTGGATGAATCTAAGGTTGACGCCATTAAAAATTGGCCAACTCCCAAAACCGTAGGTGAAGTGAGAAGCTTCCATGGGTTGGCTAGTTTTTATATATGTTTTGTCAAAGGATTTAGTAGCATTACCTCCCCCTTGACCGAAGTGATTAAAAAGGATCAGTATTTCAAGTGGGGAGATGAGCAAGCTAAGGCCTTTGAGGAATTGAAAGCTATTCTCATCTCGGCCCCTTTACTGTAACTGCCAAATTTTGACAAGACTTTTGAGGTCGAATGTGATGCTGTAAAGTCGGCATAGGTGCGGTTTTAATGCAAGAATTGAAGCCTATTTCCTACTATAGCGAAAATCTCAAAGGAACAACTATAAAATACTCTACGTACGATTTAGAGTTGTATGCCTTGATTAGAGCCTTGGCTACTTGAAAACATTATTTGTGGCCTAAAGAATTCATGATTCGAATGGATCATGAATCCTTGAAGTATCTACGGGAACAAGACAAGCTTAACCGACGGCATGCCAAATGGATTGAATTTCTTGAAACTTTTCCTTATGTTATTCATTACAAGAAGGGTAAAGACAATGTGGTTGCCTATGCTTTGTCCCAAAAACATATGCTTGTGTCTACTTTGTCATCTAAGTTGATGGGGTTTTAAAGCCTCAAGTCTTTATATCCCGAGGACCCTCACTTTGCTCCCATCTATAAGGAAAGAGAAGAGTTGGATAGGGATAGGTGGGTTACGGATAAGTGTTTCTATCCCTATACCAAATTTGATGAATACTTATTTAAGGGTAGAGAATTGTGTGTTTCATCAAGTTCGTGGAGAGAATTGTTTGTGAGGAAAGCACATAATGGTGGTCTAATGGGCTATTTTGGAGTTGAGAAGACCCTCAGAATTTTGGAAAAACAATTTTATTGGCCTAGAATGCACAAGGATGTGGCTTGGATTTGCAGCCAATATGTTAAGTGTAAAGGAGCTAAGTTACGGCTCCAACCCCACGGGTTATACACCCCATTGTCCACACCTTTGCGCCCTTGGCTTGAAATATCAATGGACTTTGTGTTGGGATTGCCGAGAACTAGAAGGGGGCGGGATAGTATTTTTGTCGTGGTGGATCGGTTTTCCAAGATGGCCCACTTTATTCCTTGTTCTAAATGTGATGATGCACCTAGTGTAGCCTCTTTGTTTGTTGATAATATTGTAAAACTTCATGGTGTTTTGAGGACCATAGTGAGTGATAGGGATTCTGAATTCCTAAGCCACTTTTGGAAGTCCATGTGGGGTAGGATCGGTACTAAGTTATTATTTTCAACCTCATGCCACCCACAAACTGATGGCCAAACTAAAGTAGTAAATAGGACCTTAGGGTCTATGCTATGGTCCATGGTTAAGGGAAAAATGACATCTTGAGAGGAGAACTTATCGTTGATTGAGTTTGCTTATAATCGTGTTATACACTCAAGCACGGGGATGACACCCATTGAGTGTGTATACGGTATCAACCCCTAACCCTTTTGGATTTAACCCCTTTTCCAAGTAATCTAGTAATAATCTTATATGGAAGCAAATGGGTCGAGGCCATGAAGGACCTACATGAGAAGGTGAGGTTGTGGTTGGAAAAGAAAAACCAAGAAGTTGCAAGGCGAACCAACAAAGGAAGAATAAAACTCATTCTTGAACTAGGAGATTGGGTTTGGGTAGACCTAAGGAAGAATAAATTCCCATCTAAAAGGAATGCTAAGTTGATGCCACGGGTTGATGGCCCATTCCAAGTATTAGAAAAGATCAACGACAACACCTACAAGATTAATCTACCCCTGAAATATGAAGTGCACAACACTTTCAACATGTGTGACCTCTCTCGCGTGGAAACGATGGAGGATGACAATGATCTAAATTTGAGGAAAAATTCTCTTTAAGATGGAGAGGATGATACGGGAATTCCTAGCTTGAGACCTTTCAAATGAAGTCAAGTGCGTGAGTTACAATGAATCCAAACCTTGTTCACATCCTTGGCCATATGTGAGGCCCTTGTGAGCCCATCTAAGGGCCTATACTTATTAAAGTGTAAAGAGGCCCAACAAAATACCCCAACCTACCCACTTAATGTAAAGGCTATTTTGGTCTTTTGTCCCTCCTTTGTAATTGACTATATAAGCCATTTATTATGGATAGTCTTTTTTAGTTAGTTCATTCCTATTATTCAAGAACCAAAAACACTTGTAATATTGGTGACTTCTCTTTCTCATTTTGGAGAGGCCAAAATCGAAAGCTCACTAGTAGAGTGTTACTAGTGTTGTATCTTGGCTATAAACTAGGGTCTTGGGGTTCTTGAGTTCCTCTTGGTTCTAGTATGAATTTGGTGTTGATATTCATTAGTATTAGGGTCCTTTATCATTATTAGGGTTCTTAGATTATTGAATATTATATGTCAAGTTTCTATACCTTTTGTAATCTTATAACATTGTGTTGTTGAATCTACAGGTCTAGTGAAGTCGTGTGGGGCTCTTTCGATTCACTAGAAAAATTTTCATTTGTTGTTCTTGTAGTAAACTAATTTTTCTAGTCAAAATAAGTGTTGAAGCCTAGTGAATCCATGTGTGGCCTCTTTCAATTCACTAGAATTTTGTTGTTCTTATTGTTGCTTCTTGTGTTGGCTTGAATCTCTTGATACACAATTAGCTTTGTATCAGAAACCAAAGCTTTTTTTTGATACAGTCATAACCTCTGTACACAAGAAAGACCTACAGATCTATTCAATGGCCTTGACCACTCTTTTTGGCATGAGAAACAGTTGTGTCCAATAAGTTTGCACTCCAAAGATCAGAAACTTGATGAGATTCTACCTGTATATGAAAACAACATAGCAGACCAGTACGTTACTTAGCATTTATATTTTTAATTAGAGGTAGAGGTTGGTATTGATTAACTATAAGCTTCTTAAAACCCAGAGGCCCTTTAAAATATTTGAATAGCAAAGTCCCTTTTTATGAATCCTAACTCTATTTTTTGTTCCTATTTTATATGGTCAACAACACTTGTAATGTATAAAGTGCTCTTTCTCTATTATCTTGTAATCCAAAAGCCTAAAAAATCTAATAAATGTATTATGTAGCAACTTAACAAATGTTCAGTTAGCCATGCAGTACATCGACAAGTCATCAGCAAAATACATGTGGATGCTACCCAACTTGCCACATCTAGGGTGGAACTTGAAATCTCCATTCTCAGTTAACTGGTATAGTTCCCTTCCTAAATATTCTTTGGACAACACAAAGAGGTAAGAAGATAGTAGATCCCCTGGTCTTAACCCTCTTTTAGCAGGAAAAGGTTCGGTCAATCCCTTATTTAGCAGTAATGAGTAAGAGACTATGGACACATAAGTCATAATCTATAAGATAAACTTTGTAGGAAAATCCATATTGTAACACCCCACATTTTCGACTAGAATTTAAACTGTCATTCCTATGTGTATAAACTCAAACTCAATGATTTATATGTAAATATATGTGTGATGACCAATCTATGGTGTGGGAACATCTTTGGAGACGAATTGAGGTCATAAAAATCTCCTAACTCAAAGTTGAGTTGAGGACTTTTGTTATCTAATGAATTTTGGTGTTCAATCCTACAAGGGTAAATTTTATACGTGTATAACTTCTAGATTATATTGAGTTTTGGAGATCAAAAACTACCAAATTAAAGGTAATTGATTCTTCTTTCCAATGCACCCGAGCAAAAAATTATGAGCACTTTTGTGAGCGAACCTGTGAGGGTTCGCAATAAGAGCATGGCAAGCCCTGTGTGCTCCGTGTTAAGGGCGTGGTACACTCATGTTACCAAAGATGCTAAAACTCATATTTCACTTTAGTGTTTTAAGGTCAAACTAGTCATTTACGTCCTAAATCATCCTATAACTAATACAAATGTGCTTTCTCTCATCCCATAACCCAAATACATAATTCCTCTTCTCCCAAACCCTCAAGAGCATCAAATAAGGATTCTTCCCTAAAGTTCAACTTCCACGTCTTCAAATTTAATTTTTTCTAAAATCCCTTTCATAAAAAATGCTTGATGGACACTCCTTATTTTAATTATTGCTATATTGCATCAATTTACTTGATTTTACATGTTCTTTAATTATGGTTTGAAACTAGGGTTGAGGTGGTTTTGTGTTAAATTTTGAAGTTGATTTTCTATTAATTCAATGGTTTTTCTATGTGTGAATGATGATTTTTATGTGGAGAAAATGGTGGATTATAAACCAAAATTGTGACTTATGATAATTGTGGAATTTGGTAATATGGTTTCATAATGTTTATGGCTTTTTCATGATAAGAATATGAATCTTGACCCACTTCAAGAATTTAGTCTTTGAAAGATATTTTATAGTGTTTAACTCATCTTTTGAAACACTGCATGACATTAATGGAAAATGGTTTACATTGGATTTCTAAATTGTGATTTGGAGTTTAAATGGTTAAATAGAAATGGTATAATATTAAATGGATGACTTGAAAGTCTTGTTACGACGATACCAATTTGGGAATGACTTAATGAAGAAACTCCATGGTTAATGTTATGTGAAAATGATTTAATTGGTCTTAAAGGGGATTGTGTTACTTCACCTATAAAGTGTAGTCCAGAGGACCAACATTTGAAACCACATTTACCAATGTTAGGGGTATATGCCCACTATGTGATTGATTTTTGTAGTAGTTCACAATATATGTTTTTGAGAGGCTATTATTTATTAGTGACTTTAGCCAAATTCCTCGGTTTATTCACCTAACATAGATTGGGGCCCTTCCAATAGGGGGAGTTGGACCCATATAGCCCGTGGGTTCCTGGAGGTCAATGGAAGCTACATAGTTTAGGATTAAATTTTAAATGGTCATGTTTCATGTTTCTTGCCCCTACCCTGATATTTTACTATTTTGATGGCTATTAAGTACACTTTTATGACTAGCTTTCGATAAATGTATATTTTATCACTTTTCTTGTGTTGATTGCCAGTACTCACCATACTGACCATCTCCAAATGCTTTATCATCTCATGATGTAGGTTCAGAGGCCTTTATTGTGACCCTATGTAGAGTTAGGTGGACCATTATTCTATTGGACAACTGGTGATAAGTGGTAACCCACCATCATTCAGAAGGGGTTTTGTCCTTTAAGTCTTTTTACCATTTTAGTACTTTTGGTTTTCTTTTGGCATACTCGAGGTCATGTTCCAACTTGATTGGTATTCCATGGTTAGAGGATTGGTAACAATGTTGAGTTTTTTATTTATTGGATTAGTTTTTAACTTACAAACTTGATGTTTTGGGTCATTAAAATTTTTTTATTCTACAGGTTGGCTTCCACAGTTTCATACCATTACTATGCTCACGAGGTAAGGCGAAGGGGCCATCTCAGGCTTCGATTTGTTTGAGATACCCGTCATGGTAAAGGCTCAATTTGGGTGGTGACAAGATTAGTATCAGAGCATGATTCAGGGTCATTGGTTGTCTACAAGTCATGTCGAATAGAGTCCTATTTATGGATGTGTAGCATCCCATACTTATAAGAGGGAGGGTATGAGCTATTAGGAAATATTTCTCATTTTTTCATGCTCTATATCGTGTAATTGTGTTGTCCGTATGAAGGTTATCCAAATTCCTTGCTCTAATTTTGTTGGCTATGTATCATTATCAAGGGATACAAGTGCAAAAGCTTAGATTTCTAACAATGTGATCCTTTTCGATTGAGTAATCAAAAAGTTATGAAACATCATAAGGACTTGAAAGGAGCCCATTAGTTCAACAAAGTGTATTGATTCAAGTGTATACCTCTATATTTATGAATCATGTTTTTCAGCTCAAGGTAAGATGTGTATTCAATCCCTTTCAAAAACTTTATTGCAGACGTATCGCTTAAGAAGAAAAATCTGTATCTGAATATTGGGATAGTATTCCTATCCTAGAGGTAGTGTAAATTGGGGCATATAACTTATGAGTAGTAAGATGATCCCAAGGTTAGTGACTGAAGTCAGAGGTTTAGAAGTCGGAGTAAGAGTAACTTTTTAGTAAAAAAGGGTAGTTGTACTTGGATGACCTTTAAGTGAGTGTTGGGGGTGGTATGACCTTATGGTGTTGGTTAAGGTGTACCACATTTAGCAAACTTATGGTAGTCAAAATAAAAAGAGTTGTTAGTTAAAATATTTGTGTATTTAGTTGAAATAGAAAAGGTGATAATGATGACTAGTTATTGTAGTAGTAAAATTAATCATAGATTGTGAATGGAAGTATAGATTGGATAATTTATAAATT
The DNA here is from genome assembly GCA_026120095.1 of Capsicum chinense. Taxonomy (NCBI): domain Eukaryota; kingdom Viridiplantae; phylum Streptophyta; class Magnoliopsida; order Solanales; family Solanaceae; genus Capsicum; species Capsicum chinense. The sequence continues at coordinate 15,756,058 of JAPEIP010000007.1, read as the reverse complement.
TAGCATTCACTTGGGATAATCTTAGAAAGGGGGACTCAATGATGTTTATAAAATTTTAAAGATAGTGGGGATGTATGGATGGATAAGTGGATGTGATGTGAGGAGGGTGAATATTATATAAACCATAATGGGTTATTGACATGACTCGAACCAGGGCCTAGCCGTGTTAGGTGCCTCAATCCCAACTAGGATTGGAGACCACGCCCAATGCCCAACCATAACTACCATATAACACAAGTTGGATGACTTTCGAACACACACACACACACACACATAACATAACAAAATAAAACAACCATAAATCAAATATAGTCAACCGGCATCAACCATATACCAATACCAATTCCAAGGTTGACACCAATACCGACACCGCCCATACCAACCTATAGTAGTCTCACAAACCCTATATCCAAAATCAAAATAATATCCGATCGGGAAATACCCCCGATCATAGCCAAAACCAAAGTCTAAGAAATATCCAAAGTATGAAGACAATACTATAACGTGAAATGGAACATTCTAAAGTATGGAAGCTCACCATTCAATCCAACTCTAAGTTGTCTCTGAATTTGATCACTGAATAGGAGTAGTATGGCCGATTTCTGCATTGCATGGGGATACAACTCCTGAAGACGGGTTAGCGGGTGATCGCTAGCATGCACTCAGGATAAGGATACAATAATGCTAACATTTAAAACCAAGTAAATAACCATATGTATTTACATCCATCTCTCTCTCTCTCTCTATATATATATATATATATATATAAAATCCATGTCGGGAAAGGGAATCGAGTTTAGTATGCCTTTAAAATCATTAACCGGGGTTTGTGTAGCTTAACCGTCCTAGAACCACCTACGGGATACATGGGTCAAGTGTTACATCTTGAATGGGCCCTAGTGTGTGTAGCCGCACAAACCCGAGATATCACAGGGCAGAGGATTTGTGTGTAACCTTCACCCTCCACCATACATATATGCAAGTATAATTTGGGGGATTCCCATGTACCCCATAAGTATATGGTTGCCATAACCAATCCTCATGTCGGCAAACATGAGTTTTCAGTGTCTATCCATTGGACTCACACCTTCGCGGTTAGCTATCACAACCAACCATTATAGCCCAATTAAAACCATTAGCATATAAACAAACCACCAATTCCATGTATTATTAACCAAGATTATAAAAAGTGGTATCGTCATAGTGACTATAGCTTGCAAGCAATGTCATTAGCCAACACTTAGGGGATTCCCATGTCCCCCACAAGTTTATCAATTTAACTAAAACCATGGATACCAAGGCCTTTCCATTTCATTTAAACCATTTAAAGCAATTTAGAGTCCATTACCAATTTATACTATGCAATAGTTTCAATAAAAGTCAAACCATGTGACCAAACTATTCTCTTAGGCATTTTATCAAACATGTTGAGGGCATATGTTTCCAAAACCAAAACCAAGCAATTTGGGGGAATCCAAAAGTGAGATGTAAACTGCGTACCATGATCAGAGATGATAGAAACTGGTGCCCCATACAACTTTACAATCTTATAAAGATACAACCTTTCATAATCCTCAGCAGAGAAGTTAGTCCTCACTGGCAGAAAGTGAGCAGAATTTGTCATCCTATCCATGGTGATCCAAACCAAATCAAATTGGTTTTGAGACCAAGGAAGAACAGTAACGAAATTCGTGTTGATCACTTCCTATTTCCATTAAGGCAATTCAATAAATTGATATAAGCCTCTGGGTCTCATGTGCTTAAATTTCACTTGTTGACACACTAAACACTTGGCCACAAAATTAGCCACATCTCTCTTCATACTATTCCACCAATACATCTCCTTGAGATAATGATACATCATTGAACTAAGATTAATAACATAGTGCGATTTATGTGTCTCAACCAATACCCTTTCTCGCAAACTACCGATGTCAGGAACACATAACCTCCTTTGGTACCACAAGGTACCATCACCATAAATCTCAAATGCCAACACCTTTTGACCACCTACGACTGCACCACTTTTTGAATGAATACCCCACCATTCTTAGAGTCCAATTGATGAACTCCAAGGTTAGCCAAATGATAAATTTCCATCACCAACTCCTGCCTTTTATTATCCACACGAGCTAGAATCCCCATGAAAAACCTGTTAAGAGCATCAACAACAATATTAGCCTTACTTTGATGCTAGTGAAGGATCGTGTCATAATCCTTGAGAAGCTCAAGACATCTCCTTTGCTTGAGGTTAAGCTTTTTCTGAGTGAACACATACTGTAGGCTTTTTTGATTAGAAAAGATGTCCATATGCACTCCATACAAATAGTGACACTGATTTTTCTATGCAAACACCAAGCTAGCAATTCCAAATCAGGAGTAAGATAGTTTCTCTAATACACCTTCAATTGTCTGGAGGCATAAGCTATCACCTTATCATACTGCATCAACACAAAACCCAAGCCAACTTAGGATGCATTACAGTATATCCCAAACCCATCTGTGCCTTCAAACAAAGTCAAAATAGGAGCCGAAGTTAGATTATCCTTTAGCTTCTCAAAACTACCCTCACATGCATTAGACCATAAGAACTTCACCTTCTTCTGAGTCAATTTAGTCAACGGGGAACCTATATAAGAAAAAATCTCCACAAACCTCCTATAATAAACTAGTAAATCCAAGAAGCTCCAAATATCAATTTAAGTCATGGTTCTAGGACACTTCTTAACCTTTGCAACCTTTTGCGGATCTACCATGATCCCTTCACTAGAAATGATATGACCCAAAAAAGTGACAACATTCAATTAGAATTCATATTTATAAAATTTGGGATATAAATGCTATTCTTTCATAGTCTGTAACACAACATATAGGTGATTAGAATTATCCACCTCACTCTTAGAGTACACTAAAATATTGTCTATGAACATAATGATGAATTAAACTAGAGACTGATGGAAAACCCTATTTATCAAATCTATGAATACCTTCGGGGCATTGGTCAACCAAGAAGACATAACCAGAAACTCAAAGTGCCCATATCGGGTATAGAAAGTTGTCTTAGGGATATCTACCTCCCTAATCTTTAGCTGATAATACCAAACTGAAGATCAATCTTAGAAAAGAATTTGGCACCTTGCAACTGATCAAACAAGTCATCTATCCTTAGAAGAGGATACTTCTTCTTTACATCCACTTTATTCAATTGCCAATAATCAATACACATTCGAAAGAAACCATCCTTCTTACGTATGAACAACACCGGTGCACCTCACAGGGACATACTAGAATGGATAAACCCTTATCCAAAAGATCCTTGAGTTTCTCCTTAAGCTTCTTTAATTCTGTTGAAGCCATTCTATAAGGGGGAATAGAAATTAGACGAGTGCTTGGGACCCAATCAATCCCAAACTCAATCTCCCTATCCGGAGGAACGCCAGGAAGGTCATCAGGTAAGACCTTAAGAAATTCATTTACCACTAGGACAAAATGCAAAGCAGGATATTTTCAGTTAGATTCTTTAACCCAAACCAAGTGATAGAGACACCCCTTGGAGATTAATCTCTGAGCTCTAAGATATGATATAAACTTCCTCTCAGGAGCTAAGGAACCACCCTCCCACTCAATAACATGATCATTAAAGAATTTAAATACAACCCTACTATAATGCTCTGCAAACTTCTCTTCTAGTCTGAGCCTTAGAGTGTATCCAGCAAAGCACAAAATCTGAGTCTAAAAGTTTTAAAAATATCTTCCCAAGTATGAAACACTTTGAATAGAGTGTAATTTCCCTAATTTATACTTTTAGTCATGTATATAATTTAACAAGGTTTTCATCGATACCAATTTCATCAAAATCCAACATCGGACGAAGAAGTAATGGTCGTTTTATTGAGCATTGTCAGAATCGCAGGTTTGAGGTCGATCTGATGGACCGCCAAGTCCTTGGTGGACCAACAAGTGTTGTGTCAGACCAAGGCAGTGGCTTTCTTTTTTGGTCATCATGTGGCGGCCAAAGTGGTGGACCATCAAAAAGTTGATGGACCGTCAAGGGGCATATCAGACCGAGGAAGAATATCCCATTCCTGGACCTCGAGTGATGGACGACTTGGTGGACTGTCAGTACCTCTGATTGACCATCAGTTCAATCATCACAGACCCCGATAAAAATTTTCTAGACAAATTTTAAATGGGCATTTTGGTCTTTTCCACATCCCCCCAGCTCTATGAATACCGGGCCAAGGGTTTTCAACATTATTTTTCTCTCTTCCACCCAAATATTAGGGTTTCCAAAATCAAAATACTCTCTTCACCTTTTATAAAATTCAAGAGAGATAAAAAAGGATCTATAGAAATCAAGAACTCCTTTTAAGAGCCTTCAAGAAAAGAAATTCCCAAGTATGTAGATGTTGATTCTTGGGTCCTTTTCATCCAAGAAGCTTAAGTACCCATTTTTAAACTTAAGGATTTTATGTTTTGTGATATTTCATGAATTGTATGAGTTGAAGTTGATGTTACTTGTGTTGTTGAGTTTGGATTCATAATTGTTTGCAAGATTTATGATCTTTGACCCTAGTATGTGGAATTTATGTGATGTTGTGATGAGCCCTTTTGAAGTTGGTGTCTATGTGAGGTGTTCATGACATTAGGGTGTAGAGATGGTTGAATATACGGAGTATGCACCCCATATGATGGATGAAAGGCTAAGGTGAAGCATAAATGGGCATTGTAGTATGTTAAAGGGGAAACCCAACGTTGTGGGCTAGTCCATGCACACCTAGTGTTTGATAAAATACCTTAGTGAGTGGAATAAGCCATAGTAATAATATGGAATACCCGAGTAGGTGTAGAACCGGATATGTCTAGTGGTTGTCGAAAGACTGTAGAGAGTAAGTTGAGACAAAATAGCGATAAATCTCCCAAGTGAGTGCTCTTTGATTTATTTTAAGCTTTGATACATGCTAAGTGGTTAGCAAAAGAGTAATGACATGATAGTGTGAAGTTTTCCCAAAATCTCATGATATCTAGATATATGTCGAGACCGATATAGGTGTGAAGTACTTGATACAAGACTTCATTGAATGGGGTATAATTTAATAACATGTCTTCTTTAAGGTTGTTTGTGATGATGAATCGATATCGATGCCACCCCACCTCAAATGTTGGGAGCGATTCTTTGGTAATCATGATGGTGAATAGAGGTTTATATTTCCTAAATGATAGATATGATGCCGTAAGATTTGTGAGGGGGGAAGTATGTTATGATTCTGAAATATTTAGAGTGACCCCTTGGTAGTTGTGATGATTAGTAGACATTTGTGAATCCTTGAAGCCTTGAGGTGATGTTCTAATGATTATGAAAATTAATATATGACATGATTTCTGATTTTCTTGTGAATATGCTTGAATGAATGATGATGCTTTACTTCTATGTTATCGAGTCCTGGGGGTATTTATAGCCAAAAATAAAGCTATTGTCTAGAGCCTGTGTCAGTTTCTCGATAATTCCAACCGAGCCATGATTTTTAAAACTAAGTGAACTATAGAGCTCTGTATCCTCAGACAAGTGCAAAGCTTAATAAAGCTCAATAATCTCAATTATCTCTGTATTGCTAGTAATCTAGCCTCAGACCTGTACTCAGCCCAGTCCTAATGGAACTCAAGTGATTCAATTCTAATCTCAGAATTGATTTGAATAATCTAACCAAGCTATGTATCATCAGTCAGATACCATGATTCGATATTATTTCTATTAGACACGAAACTAAGTGATCTCAGCATATTTCAGCCAAATAATTTGAGAAACATGATCATGTAAACAAATTTAGCTTTATTGTGTTCATTCTAAGGATTCAGTGAGAGTCATTCAGTTGGGAGTACAAACTAGCACCAAGCAAGGGAAGGGATGGTGATTTCTCCCATCAGAGAGTGAGGTCGGAGTTGTTAGTAGCAATCCCTGAATTCCAGAACTGCGTAGCCAGCACAGGATACAGGAGTCATCGTCAGTAGAGGCTGTCACCGTCAGAGAGGTTGACTATTATATTGCCTCAGGTTGACTTCCTGTGAGGGTCATCCCATTAGAGAGGCTTGACCCGAGAGTGAGTCTTTACTGGTGGCACTGTATTGATGCCCTTCCAGCTGGGGTTACAGGTTGGACCCTACCTATAGTAGGTCAGGGCATGTCGGTTAAGTGACTACTTCCCACAGTTGTAGTTTCAGTATCAATCTTCAGAAGTCAAGACCGTGAGGTACAGTCATCTATCTCAGTAAGGAACTCAGATAGTTCCATTGATTCATGGACCATCCCATCAGATAGGCTTGGCCTCATATACAGATGCTTACTATCATATTTAAAGATCTCCCATCAGAAAGGCTTGATCTCAGTCTCAGATC